>JAZGUH010000826.1:0-361111 GCA_037893225.1 Hippasteria phrygiana
TATGCACCGCCATTAAAATTAGATAATTGCTGCACACTGGAACATTTTTTTTCGAATGATGAGTCTCCTCAAAAGTCTTCAAGTAATTTTGGGGGTGCGATCAGTGGCGTCACGGTAGCCAGGGCTCTCTAGGGCCTAGGAAAGAGTGGGGGAACTGGATGTTACGAAGGGGGGGGGGGGGTGGGGGGCGCCCAATTTCTATTTAACCAATATTCTTCTTAATAATACTATTTTCTCCGTTTGCGAAATTTACAGTGGGGGGGGGGACTGGGGGACGATTTTTTTATGGGGGGCAACGACTTTTTTATGGGGGAGTACGCTGGGTGCGATGGATTTAAGCGGCGAGATGGCCGATCGTGAAAGGTGAGCACGGGCGTCTGAACTTGTGAGCCACGGCGTGGGAATTTTTGCCTATCTGCGGGGCTTCCTGCTCCGACTGAAATTCCGATTCAATTGATTTTCTCCAGCAAACGAATAATGTATTTTTGAACGCAAAAAGGCGCATTACCCTCCAAGGCCTATCTAGTTGGTCTTCACTAGCACTCGCGATGATTGCCTATACATTAATACTGTAAGAATAGTTGCGTCTCGCTCGTATTGCTAAAAAATTAACTTATTATCCATGTTAGTAAGTCTTCACTCGATTTTCTTCATGAAATACCTCATTATAACTTATCTAATGCTCACAAATTAGCAATTCAATTTGAAAATTCATTTTTCGGGGTGCCACGCCCAAAAAGCACAAACGCAGCATCTTTAATTTTCGAAAGCTGTTACAACAGTGATTTTGAAATCTCAAGCAGCTCACATAAACCCTAACATGAGTGATTGTCCTTCAGTTCAGTGTCTGACTTGACACCACAAGGCTACTACTGATTGGGCTTTCATGAGTGGCGTATCTAGGTTTTTGGTCGGGGGGGGGGGGGGGACAAAATTGAACATTTTATTGTAAAGGTGACCCATCTCAATTTTCGCCTGGGTGGGAAGTCAAAGTATCAATTTTGAAGCGTTGGCACTTTCAATTTCTTAAAAAAAGGCAAAATGTCGCCGGGGGGGGGGGGGGGGGGGGGGGGGTGGGGGGGGGGGGGTGCTAGTTTCCCCCGCCCACTGGCTTCCAGTATTTTCTCACACTATGCTTACGCCTTCTCCATGCACAGGCACACCAATCTATAGAAACAGTTTATTCAAACCGCTAGTAACGATGTGCCACACATTGTTGTGGGAATTGAATTAGACCACGGTAATGATTTTGTTTTCACAAAGTACACATTGTGACACCTTGTTAATATTTGATTAACATGATGTGGGCTGAAAAATATCTGCATCTAATTTATTTCTTAAAAATGTGTTCAGTCGTGTCAGCATCCAGCACAACAGTTAGTTGTCTTAGGGAAGGGATAAATTAACTATACTGCAAATTATATTTGTATACACGAAGGCACATGTGTGCTTTATTAGTAAACACTGTGTTAAAGAGAAAATCTAATAGTACATGTACATATCATTTCAGTAATGCTGAATTCAGTAAAGTACTCGCAAGAAATGAATATCAGATTATGAAGTACAGAATTCTATGGCTATTGGTATTTCCCTTTATAGAGTCACCCATATCAACTGCAACAACCTTTCCATAAAGTGCACAAAATACTGAAATAGGTTCCAATATTTGTGGTGTTTTCAGCTTTTTAGGTGACATTTTCGCCTTTGTATTGTGTACAACTTGACCCATTTTATACAAATATTTGGCACATTAATCTCCATTGTGCAAAGTTTCAGATCAGAACTAAAGAAATTGAAATAACAAAATACATATCACCGCATTCATTGGCTATTTAAAGTTTACATAACTCCAGTAAAAATGTCGATGTCAGATTATAATAGATACATTGTAATCATTCTGGGAATAATTCAGGCATTTTACCGTCTCCAAATATAATTTATTATGGATAAATTAATGGTTTATAAACACCCATATATATATAAATATTAATGCTACATTAGTGGTATTTTACAAGACGGCAATTGGTATATGGCTGATTTGTGGGTATGTACTTATTACAATGACCGCACATCAATACAATGCATGTGCAATGTCATGTGGAATACATTTACAGATATTTTTTCCCCTATAATATACGGTCAAAGCAGTGATTTCTTTTCCAGTTAAATCCTTTCTGATCCATATGCCAGTTATGTATACCAAATATACGCTACCCCAATTTTCTGATACAAATGACTCATATTCGGATGTGTACCTTCATATACGATTTGGCAATCAGCTCTGTATAAAGTAAACGATACTCAAAAATAAATGTTCTTTACAAAGCCATTATTTTATAACAGGGCTTGCATTATTTTTCCTGCTAAATGAAATGTTCTAATCCCAACAAGCCTTTGCCGTCAGCAACAAAAATGGTCTTCATGTCTACAATACTGATTACATACGTACACGTAAATAACTAATTTGTATGATAAAGATATATTATTCGAAATAAAAAGTAATACTTTTTAACATAAACCTCTTTTTATTGTGGTCCTTTTTCACGGTAGTAGCTTTCACCAAGGTAAATCATAAAAAAGAAAAATTAAAGTTGAAAAATGATAAACACCTTGTAGTGTTACTGTTCACTGGCATACCCCCCCACCCCAGTTACCCTGCATATGCCATAGGCAATGCTGTGGTGAATGTATGCCTGCAACCTATACCAATTTTTATTTCGTTGTCCTTATACATTGTATCAATTCTTTACATTTAAGTATTAAAATCATTCCTCAAAGCATCCCTTTATTAAACTCGTACCATATTTAGTGAATCTCCAAATCACATGAATACATTATACCAAAATTTGTTAAATCTAAATGAATGTACAACATATGGTAAGTACTTTAATTAAATGGATTGTATCTGATAATTCAATATTTACAAGTTTAAGGCCGATTTATAATTCGCGCCAATTTGAGAGTAAAAGTGAATTCCTCAAGGTGACAGTGCGTTTCAATGAAACAGTTTACATCGTGAACTGAATTGTGGGTACTGTCCAACTACATATTGCAATATAAACTTACTTCAATGTGTGGAGACCTGATTCATGTTAAAATTCGTAATTTTGTTTTATGGATTCATTTAAAACTAAGGCCTATTGCTAATATCATGAAACTTGCTTCACTTTCAAATTACCTCTGTATTTTGTGGAATACATGACATGAATACATGTACATGTACTTAGATAAGGCCAAAAAACACCTTGCGTTGCCCTTAAATGAGAAAAGTCGGGAGGGAGGGTCGGTCGAATTAAAAAAATTACATTTTTTTACTATCCATGAAAATACTACAATGTCATGTAACTCGGAAGTTGGGAGGCAAAAGGTAAGCTTATTTAAAAGTGAGATGGCGAAATGCACGATTGTGTTGTTTTAGCTATATTTAAAAACAATCATTTTAACCAAACTTGTTTATTTTGTGCGGGAAAGGGTGAGATTTTAAACATTTCTTTAAAAACACACACAAAAAAACCCAACAAACCCCAAAACACGACCCAACGTTTGTGATTTTTAGGGTGGGCCTTAAGGTGTTGCATGAATGATGAATACAGCTGACACTTTGCACATATTTATTAAAAAACCCTTCTCTTTCTTTCTTTTCCAACAACTTGTATTTTACTGTCCATCAGAGATGAATCTTCAAGTCATTATCATCAGCAAGAAGGACAATGTCACTGTCGGCTACACAGGAATGGTTAACAAATATGCAGATTTTTGTGAAATTCTGGTGTTTAGTTGCATATTTTTTCAGAATTAGATTCCAAACAATGAACACACAGGCAAAAAAAACTGGTAAAACAAAAAACAAAAAAAATCATCCTTGAGAGCAGCTTGCTTTAGATATTTTCCCTAACAAAAATTGTGTTACGCGTAAAAGAGGATAAATATTTTAAGGGAGACACTCGCCAAATGTATAATGATGCACAGAGTGTGTCTAGCACTAGGTTAGGAGGATATTTCAGACATGGTGTGAATGTGGTGAGAAATGCTATAGTATGGAAGTTTCTTGGGGAATTGGAGAAATGTGTATTTCCATCGGACTTACTTCTTGCACCATATCAAATAAAGTTGTTATATCAAATAAATATATGTGGCACCAGTTAGCAAAATCAGACCTAATTTGGCAATTTTGAAACTTGAGATTTCCATTCCATAATAAAATATATAATGTAAGTTTTGTAATGGTGAAAAAAAATTAGATTGGAAAATAATACACAATTTTTTCGGAAGTACGCCAGACTAAAATGTCAAATTGTACACATTTAATGGTCTCAACACAAAAGCAAACCAGGTATTTTGAATTAAATATGCTTTGAACTACAGTATTTTGACAAATACAGGAATCGTGATTTTTTTTTTTACGCCTTTCATATAAATTGCAATTATTATAAAATAGATCATGCGACTTATGTCCGATTTCCCTTTTGAACGCCACAAATGATCCCTGAATTACTTTGCTTTAGAATACATGACTAATATTTCTGCAACATTTTTATGTGTTCCTTTCTAAAAGAAACACACCAATATTTCATACTGATTCTACAGACGCAACAGACGGAGTTTCAGACTTGTTAAGTATTTACAATGAGGTCGGACAGTACTTACAAAAAAATACAAAAAGGAAGATCCATTCGATATATTTGAAATATCGATAAATCCAGTCTCACAATCTCGGTCAACGGTGCAAAAAAAAATACAATGTTGCATAGGTACTTCATCAATCATTAACATATTAGGTGTATATAGTAATATACATCAATCTACCAAGTTGTCTACTTATAACACGGGTTCACACTGTACACTAGCTCTAACTTTCAACAACTAAATACTATATCCAGAATACTTAGACAATAACATAATATATGTATTTGTTATCGAGATAAGTCTTGACCCAAAACTACTGGTGACTCTTCACTGGGAAAAAAATCAGTACGTACAAAATAGTATTTTCAAAAGAAAACTGAATATTTCTTTTATATTAAATTTCAGAGCAAGTTGCAAGTTTGAATTTCAAACGGACACAGTCAAACCTGGTACGTCGAACACCTCGATAAAAATGGTCCCACATTAACGAGATCAATTCAGATTGGGGATAAGCGAAAGGAATACTTGTAATGTACCTATGCACGACAACCATCATTTTACCCACATTCTTAGCTTCTTCCAGAGATGTAATCGAGTCCATGCAAGTCTTTTCACAAGTCCCTGCAAGTCCCTGCAAGTCCTTTCACAAGCCCTCCAGTCCTAATCCCAATCGCAAGCTATTCAAATGAGCTTTGACAAAGGCATTCCTTTGTCGTTGTTCATCCAGTTTACTTGTGACCGGCTTTATGAAAGGGATTCTGACTGGGCTTGCGAAAGGACTTGTGAAAGGACTTGCAGGGACTCGAATACAACTCTGGCTTCTTCAGGAAACTTGCTGCAGTCGTGACGATGACCGTTGACAGATCACTGATTACCTTGGCCAAAGATCTGGAAGCGAAGATGAAAAAACAAAGCCAAAGTTTAGCCACAAAAATTCCCATTTTGTGTTCATTTGACTCTTTCAGTACCTGTACCATATGTGAGAAGATGGAATTTGGGTCGGGGATGATGCAAATTAAAAGACACTTTTTTTCCCTTCATGGACGTAGTGTATTAAGCACTGCATATATTTTTTCACACAGGCTCTCGGAAAGCACCGAGTGCATAGTGCTTCATACACTACGTCAGGAAGGGGGAAAAAGCAGTCTTCTAATTCTGTATCACATGTTTCAACATTAACTTTAAGGATTTGTAGGGGGGGGGGGGCACTCACAGCTGGGGGGGAGGAGCAGTGGGGGAGGGGTAGCGGTGAGGGGAGGAGCGGTGGGGGTTAGGTGGGCGTGAGAATGTCTGTGATGCAGTTTTCTACAAGGTCACTGAAGCAATCCCAGTAACGTTCACCCATCATTAGGAAAAAGTCACATTGAGTGAGAACAGTAACCCAATTTTTATAAATTTGGTGTCAAAATGTACTTAACCCCTTGAGTACAGTTTTTACAGGAGACGTTGGGGTGTCGCAGCGGTTCTGGCAGCCAAGCGAACCGCTACAATGTGTTTGTGCAGTCAAGCGTAACATAAACAATAATCCAACAATGGATTGAAACTGCACAAACAGCGGCAAATGGCGTCGTCCGGCCTGGTGGCACTTTTTTTTGGACGCCATATGACATCATCCGTACGCAAGGGGTTAAAGACAATGGCCCAAAAAGTCAGAAATGCTCGGCATGAAAACAAGCACTGTGACACCATCGTCCATAAACTATAGAGTGGGGTGGATCCCTTTGAGGTAACCATCAAGCTGACCAAGTTGAGTACAGGTTCACCCACCAAGCATACTCCCAATGTGGGAACTGATTGGTGTATACTACCTTCAGGTAATTTCAACTACATGCAGTAAGGAACTCAAGCAGCATATACAAATGAAGCAAATACACGGCTTTTTCAGCGTTTCTTTTAAAGAGGAAGTTCAGTGGTGAGAGAAGTCTGCGTCATTTTTTTATTTTTATGTAGATTGCGTATTGCAAAATCAAACGGCAAATTGTTTCTGCCATGAAATACCAAAAAAGTGACTTTTGAGAGCTATTTTTATCAAGTCCCCTCTAGCCTGCTGTTGCCAATTGTCTAAAAGTCCTCGCTGCGGGCAGCAAACAATTTGACGTCATAGGACGAACTCCACTTTTGTGTCTAGCACTAGGCACAAAAGGGGAGTTCGCCATATGACGTCGATTTGTTTGCTGCCCGCAGCGACAACTTTTAGACAAATGGCACCAGCGGGCTGTGCTGCGCTAGAGGGACTTGATAATAATAGTTCTCATGGTATTTCATGGCAGAATACGCAATCTACATACAAAATAAAAAATGACACAGACTTCTCTCAGCAATCAACAACATCTTTAAGCATCCATTTGCAAAAGCAGCTTTGAATTCATGCCACTTGTCATAAAATTACACCAAAACAGCAGTGCGTACACCGGTTTGGAGACAGGTTGCATCAACCTCTTAGTATGGATTCTATGGGGATACATGAACAGCCTGCGATCATAGCTTTGGCCACATGCATACATGCATCCATGCACATTGCCACTTTACTAGAGAATGCAATGGGGTCTGGGAGAGACTGATTGGGGGAAAGTAAGATATCGTAGCAAATGCAACTCTATAGTCAGTCCTAGGGGTGCGCATTTAGGGGTAGTACCGGAATCGGGTACACGATTTAAAAAAAAAAGAACAAAGTGGTACCTGGGTACCAGAGAAGTAGTCGAGTCCATCACAAGTCCCTGCAAGTCTATCACAAGCCCTCCAGTCCTAATCCCAATCACAAGCTATTCAAATGAGCTTTGACAAAGGCATTCCTTTGTCATTGTTCATCCAGTTACTTGTGACCGGCTTTATGAAAGGACTTCTGACTGGGCTTGCGAAAGTACTTGTGAAAGGACTTGCAGGGACTCGACTCCAACTCTGCTGGGTACCCATAAAAGAACGCCAATCCCAATCGTAAAGGTTTGCACGATAACACTACCACATCGGTGCATCAATATGCAAGTGCGTACAGCCAGCTAACATTAATCTGTTTTGTTTTTCCACGTACCCCGGTTTTCGTTTTGAAAATTCCCCCATAAATGACGTTCAAAAACTTTCTTTTTCATTGTCTGAAAAATTCCAAAGTAATAATGTTAATTCATTAGCGGGTCAGGTACTCGGGTGCCGAGTTCGGATCGGATGCACAGCCCCAAATATGCACAGCCAGCAATCATAGCTTTGGCAACATGCATCCATGCACATGAGAATGCAAAGGGGTTTTGAGGAAGAGATTGATTGGAGATGGCAGGATATCCTAGCAAATGGAACTTGATAGTCAGTCCAAGATGAGCATACAGGAGTTTGTGGGTTTTCTTGGTTGGTTTTTTTTGCACTTATTGCAAAGAAAAACATCTGAGCTACATGCATGAATGTACATTTACATTTGTCACCGTGTCTACATATGGATTGCAATGGGCTTTAGATGACCAACTTCACAACACATCCTCGTGGTAACAAGACACTGGAAGATGGGAACAGGGTGAGGGGTGCAATGGGATGGGTGCACTGGGGAGGAATACCTAGGACCCCTTTGGCTCAGAGGGCGACTTGTAAGGTACTGTGGAGTGCTGTGGCCTGGTGGCTTAGTGTACCGGACTCGAGATCTCGGTGATACTGCAGATTGTGGGTTCAAGACCAGCTGGGGGGTTATGGTGCTTGTGTCCTTGAGCAAGGCACTTTGTCACAAGTTGCTTCCCTCCACCCAGGAGTAAATGGGTACCTGTGAGGGCAGTGGTGGTTATAGCCCATGTGTGCTTAACTTGCAGCCGGGGCTGTATACTCCCTAGGGAGTTGATACGGTTTCAGGAATGATTAACCCCTTGTGTATGGGTATTATATGGTGCCGGGGCACCATGCCGGCTTGTGCAGCCAAGCATAACGTACACAATACCTCAATAATGGAATGAAAATGCAGAAATTGGCGTGTATAGACGTCAACCGGCCAGGTGGCAATTTTCAATCCGCACATATATGTGTGTCAACCAGGCGCAAGGGGTTAATGAGTCTGATGAGCAGGGGTAATAATAATATTGTAAGTGCTGTGACATAGTTTACTATTTGAACGTTCTCAAATGCCGACTACTATTACTATTGTGGCTGACAGTCTGCAGTAACATACATATTACTATCAGAACATTGCAACAGAGTGTGGGATGCCATGGGATGGGAGCACATAGGAAGGAGGCATCTATCCTAGACCCCCTCTGATAAAAGCATGGATCAATGTAAGGTGTGTGGTGGACAGCCTGCGGTGACAGCTCCAGCAACATGCATCATGGCAACAATACAATGACCATCAACCCCACCTGTCTGAGCTGTGACACACTGGCATCTGCCTTGACCTTTGCTTGCTCTTGTTCCTCAGACCTGATATTGTAGATCTGGGCCCTCCTCCTCGGCTGAGGAGCAACCTCTGTAGTTGCCCTCGCTGTCTGTGCCCAACTACCTGTGGCTTCTGTCTCATAGGCATCATTAGTTTTGGTTTGTGTTTTTCTTACAGGTGGTGTTGGGCTCTCTGCGGCCACACCACCGGACACTACTTCGGGTGCTTGGGGGACATTTTTAGAAGCTTCTTGTGGGGGACTCGGAGGAATTATTTTTTCAGGAGATGGTTGAGTTTTTAGTACTTCTTCGGTTTTAGGTGATGGCTCATCACTAGGTGCACTTACTCCTTGACTTGGGGAAGTGATGACTATAGGATGCTTTGTTGTGAAAGATATTTCAATGGAAGGGGAAACTGTTGGAGGGACGGGGATCTTGTTAGATGAAGTGTTAGTTGGAGGGCTTGTATTAGTAACCACAGTAACATTAGGCAGGGCCTCTTGAGATGAATCCAAGGACTGAGTTGTCAGATCTTGAGATGACTTTGGCACACTTGTTTTGGCATTGGTTAATTTTGTCTTTGATGTACGTGGCGGTATTACAGGCTGTGCGCTGCTACTTACATTAGATATTTCAGTTGTACAGATCGTTATATTTGGGGGAATATGGACGTTTTTAGCCATCTCCCTCTCTAGGTCTACTCTGGCTGGGTCAAAGGTCAGACCACAACTTGCCTTATTTGGACCATATGAATCAAGAGTATGGGCCCTACCTCTGCTTCCACCACCACTTTCTGGTTTGACACTGGCAGGTTTTGGAGGATTGGAGCTTGTGCGTTGCCGTTCTGTCTCCGACTTCCTCGAGAACTCTTTCTGTGCAGACAGGATGTAGGAGTACTTGGGCGTCTTCTTCTTGAACAAACTGAAACCTTTCTTCTGTTTGGGTTGCTTGGGTGATTTGGGAGCAGCACTGGAGGACACTGGCTCCTCGGATTTTGAATCAGAAACTGCAAATGCGCTGATGGAGGATGACTCATCTGAAATTTTCTTGTCTTCTGTTGTTTGTGACGCATCAGGTTTGTCTTCGGTGTGACCAACTGCGAGTGTTGGGTTTTTGTTGACATCAACTTTGTCTTCTGTGTGATTGCTGTCTTGATTTAGGATTTTGTTGGCATGGACTTTGTCTGGTGTATCACTAGCCTCTGGAGTTGAGCTTTTGTCGGTTTGTACATGAAGTGGATCCTGAGGCCGGGCTTCCATTTCTACTTTCTCATCAGAACCCGGACTCTTATCATCAGGCTTTTTCGCAGCCAGAAGAAGGGATGGTCTCTGCTGCTGTTTAGGACTGCGAAGGGTGTTTGGTGGAGATGCATGGATTACTTTGGTTTCTCTGTTAGGCACGTCTTTCGATCTAGCAAAATGATAGGTTGGGTGGCCTATGGATATTTCATCAGCTTTTACTGGTGGCGAGAGGGGCCCCAGGTCCTGTTCTATGCCAGCTTTATTAGAATCCACTTCCCTGGGTATCACATCATCCGTAACGGGTACATCACCATCTCCACTTGGTGAGTCATCAACTGGAGCTGGTAAGTCCTCATTCTTAACTGGAGAGTCATCCTTTTTGGTTGGCGAGTCATCGTTCTTAGTTTGCGAGTCATCAAGTTTAGTCGTGGACTCTGCTGCACCATTAACTGCATGCGTAGATGAGATTGGAGTTACTTGAGCCTGGACAGTTGCCGTGGAAGTCACTTCTTGTGAATACTTGCTTTGAGGGATGGGGATCTGTGAATACATCATGGGCGGGGTCATCATTAGTTGCTGTGGTTGTAAAATCATCTGTTGCTGTGGGGACAGCATCTGTTGTGACATCATCTGTTGTTGCGGTGACATCATTTGCGGTGAAATCATCTGCTGAGGAGGCGACACCATTTGCTGAGGATTTAGCATCATCTGTGGCCGAGGAGCTATCACTTGCTGTCGGTACGCTAGAGGCATTACCATTGGCTGTTGACTGGACATCATCATCTGACTTAACAACTGCTGCTGCAGCATAATTTGCTGCTGTAGTTGTTGCATCTGTATTTCCATCATGACGGGTTGTTGCGGCATACTCATCTGTTTCTGCATGACGGCAAGTTGCTCCTGAAGAAGTGCGTATTGTTCGTTCAGCTTCTCCACTGTAACTCCTCCAGATTCTACCTTGTGACCCTGTGTTGCATCTTCAACCTTCTTGGGACTTTCACTCATCTTTAACGATTCCTCTTTCTTCTCTGCTGTCATTTCTGGAAGTCCTGCCACTAGACTTCCTTTCTTTTCATCTTCAACTGTCTTCAGATTCTCTTCCATCTCCTTCTCATGTTCTGTTTCCGTCTCCTCTTGGCTCTTGGTTGTCTGTCCCGTCTTCTCCCGAGAATCCATGGATGCCTCTCTGGTAACCTCGAATGCCAGAGCATGCACCGATTTCTCCTCCAGAATGTTGTGTGTGTCATCCGCCTGGGTGTGAGGGGGATAGTCATTGGTTTCCTTGGTGTCCTCGTCGAGACTCATCTTCATCATGTGGGAGAGCAACTCCTTCTTGGCTTTAGTGTCTTTGTCTGTGGAGTAAAAAAGGAGAGTGGTTGAGTATGCAGGCCATGAGACGTCTATTGGAATGAAATGCCCTGATATATAGGCATGAGCAGTGGGCTTTGATTCTGTGGTGTAACTCCGTGTAGTAACCTTCATATGATGCATGCCAACCTACACCTAGTCTGGAATTCTAATTCAATAAACGTACAAAGTTGTTCATAGCCGTTTTAGTCAGATAGATACAGATAAATATTGAAGGGGGTACTTTACAGACTAACTAACATTTTAAAATATGGCATAAAAGCTTGCATAGCTACAGCTACTTCAACAATGCACTGTAGCTACGAAAGCTTATGCCATATTTTTCATTTTAAGTCTTTAAAGTACTATCTTCAATATTTATCAATAAATGTAGTCCGTTGCCAACTTATGTACACCATGGATGTTATAAAAAGCATCTCATAAACAAGTCTGTAATAAAATCAATATTAGTCACAATAGTAAAAACATAATCCACACTATACAGGCTGGTAAAAAAAAAACCAGAAATGGCATACTTCCACTGCCCTGAGACTTAAACCACCTATACCAATGCATGGGTAATTTTGTTTAACCCTAACCCTCCAGGGTATTTTGGCTAGAAACCCTGCCAGACGCATCAGATTGCATACTTTGTCACATTGACTTGTGTGCAGAGTGCAGCAAAGTGAAGCTGTCACCACAGATGCACTGTGCTGTGTCTGGCAGGGTTAGGGTTAAAAGAAAAATGATACCAAGATCTCCCGATTTGGTACAGTAGTTTTTGTTCTATAGAACCTATTTTGTGAAACAAAGTCGGGGAGTCATTTGGTCCCGAGGTATAACAAGTATGCTATCATCATGCTCTTTTCTGCATGGAACAAATGGCCAAGTGACCCGACTTTGCTTCACAAAATAGGCTCTGGAGCAAAAACTACTGCACCGAATCGAGAGGTCTTGGTATCATTTTTCTTCTAAAAAGATTCTCCATCCATCAGTACAGGCGGTTTGACTTTAAACGTAGTGGAAGTATGCCGTTCCGTTTTCTTTTTACCACCCTGTATAGGCAGATTTCTACATCTACCGTGTCTATAACAGAGATTAAATATCGCAGAGCCGAAAGCCTAATCATAGCCACTGCAGTCGATAGTTCGCTATCTAAACATGCCCAGCTGCTAAAAGATCTCTAAGAACATTCGACAATTCAGATAAACCCACTGCCATCAGCTGTGCCATACAGGAGCCTTGTACATGCACCCACAGGTGTAGGGCCAATGATTTTCCATTTCAGAAAAGTGCAAATTCCGTTTTCAAAAATCCTGAATTGCGTTTCAGGCCGACAAATTCTGTTTAGATGTAAACGAATTGTTGATGATTGAACGGGGAAAAATAAACCTGCCGATGGAGCAAAAGAGACCTGCGAGAGCGGGAAGTGAGTGTGATGATTTTCACCCGTGCGCTGACTGAAAGCTACGGCGTATGTCGGATCTGTCACTCGCTTGCTAACGGTAATGATCTCGTAACATTTATTGCTCTGATCTTGAACGTTTTTGTCCCCCCAACAATGCCCATTTGTTATATGGCTCGTCTGTTCAATCAATCATCAACAATTCGTTTTGGACCAATAAATTTTACGAAATTATGTCCTTTTTTATCAATAAAATTTCAGAAGTTATTTTCTTCAGATTCAAATTCCTGTTTTCCGTTTCGAGGAGCAGATTCCGCGAATTCCGTCCGTTTTCCGCGATCGCGGAAAACCATTGGCTAGGCCCTACACGTGTCCAATATCTCGATACATTATAGACTGCCGGCAGGAAGGATGCACCAGCATTCACATGACATGTAACTCACAAGTGTGAAACCAATGCATGACAACTAGAATCAAATATTAATTTGAGAAGCGACTTTATACTCTTGCAGACCTCAATGTGCATCATACCAGATTAATAAAAAAAAATTAGAAGTGATGGTGACTGATGAAGTTAATACCCCATTCTTGATTTTAACCCTATTTATTATTTTTTTTTTTACAGAACTTTGAACTTAAGATGAACCACATACAAAAACATCTTATGTACCAAATGTAAGCATGTTGTAATTAATAATCAAAGATGAACAATGTATAACATGTGGTTGTGTGTGTGGGTTACTCTGATAAACTACATGTAAACTTGTTCCTCAAACTACCCTAAATTAGTTGCATTCACTTCATGTTGTTCAACTCTTTTTGTGAACTTTGCTCTCGTACTCTCTACAAGGTGAGACAAAAAATATTTACTTTAGAAATTTGAAAATAATCTTAGCTAAAAAAGATCAGTATCAACTCGTTAAAATGATGGACTGTGACCAATAAGTGACTGTGAATGTTTAAAAATGCATGCAAGTTGGACATTTTGCAAGCATTGAAAGACACTGAAGCAAAATACAAATTGGAAGAGAATTAAGAAAAGGTTAGTACGTTAATTGAAGGATTTACTCAGAGTTGTAATCAAGTCAGTCACAAGTCAGTCACAAGTCAATCACAAGTCAATCACAAGCTACATGGGATGAACAATGACAAAGGAATGCTTTTGTTATACATGTATAGTGGTTTGATAATAGCTTGTTACATGGATTGAGACCAGAATTGTAAAATGACTTGTGATGTCTCGATTAACAACTCTGGATTTACAACAGGAATGGTATATGCATAATACAAGTACATGTACATGTAATATGAAGCATAAGTTACTTTTTAGCAAGTTTCATGCCAGAAACATCCCATGAGATGGGATCAAGGGCAATAGCTCTGCTTACTCTAAGCAAATGGTTACTCGGGACAACCCTATATTTGCAAGGAATTTCAGCTTATGATGGGCATAACTCACATTACGAATAATTCTGTAATTGTCTTAGAGATGTTAAAGCAAGGAATTTAATGGTAAATTATATGTAAGTAGAGTCATGGAAATGGGCCCTCCATATAGCTGATTTCCTCAACAGATATTCTCCATTTGTTGTTAACCCTAACCTCACATCAAGCTACAAAATACAAATAGTAGTAAATTGTAGTATGCAGTACTCTCACCTATTTTTTAGTATTTGGTACTTCACCCTAAATAAAGCACGTAGTAATATGTAGTACTACTGTGTGTTACTAAGGTTGGAGGGAAAATAGGCGGAAACACAGGGAAACTACTGGTTTTCAGAGACGATAATTTTTATTTTGTATGAGCCATCCAATTCATTGACACAAATAGATGAAGTACCAAGTAATTTAACTGTATTACATAGAAGTAGTATTTTACTTTGCAAGTATCTTGACTGCTGTCATGATACACTCAATCATCAAAGACAGAGAGACTCAGTGCTACAGAATAATAAGTAGTATTTTGTAGTACCGTAATTTTCGGAATATAGGCCGCGCGGAGTATAAGCCGCAGCACGCAAAAATCTGCAAATTAAGATTTAAAGTTGGCGTATTAGCCGCACCGGCGTATAAACCGCACCGCGGCGCTGACGACCAACCACAAATGTCATCGTGCTGCATAGCGCTCGTATGTAAAATGGTTCCACTATCGAAATCACATGCAATCCTAAAGTGTAAGCAGCGCACGAACGAGATAGGCGAAAAGAAAAGGCGAGTTTGGGTTCAATATCGACGTCATCTTACGTTACCTGACTTCAATTTAAGTGTCTGGTTCCCGCTATGATATTCTTATTGAAAACGCAATTATCGAGAGTCGGCAAACAGACAAAGCAATCCTACTGGTGGTATACGAGTATCTGTGGACAGCGCCCTCATTCGACGCGCACGGAGCCCAATAAACTTTCATAAGTCCTCGAAATTACCAATTTTGACGGGCTAGATGAGTGTCCTGGCTGGGTGGGCCGCGCGGCAGTTCTTTTTTTTTTGACGGGGCGGGGGGAATAAAAAAGACAATGACAACTTTAACCACTAATCTGAGCTCAGCAGTCAACAATTGACCAGTGAAATAATAAACAACATGGATTACACAACGATAAAACAGACAAAAACGAACAGACGCACCACACGATTTGTGAGGTGTGAACGGTACTTACGGTACATTGCAAGTCTATTCGGTCCCTCTGGACTGGTTTCCTTTATTTCCAACACGTGAGTAGAGCGAACGTAAACGGCAACCAGGGTTCGAAATTCGTAATCTGGGGGCCAAGGCCATTTTGGCCTTCGTGACGTCAACATTTCCTGGGGCACCAAGGCCACCAATGAAGGCACCAAGGCCAATGACAAAAATTGATAAGGGCACGAAGGCCAGATGAAGGTCTTGCTTGCATACTGGTGTATTTGTACAACTAGTCTCTCACGGCAGTGAGCGAAACTTTTAGACATGTTGAAGGTGCCAAGAAACAATGAAAACTGAGCTTACGGCTTGCGTATTTGTTTTCTTAACCACTTAGAAATTAAAGAGTAAGAAATGCGAAGCACTGTTCAATACGTTGCTTTAATATCTTCAACACACCCATCGATCAATATCAATAAAAAATGATTCATATTAATAATAACATTTAGTTTGTCGCGGTTTTCTTTTGCTAGTCAATTTTATCACATTGCTAATCAAATGACAATATGATTAGCATAATTTGCTAATCATTTTTGTTTTCTTATTTCCATCACTGCCTGAACTTTTAAGTTGTATAGTCATGGAGGAAACACGGCCCGTGCCGGGCATGCCGCGCGACGGCATGAGTGGTTTTACCGTGCGTTGCCGCTATCTTCACCGGCCACGTTGCGTTCACGCCCCGCACGGGCCATTCGGGAAATCACGGTGCGCTATATCGCTGGCGGAAAAAGCGTCAACATTGTCGATCTCCTTTTCCAAGTCACCCAGTAAAAATGAGTTTGGTTCCGTGGGGCAGAAATGAGTTTTATCATGATTCATGTCATTCTTGCACTTAAAAGCCGACTTGTCGAGTTCAATTTGTCTGGAACGTTTTAATTAATTAAGCGATGCGACTGCGAGGCATAATTGTCAAATAAATCGCAAACAGAAAACGCTTCGGTTTCCACGTGTCCGAGTCATCGCAGCACACATGCACGATCGTTTGCACGAGGCGAGTTCGTTGTGTTAAGTTGAACAGGCAATGCTACTCCCTCTGGACCATTGCTAAACCGCACACATGGCTTAGCCGGCTTTGGGGGGTTCGGGTTACTGTAGTAAGAGCTACCTGGCTAAAGCTAGCCGCGGATTCGGCCGCGGATTCAGAGCTTGTTTTTAGGCTGTGACTGGTTCCCGCCCCAGTGAGAAAGAAGAAAAATAATGCACGGACGGAAACCAGTCTGCTTGGGGAATCAAGGTTTTGTGAAGGTTTTTACATGGGGCGCACGTGCCGTGTGGGCTCTAGAGCGATCGCTCATCACGCGCATGGGCAATTACCAGCGCGATCGAAAAAGCACCGTTTTGTAGGATCCGGCAACGGTTTGGTACTGAAAAATTGAGCAATTTGAGGGCTTGGTTCGGCAAGAAGGGCACAACGGCCAAAGTATTAATGGAGCACAGCACAATTACATGCCGTGAATAGTGCATTTTTACAAGGGGCATCACGGCAACTAAGCATTAGGGCATCGACGGCACTGGTCGCCGTGGCCGTCGTGAATTTCGAACCTTGTGTGACTGATTTTATTCTTCAAATGTTGCTGTATAAGCCGCCCGGAGTAAAAGCCGCAAGGACATTTTTCAGCGTGAGAATCAACGTATAAGCCGCGGCCTATATTCCGAAAATTACGGTACACAGGTCTTCACCCTAAATTAATGCCTAGGGGGTTAGGGTTAATCAAATCTATCCAACAAGTACAGAGAA
Organism: Hippasteria phrygiana; assembly: GCA_037893225.1. Classification (NCBI taxonomy): domain Eukaryota; kingdom Metazoa; phylum Echinodermata; class Asteroidea; order Valvatida; family Goniasteridae; genus Hippasteria; species Hippasteria phrygiana. The sequence continues at coordinate 17,373 of JAZGUH010000826.1, forward strand.
TAACAAAAGTGAAAAGTTGTGCTAAGCATGGTTCAGCAACATCTCCTTGAAAAGCATCTGTGTTAATGACAGCATGCCAGCGCAGCAAGCAGTACGAAGCAGTGGAATGAGTTCATGACAAAGATTTCATTGTCAGCTAACCTGTGGACCCAGAGGCAATGGAGGAATATTTATCGGTCGCTGGGATAGGTGCAGCGACTTCACTAGCCGACGACTGCTCGGATTGGTTGTCGGATACGTATTGATCAGGCGTCGGAGATGAATGCGAAGGGTTCCGATTGCCGGTCGGTGACGATTCGTCAATATCTATGTCCTCCTGGACGAAACTAAGCCTCACTCCTTCCAGAGGTTTAGCCTTCTCCAACACAGACAACGACCGACCAGATCGGACTCTGATAGGCACCTCAAAAACAGAAGAATCCGACTTGGATCGGGAACGTCTGACGGCGCCCTCGGCTGGCGCAGAATGTCCAGTCGCCCCTGCCTCTTCGTCATAGACTGCATAGACTTTCACAGATCTTCTCTGCTTCAGTTTTTTAAGATGGGTGTCCGGCAGAGTTGAACCCATGTGTGTTAAAACAGCCCCATCACCATGTTTATTATTAGAATGTGCATAAGAAGAATTAGTTCCCGTGACGACTACTGAAGTTGATGAAATCATCACAAGACGTACAGAATGAAAGAAAGATACAAAGCTACTGTCAGAAATACAAAAAAACTAAAGGAAGGAACAAGATTATCAAATGACAAACAAATACTACACAAAGGAACTCATTGATGGCAGGGGTGAGTTCAACTGGACAAAAATCTAATTATTAAAACACCATTCAAACTGGGTAACAATTTTAAGCAATGCACTGCTAGAAAACTTACCACCATCAATTTCATTTCCTCTTAAATCATGTCAAATGGTAAGCGTGAAGCAGTGTTAATTTCAAAACAATTTGATGGTAGTTTGTCCGAATAAATCCAAGCAATTGGGGAGGGAAACGTACTAATGCATTTGCTATAAAATGCACAATTTGGCCAAGAACCACTTTCTGTGTGCTACAAACAAATAGAGTACCGAAGTCTGACGTCAGTTGGCACGACAACTGGCTCCAAACAAATGGAAATTTCAAATGTTCCTTTGTTAACAGCCAGTCATGCAAACACATTGACACAAAATAACGGATGTATTCTGGCTCCAACCATTGCATTGACGTCATCACTTCGGTACTCTATATTACTCTAGACTTGCGAAATCTGTTGACATTTTTGGCCACTTAAAACCCCTTCTGACCACTTAGGCCATCAGCCTGGGGGGTTGGTCGGTATCAAATTGAGGGGAATAATGCTCATGGTGATTTTTGGCAAGGTATGCACCCCTGTAGTTTGAAAATATGTGATAGCATTGCAGCTTTTTGGGTGCTATCACCCTTTTTAAAGAAAAATGATCGCCAACATGCTTGTTACCACATATAATTAATCCAGTAACAAGCATATTGGCAATGCTATCACATATTTTCCAACTCTAGGTGTGCATACCTTGCCAAATCGCTATGAGTATTGCTTCTTTCGATCATTCGATACCGGTGGCCCATTTTTTGGACCGAGGCTGATGGCCTAACAGTTATTAACAGGGTTTGGTATGCCAAGACGGGCTTATACAGCAAAGCGTAACGCAAACAATAGGGAAACAATGAATTGAGTACGTGGAGGAATGCACGTATAGACGACAACCGGCCAGGTGTTTTGTTCTTCAAACCACGGCCATGACTGTCATCGGTATTCAAGTGGTTAACTCTCCTATGGTTTGACCTTTCAAAACTTTTCAAAATCTGCTTACTGGCAAGATGGTTGAAAAATAATTATGAACCTTTTAAAACACTCCAGAATTTGTTGCTACTGCACTACCACACCTTTCAATACCCTTTTCTCACCTTTCAATACCCTTCAGTCCAGCAAACTTGAAAGGTTTTGAAAGGTCTGACAATTCTATGGCAAACTTGCACTCAGTGTCCATCTGACATCACTGGTCGACAGTCTGCACAAGACGCATATCACTTTATCCTAGTTAGTCAGCATTTCATACATCATGTGACCCCTATACGATGTCTACGCTCTAAGCAACTTACACCAACTACGTGTACATTAGTTATATAAAATACAGGACAGAAGAAATTGCGCCAACTTGTATGAAGAGATAATACGAGGAGCTACACGTAAAGGCCGCTTCATACTTCACGCGAATACGAAAGCGAAGCGAATTTTGTGACGTCAACAATGGTTGTTTCAGTGTGACGTTCGCCGTTACCCAGGCGATTTCGCTTCGCCCTCAAATTCGCTTGTAGTATGAACCGGCCTTAACTGGCTCCTATATGTAGGTGTATGTATATCTACTGCATGTATTTCAACTGGACTCGCATGCACGTACACATAATGTACATGTACACGCCAGTTTCAATTGTGCAATCTGCTTTTGTGTTGTGTTTAAGAAAAACATTGGTCATGCAAACAGCAGTCAAGTTTCGCCAAAATAATTCTCTTTCTTATGTAAGTTTTGAATGTTGTGCCATTTTTGTTCCTTTGTCAGTTTGTATGAAAATTTAGTTTGAAAATGTTCATACTGAACAATTTTGTAATCATAGCTGCGTGTTCAACTAAACCTATTCTTATAGCACAAAGCAAATGCAAAAAGCTTCAGTAACTATGCGCAATTTGCTGGCAACTACGCTTGCCAATATCTACTATTTTGCGTTTAAAATCACTTCAAATAGGTGCAGTGTAAGATCTAAACAAAATGTAGTCCCACGAATGTGGGACACATACACGTACATATATACGACTGGGAACCTAAAAATGACAATACCAGGAAAGTAGTTTGGAGTCTGTCAAAACCCAATTCATATCCGTTTTACAACAGCAAGCCCTTTGCAATAACATGAAATTACAGATCAGAGTCCTCTGTCCAATCACAACCCCATATTCACATCGCATTTACCCCGACCCGAAAAACCAGTGTTTGTAATGAAAATGCTCTACACTGAACTTTATCCAATACCTAGAGTAATTTTCCAAGAGTAATTTTCGCACATCAAATTTCCGTTATGTCAATTTTTGCTTGTTTAGTCTCAAAATACGCCAACAGATTGATACTCATTGTATAGTGATCAGGCAAAAAAAAAAAAATCTGCTTCCGGTTACCCTACCTACACTATTTTAATGGCCCCAACCCTAATTTTTGTTCAGGAAAAAAGTAAACAAAAATATAGAAACCCTAAATGCTGTAAATACTACCTTTAAACCGTGACTACATGTAGACACCTACATCCTACATATGCTCAGCACAAAAAAAAATGCAAACAAAATAATAATAGTAATAAATTCCCTACCTACCTTGTTTTCAAATGCCAGGTAATCGGAAGCAGAACTATTTTATTTTTGGGCCTAAATAAATACTTGATCATCTGACTATATGCCTAATGTATAGTAATCAACAAATACTTGATGCCTTATGTATAGTAATCAATAAATAACTGATTATCTGACTTATGCATAGTAATCAATAGACACTTGCTCATCTGATTTTATGCCTATCAATAAATACCTTTCTCACCAGCATCCTCAGTTGGTGCATCGTCTTTGGCTGAACCCACATCCTCCGCCCTGGACTCTTTCTCTGTATTCGCCTCCCCCTCAGAAACTTCAAGCTCCGCCCCCTCCTCAGCCTGATCCACGTTTAATTCTGTAGATAAACCTGTCACTTCCACATCTACGCCTGTTGAATCCGCTTGTGGTGATTCAGTGTCTTTTTCCTCCTTGTGTTCCATTTCTGTAAAAAAACAAAATATGGGCACATGAATTGACAATATGCTTTTAATATTTTTACAAGGTTAATATCGGTCAACACATACATGTGGTTTGCTGTTGAGAAGTCCGGACCTACAATCACCGTTCTAGGTCTGTCCATTATCGCTAATCGGCGTAACTTTTCTATTGAAATAGCATCAGGGTCGTATCTGTACGCGCAAATGAATTTTTTTTTCAAATATTTGAACCGGCAAATAGTATTCGAATATTCGGTTGACGATCGAGTATTTGAATATTGGGTGTATATTCGGGACAGCCCTGAAATGCTCAGTTACACAACTTGGGTCCGTACCCGCATACAAAGACAATTCCTTTCCTCCCAAAAACACTAAGGGTAGGATTTTCTTCAATCGTAAACAGTGATTCTTCAAATAAATGTACAGTAACAAGAGCCAAACAGTTAGGGCATAACTCATTCCTGTTGCTGGTCTTAGATAAAGAAACAAAAAATGTGTAGAATCCGAAGGGGCAGATAGCGTAAGAAATTCTACATATATATATCTGCAAGAATCAAGGTATAGCAATGAAATCAAGCACACCCAATCCCAGCCATCTCAAAGTATTTGATTGCAGTTGCCATGGTTGCGTCCATTTACGAAGATTTGAAGCAATGCAAACGAAACATGTACACCTAAAGAAAAGTGGGGGCTGTGCATCCAAACCGGGTACCCCGAGTACCCGACTGCTTATGTCGGGAACCGGTTCCAGATTATGAAATCGAGTACCCGCAAGTGAAATAACATTACTTATTAACTTCTCAGACAATGAAAAAGAAAGTTTTTGAATATCCTTTGTAGGGAAATTTTCAAAATGAAAACCAGGGTACATGGAAAAAAAAAACGTTTATGACGCTTGCGAAAATGCAATTTACACTGTAAAGCTATAAAGCTCACTTTGTTTTGTTTTTGTGAACACAACTTCTAGCGCTGGGCAGCAGCAGCGCTTTTGCAGGCATGCTGACGGTTCTCCGGGAGATTCTCCCTTTCCTCCGGCAGCATTTCTACTTGGTGCCTACCATAACCCGACATTAGATACATGGGTTCATGGCAGGGACCTACTAGTCCTAGTTAGTTGGACACTGCGGGGCAACCGGCACTCCTACCAACTGTCGAGCTTCTGCTCTCCGTTGGATCCATGGGGTGACGGTCCAGAGAGTCGGCCTACTCCTGCGCAAGGTAGGCTGTTCTTAATTACTGCGCAGGCAATAACATCGCAGTCAACGTCCAGAACACCGACGAAAATCTTCTAAGTCTTACGGCGACAGGGTACCGCGGTACTGGCAGGCTTGAGCAGCTGGAGGCTGGTAGTGGGATCCCTGCACGTGAGCGGCCTGGGAGTGATGGTCGCATGCTTTGCCGATGACGACGGCAGTGTGAGGTCCTTCCCAGGATGACCAGGCGGCCCTATTTAGGGATGCCCCGCCTGCCCCAATTTGGGGAAGCCCCTAGAAAAGGTGGGGTAAAAAAGGCTCGTCATCAATATCCTGGCTGGCATCCCACGGTCAGCGGGACTCCATTTCTTGTGGGCGAAATCAAGATAAAAGGCCGGAAACAAAAACTAAAACCAGACTCGTGCTTGGAGGCTGGAATGTCAGGTCTCTCCTGGATGCAAATGCCAACTGTGCACGGAGGCGCACTGCTCTGGTGGCAAAGGAACTTTATCGATACAACATTGACGTTGCCGCTCTGTCAGAGACGAGGTTTGCAGTTGCCGGGGAAGTTCAAGAGAAAAATTTCACCTTCTATTGGTCACACTGCTCTGACACCCGGAAAGGCACTTCTGGTGTCGGTTTTGCCGTTGCCAATGACATTGCAAAAAATCTAACCGATCTTCCAAAAGTCATCTCAGATCGCATTATGACTCTTCGAATGCCACTCAACAACACAACTTCTGTTACACTAGTCAGTGTGTATGCACCAACTTTACCAAGCAGCTTAGAAGTGAAGGAGAGGTTCTATGGAGAATTATGCAAGGTCCTTCAATCAGTGCCAGCCACAGACAATCTGGTGGTTCTGGGTGATTTCAACGCACGTGTCGGCGATGACTACAGAACTTGGGGCCATGTGTTGGGCAGGTTCGGGAGAGGTAACTGCAATGCCAACGGGGAGCTACTACTCTCGATTTGTGCGGATTTTGATCTTGCAGTAACAAACAGTTTCTTCAACATGTCCGACAACTGGTATTTTTCCTGGCAGCATCCTAGATCAAAGAGATGGCATCTGCTGGACTACATCATTACACGAAGAAAGCATCTCTCTGGCGTCTGCATCACCCGTGCAATGCGTGGTGCTGACTGTTCCACAGATCATAAACTCATCAGGTGTATTCTGAAGTTGAACCTTCATGTGCCGCACATACGTCGACCCCCTAAGGATAAGCGCAGGCTCGATGTCTCCAAGTTGAACTCCAATGAGGGGAAATCTCGCCTACGCGAAGCCTTGTATAGAAACCTGGAGACTGTATCACCATCAGCTGGTGAATCAGTTAATGATCAGTGGACCCGATTCCGCTCAGCTGTCTATTCTGCTGCATTCAAGTCACTTGGTCACCCACGTCGAAAGAACTCTGACTGGTTTGCAGAAAACGACCCGGAGATAGAGAAATTGCTCTCTCTCAACCGCACAGCCCTCCATGCCCGACTGAACAACCCTTCCTCACCTGCTGCAATTCAACAACATGCGCAAGCAAGGGCAAACCTGCAGAGGGAATTACGACGCATGGAGGATGGCTGGTGGGCGGCAAAAGCCGAAGAGGTGCAAGCTCTAGCAGACAGGGGCGACTCTCGAGGCATCTTCCAGTCGCTCAAAGGAGTTTATGGCCCACGCCATTCAACTACGAGCCCAGTTCTCTCCTCTGATGGCAACAAACTACTGACAGACAAGCCGGAGATTCGAGCTCGCTGGAAAGAACATTACTCTTTGTTGCTCAACCGACCCTCCACTGGAGATGAGGATGTTCTTGAGTCTATTTCCCAGCAGCCCTTCCGCTTGGAGCTCAATGTTGCTCCAACAATGAGTGAACTTAGAGGTGCTGTGGCTGGTATGGCGAACAACAAAGCTGCTGGTCAGGATGGAATCCCTGCAGAAGTATATAAGCACGGTGGTGAGATATTTCTCAATGCGCTACTCAATATGTTTCAGCTTTTTTGGGAGCGCGGGGAACTTCCACAAGACTTTAAAGATGCTCTGATTGTCAACATCTACAAGAAAAAGGGTAACCGTCAGGTCTGTGACAACTACCGTGGTATTTCACTCCTTGCAATCGCTGGTAAAGTACTTGGAAAGATCATGCTTAAGCGACTTCAACCCGTAGTAAACGATATACTTCCTGAAGCACAGTGTGGATTCCGTGCAGGTCGCGGAACAGTTGATATGATTTTTACACTGCGTCAACTTCAGGAAAAATCGTCTGAGCAGAATATGCCACTATACATCGCCTTTGTTGATTTTTCAAAGGCATTCGACTCAGTCAGCCGTATGTGCCTCTGGCGTCTTCTATCCAAGTATGGCTGCCCGGATAAGTTTGTTAACATTCTACGAGGCTTTCATGACGACATGCAGGCACGGGTTCTTGTTGATGGTGAAGCCTCAGACTCTTTTACTGTTGCATATGGTGTGAGACAGGGCTGTGTCCTGGCCCCTACTCTGTTCACCCTCCTCTTATCTGCTGTACTGGAAGTTGCAAACCGGGATGTCACAGAAGGCGTTTACCTAACAACTCGAACTGACGGCAAGCTTTTCAACCTTCGACGTCTAAAAGCCAAGACAAAGGTCCACCAGTGGTGTGCACGTGATCTGCTCTACGCTGACGATACCGGCCTTGTCTCACACTCTGCGCATGATCTGCAGAAGGTTCTTGACAAGTTTGCTGCAGCATCTGCTTCCTTCGGACTGACCATCAACACCAGCAAAACTGAGGTACTCTACCAACCAGCACTTGGAACCCCATACATTGAGCCAAACATCTTGCTAAATGGTGAGCCACTTAAGATCGTGGACTCCTTCGTGTACCTTGGTAGCACTGTTTCTAGTGACTGCAGTCTGGAGAAGGAGCTGTCCATGCGAATCCGCTCGGCCTGTGCTGCTTTTGGCCGCCTGCGTGACCGGCTGTGGAGCAGGCACAGCATCACCACAACAACTAAGTGCAAGGTTTATAGAGCCGTCGTACTATCCTGCCTCTTGTACAGCTCAGAGACTTTTACGCTCTACCGTAGACACATTCAGCGCTTGTCCAGGGTGTTTCTATGGCAACTGCGAACCATCCTTGGTGTCAAGTGGTCTGACCATGTGACAAACAACAAGGTCCTACAGCTGGCCGGACTTCCTAGTATCGAGGCAATGCTTCTAAAGCGACAGCTCACCTGGACCGGTCATGTGGTCAGAATGGAGGATGACAGAATGCCGAAAGCTGTGATGTACAGCGAGTTATCGCATGGACAACGCAGAGTTGGGCGACCAAGACTCCGCTATTCAGACTGTATAAAGAGACACCTCAAGGCTGCTGGTATTAATGTCCAGCAATGGGAAAGTACAGCTAGGGATAGGACGGCCTGGCGAACTGTGGTGCAGGTTGGATCTACTGCAGCTGAAGTGGCAAGAGCAGCAGACGCAGATGCAAAACGGTCTCGCCGTCACGAACGTGCCCTACCATTCCCTTTACCATCTGTTGCCTGCACACTACCAATCTTGGCGTGTCGGCATTGTGGTAGATGTGTGACGTCACGGATTGGACTTTTCTCCCATGAACGTGCTTGTGGCCGGCGTTCAACTCCGGCCAACTGAATCAATGTACATGACTGTGATGACGTCTTTCTCGTTAGCGAGCTGACAGCCTGATGACACACTTGCATCTTGCTGCATTGATGCACCGATGTGGTAGTATTAACCCCTTGCGTACGGATGACGCCATAGGGCGCAAACAAACAGTGTCACCAGGCCGGATGACGCCATTGGCCGCTGTTTGTGTAGTTTCAATCCATTGTTGGATTATTGTGTATGCCATGCTTGACTGCACAAACACATTGTTGCGGTTCGATTTGGCTGCCAAAACCGCTGCAACACCCCGACGTCTCCTGTGAATACCGTGCTCAAGGGGTTAACATGCGGACCTTTACGATCAATATGAACAGCAATTTCCAAGATGTAATTTTTGGGATTGGCTTTCTTTATTTAATGGGTACCCGGGTACCCGGATACCCAGGCTTTTTTTTAATCGGGTACCTGATTTTAGTACTACCCATAAATGCACATCCCCAAGTTGTCACGATTGTTTCAATTTGCAAAGATAGGGAGCAGTAGAAATGAAACGTGCATAAGAAAAGACATAGCAGGCATTTTGATTTCCCAGCAATAGACTACGTACATAAATGTGACCTGACCCAACCCAACAAAATGAGTCACAAGTCACCAGAGTTACGTTTGAGTTACAGGCCCTTAAACACGACTAATACTGTGGAAATCAATAGGAACTGTCAAGGTTTTCACCCACATAATGTCCATATTCATCAGGATGTAAAACTGAGTGATAGATCAGAATGAAGAGCCGAGTATGCTCTATCCAATACAAGTAAAAAACTAACAAGTCAAAAAGTTACCTTAAAGCCATGTGGATATCAGACTTTTTTTGGGTAAAACAAACAGACTGTTGTCAAATTGACCAAACTAAGTCCAGTGCGGACAGCCGGTAAACTTTCCAAATTGTCAAGTGTCGATTGTCAGTTTATCCAACCAAACAGGGCCAACCGTGTAGCGGAAGAATTACGTCGCTGAAAGTCCAGCGCGGACAGCAACTGTCTTGTAAAACGTGCATTTCGATCACTGCAAAGTTTACCTGGCCAAGGACTTTCCGCGAGCTGTGTAATTCCAAGTGCGGACGCACGGAAGAATAACCGCAGTGGAATGTTAACTATTACGCACGGTAACTTTTGACAATAGTTAGTCCAATGCGAACGCGGCTTGTGACTCATTTTGTAGGATCCGGTTACACATGTTAGCTGCTCGTCTGAAACCAACCTGATTCTCCCAAAGCAATAACTTCTTCAAAGGCGGCATCTATGCCAGTCTCTGTCACACTACTGCTAATAGATTCACTATGCACTCCGGGTGATTCTGTTGACAATGACAGTGGCAATATTCAATGACAGTGCGTAATGACAGAGAACACACCGTTTGGCAGATATGATGACAAACCTCTCACAAACAATGACTTTTTGAAATTGATAATTGGCAGCAACCCTATTATCCCGTATGAACGAACTTAACCCTGGCCTTCCCAAATCCTCCAAAATCCTCTTTTTTGCCTCTGGAGGAAAATGGAGGATCCAGGTCATCAGGCCCAATCTGATGCTGGATGATTTCAGAGCATTGAGGTTACTGGGGTGTCGATCCAAAACCCACTGGAGGATTTTGTAGGATTCAGGCAATAGTATCCAGTAACAAACATTGGAGGATTTTGGAATCGGTGGATATTGGAGGATTCAGGTTACATGTAGGGAGTTAGGGTTAATCCAAGTATATCTCAAAAGTCATTGGAATCTCATGTGAAGTGAATCTTTGGTCATTTTTTACCATATCCACGTCTACCTCTGTCATGATAACAGTTAACTTTAAGGCTCCACCGTAGAACAAGCATTTCCTGAATTCAGCCTTGTGTACATCTAAGAGCTGGACAGGCTCCGTTTATCAATAATTCAACATAATCAATAATTCAACATAATCAATAAGGAATTAGTACAACTCGTGCATAAATGCTACATCACACCTACAATGCAGTGAAAAGTGTAAAGCATGTGTGAAAAGCGGTGTTTAGGTGCGAACGAAAGGAAGCAAAGCATCGCGACTACAAATATTGCCAATATGCAAATATTATTACAGTATACATGTACATGTACGTGGCAGAAAGTCTAGTCAGATTGTATCAATGGGATATCGCCAATGGGATATCGCCATAGCCGCGATTTAAAAGAGAGCAACCGTCGGTTGATGTCTATAGGCACAGTCCTGCGCATACTCAATCCAGTCGTGTTGCAACTATATTGTTCTTAAATGGGAGTGTCATGAATAGCTGGAGCTTTTTTAAACGAAACTTTCATTCACACGAAAGGGGGCTCCAAGTGCGATGAACAGGACCACTCTATGGTGCCTATCAGGGCTGTAGTCGAGTCCATCACAAGTCCATCACAAGTCCCTGCAAGTCCATCACAAACCCTCCAGTCCTAATAAGCCATTTGCGAGTTAAATTTAAATAACATCTGGTACACTGACGTGCTCAAAATGCTTTGCACATTTTAACTTTGAATTCTCCAGACCAAACAGACTGTTACTATATCACGTGATTCGGGGCAAGCCTTATGCTAGCAACCCCCAGTTCCGGAAAGGTCTGGTGTCTTTGTGCCATTCTCACCCATTGTGAACAATGTATTGGTGCTAAGCGTCTCTTACGTAACTATGCAAGAGCTTGCCCCGAATCATGTGATATAGCAACAGTGTCTTTGGTCTGGAGAATTCAAAGTTAAAATGTGCCAAGCGTTTGGAGCAAGTCAGTGTACCAGATGTTATTCAAATTTAACTCTCAAATGGCTTATTCCAATCGCAAGCTATTCAAATGAGCTTTGACAAAGGCATTCCTTTGTCATTGATCATCCAGTTACTTGTGACTGGCTTCATGAAAGGACTTGTGAAAGGACTTGCAGGGACTGGACTACAGCCCTGGTGCCTATTGTTTGTATAAATGTACGCTTGGCTGCACAGCCCTAGTCTTGGCATACCAGCACCCCATCAATAACAGCCAGACAAGAGGGTTAATTTTGGAATGTGATTCAGATTTATGACCAGTTTGTCTGCTATTCAGATGCATACTGTAATAATAAAATCAGAACCAGGCTACCCTCGTGCACTTTGCAACATGTATTCACGGCAAACTGAAAAACAGCAACCATTTATTATTTAAAGGAGGACATGCCTTGAAAGCGTTAGGTTAAAGGTCATTCAAAAGTATAACATAACAATGCACACGACCAGCCCTTGAAAATGCACCATTTTGAACGAAAATAATTTCGGGGATGCCAGTTTGGTTCGGGAAAAGTCGGACCGTTGAATTTCAGCGTAATGCCCATGGCTTGCACTGTGTGCGACGCCAGTCTGAATGTCCGGACGTCAATGCTTCGTTTTTCCCCCTCATTTCTCATGTAAATATTACACGTTATGGTGGAATTTTTACACTCGGATATTGGAAATACAATGTAGGTTAGGCAATTAACCAACGAGACTAACTTGGGAGGGGAGGGGGGGAAAGGGCCGGAGATTACAGGCAATGTGCGCCATTAAATAACACTTCGAAAGCTATTGAATAAAGTTAACCCTCCCTCTCTCGGTGCCAAAATGGAGCCAACTACCCAATCTATCAAAACCTATCGAGTGACAGGTTGAAACACACAAGCTATGAGAGAAGAAGAGGTTTTTTTTTTTTATAGGTTGTGACAGTAGGAGGGTTAAAGGGGTACTGCTCAAGCCAAAGATTTCAGAAAGGTTTTCAAGTGAAATGTAATCATCACTCAATTACATGTATGCATACAATTACAGGTACAATGGTATGCATACATGTCACTTCAAACCACATTGCAAATTTCACACGAGTAAAACTGCACACACAAATTGTTGAAGAGATCTGAAAATAGGGCATTCATTCTCTACTTGCCGACCTTCATGTGATAAGGATTTCGCGAAAGACGTGTAGCTGCACGTACAAGTAAGTGGCGGGCTCCACACTTGATGGCAATGTGGATTACATTTATTAAGCCAAATTTATTTTGCCCAAATCTATTTTTGCACAATTGGACAGTAAGCTTGGGAGTTATCGGAGCCAGATCCGAGATGGAAACACAACCTTCAAAGGCCCTTGCTTAACCCCTTGCGTACGGATGACGCCATAGGGCGCAAAAAAAACACACTGCCACCAGGCCGGATGACGCCATTGGCCGTTGTTTGTGCAGTTTCAATCCATTGTTGGATTATTGTGTATGTCATGCTTGACTGCACAAACACTTTGTAGCGGTTCGATTAGGCTGCCAGAACCGATGCAACACCCCTACCGTGCTCAAGGGGTTAACCCTATATTAACATAAAGCTACAAAATACTACTAGTAGTCAAATGTAGTACTCTCACCTACTTGTGTGCAATGCCTGTAGTAATTTTTAGTATTTGGTACTTCACCCCAAATAGTGTACGTAGTAATATGTAGTAATAAGGTTGCTCGGTTTAGAGGAAATATTTTTTTATCATCTAAGGCGGAAACACAGTATGAATTACTGGTTTTCAGAGATGATACATTTCCTTTATCTTGGCCATCCAATTCATTGACACAAATATAATTTCCCCAGTAACTTAACTGTATTACAAAGAAGTAGTATTTTGTCGTTGCCAGTATCTAGACTGCTGTCATTACACACCCATTCATCAGTCACAGAGAGACTCAGTGCTACAAAATACGAAGTAGTATTCTGTAGTACTCAGTTCTTTATCCCTAACCATCCCTAACCTGCCAAAATCAAACACCCCATTTGTGTTGAATTTTGTGTGATTGGGTACTGTAGAGCCTTGGCACCATCACTTTGCATGGGACTTGATGCCCTGATTTTGTCCAAGTACAAAGAATGTGCCATTGGTTTACTACACAGTGTTGGAGTTTGTGTGGTTAGGGAAGGATTCTAGTAAAAAGCCTTGGGCTGTTAGGGTTATACCAAAGTGATGCCCAAGACGTTAGGGTTAAAGAGTGCGTAGCAAAAGGCCCCAGTGGGGTGGGTTGGGTTAAGTGCAATCTTATGAAGCATAAACCCATCATAGCCGGATGACGGTCACAGCCGCGGTGCGAGGAAGAACACCTGGGCCAGTTGACGTGAATAGCCGCATCCCTGCTCATACACAATCCATTCATTATTCAACTATGTTGTTCTTGAATGGGAGTGTCATGAATAGATGGGGCTTTCAAACAAAGCTTTCGGTCACACGAAAGGGGGGCCTCTCAACATGCGATGAATAGGAACACTCTTTTTAGTGCGACACGTATTGTTCGCGTTTACGCTCGGGTGCACAGCTCCTTCGGGGAGAGTCTGGCACCCCAGCATTCCATCAGTAATACCCGGACGCAAAGGGTTTAAAACTCAGTTGAGAATACTATGACTACTTCAAGTGGGTGTCTAGAAGTAGCCAAACTAACGGTTGGGAACTGACCCTACAGATCGCTGACTGGGAATGTGAACTTACATAGCCAAACTGGAGATTGGGACAGCAAACATATACAGGCAGTGATCTAAAGTATAATCTTACTCAGCCCAAATTGAGTTTTGGAGTAATATTTTAGAAGGTGCACGTCGAGATTGGGAGCACTATCTTACTCAGCCCAAACTGAGTTTTGCAGTAATATTTTAGAAGGTCAAGTAGAGCTTGAGAGCACTATTTTTTCAGACCATCTCACCTTCCCCATATTCCTCATCCTTCAAGTTTTCATCAAACGACTGGTTAAGTCGCCCCTCCTCAATTAACATAGTCACATCTTCTTGTGGGTGGCTGGGGGAGGGGGGCATGTCTGGGGGCGGAGGAGGTACAAACACCGGCTCTGTTGGTTCAGTGGTAGGGGGTGGAGTCTCAAGGCTCGTTTCTCTAGTAACGGAGAGAGGGCGTGGTGGTTTGAGTGGCCTTGGAGGTCTGTCTGTGGTGCAATTGGCAAATAAAGTCACGTAGAGTGTGAGCACTGATGTACCAAGACCTCCAACTCAAGACCCCAAATATTCATCATAGGGTGTCTCTTCCATGAAGACAGATACACATCACATAACCAGCGAAGTGATCATGTAGGCCAATCTCAACTTTCCCAATAGAATACACTTTGCATGTACATCATTCTTGAGATCATTTTCTGGTTTCATCCCGATTTGAAAAGATTTATTTAATTTGGGTTCGGCCCATTTGTTCCAGTTTTTGAACTTGAACAGTTTCCATATTTTTCTAAATATTTGCCAATAGAGGTTTTATAAACTTGCTTTGGAAGTCTTGGTTTTGTACAGACTTATGGCTCAACCGAAACAAAAATAGCATTTAGGGAGCACTGGTCGGGCCAGGCCGTTGAAACGCCTGGCCAAGCCTCGGGAACGCCCGGGCCTTCGGGCTTTTATAATCCCCTGGTTATACACAATAAACTGCCCACTAATGCTGGAGTCCAGCCAGCTCCCATTGTTCACCCAGACTTGATCTCTGGCCCGTGAATGGAATGACAACAAAAGCAATCACTATGCTCTATTGTTAGGTGATTTGTGGCTCACAAAGCCAGAAGGCCCTGGCATGGCCAGGCTTTTCAACGGCCTGGCCCGACCATGGGTTAGGCAGTGCTCCCTAAAACAATTTTATTATTTTATTGCACTATTTTCTTGACTGTATTGTGATGGTTTGATATTTTGTTAGGTCGACCATAAGCATGCACAATATCTGTATATACATGTATGTGTTAATTGCAATGTGTTAATAACAGTGGTCTACAACACAAAAAGCAGAAAACACGAAAGCATGCAGAAAATCAATTATTTGGACTCACTTTTAGCAAATATGTGATGCAATCAAGCAAAATCAGTCGGAACTCGGCAATCCTTGTTTTGAGATATGGGCCAAAATATGTTCGTAGAGGTGGAAAAATCAAAATTGATTTTTTTTTACAAAAACAGAAGGGAAAACCATTCTTCTTTCAAATGAACATATGACATGCATTATAAATGTGCTAAAAATGACTGAATTAAAGTACTGTAACTTTAAACTTGATTTTCTTAGTTTCTTTCTTTTTAATGTGCCGGTGTTCAAATATTTGTAACTTTTTAACCAAAGGTCGTATTCACATGGGGTTTTCACTAATATGGAGCTTGAAGTACGCTACAAATGAATATGTAAAAATCCCAAAATTGACCAGGGCCTACTTCAGACTGATTTTCCTTGATCGCATCACATATGCAACACAACTGAACAAAATGAACTCAACTGCTTTTGTAAAAATAAGTTTGGTCGTTAGTGATACGAAGAGGTAATTTAAACAAAGAACTAATGCAACACCTTCAGACTGAATTCTACTTTGAAAATGTTTTTCATAATTGTCATAATGGCAAAAACTATACAGATCCCTCCCTAACATGGGTTTCCTCCGGTTTGAGTTTCGCGGGTTCTTTTCAGAACCACACAAACTCACAAAAGAGATAAATTTCACATGGTGCTACCGCAAACCCTTACAATAAAGATACATGATGGAGGGGACAGTGCTCCCTCCCCCTTTTGTGTTGGTCATTGCGTTTCAGGAATATTGGGGGGGGGGGGGAGGGGGGGTGCGATTGGCCAAAAAATGAAAAAATCCATGAAATCTGCAGTGTTTGGGGGTCACCATGGACCCCAGAGCAACCTATAGGTTCTATGGTTTGCAATTGCCTGAAGGCACCCCTTAAAATACCCGTTTCCATTGTTCTACTTCCACTTTTACGGGTAAAAAACACCTTTGGGGTAATACCTCAGGAATTCCAGATGTCAAAAGAGATTCTTTAAACATTCTGAAATCAGTAAAACTCCCGAGTAAAAATCCCGAGAAAATAAAATCCCGAAATCAGGAAAAATCCTGACAAATCTCACCCCCCTGATAAAACACCGAGCCTCATTGGAATTCAAAACGATACAGACCTCGTGAAGAGGGAGAAGATTCCCGAGTATCTGCTGCATGTCTCGTCTCTCCATCAACGGGATGGAGACTGACCTTTTCTGGAGGAGACAGGGGCCGGGGCGGAGGAACGACGGCAACTTGAGGAGCCGAACTCGCTCCGAGAGACACTGTCCTCCTGGGCGGGGAAGTCGGTCTGGGGGGAGCTGGAGCACGCCTCTTCCTTAGAGTATTGGAACCTGCCAAAGATGAGTCCTCGTCTACTTTCTCATCGTCGGAGGCGCCCGTCAGGTGCTTGCCGGGGGGAGGGGGCGGAGCGGGTCGGCGTTTCTTCAAGGTATTGGACTCGTCGTCTTGTACCGTTGATGCCGGCGCATCGGAGGATGGAAATGAGGAGGGAGAGGTGTTGCGTCGCGAACGCTTCTCCATTTCAGCAGGCGGCACATTAGTGGGCGGAGCTTCTTGAAAACCACCGCCCCCAAATTCATACTACAAATGAAAAATATAAAGTGCATTTTAGGTGCATGGAATATGATTAACCCTAACTCCCTCCACCATTTCTCCTGCAAGTAACCTGAATCCTCCAACATCCTCTTATGGGGACCACTGCATGAATCCTGCAAAATCCTCTAGGGGTTTTCATAAACACCCTAGTAACCTCAATCCTCCGAAATCAACCAGCATCAGATTGGGCCTCCATTTTCCTCCAGAGGCAGAATCCTCTTGTGCCCTCAATCCTCCAAATTCCTCCTTTTGGCAAAGAGGATTTGGGAGGATTTGGGAAGGTCAGGGTTAAAGATAATCTTTCAACCTCGTGCGCTAACAACATGAGTGGGGTATCTTCTTTGCATTTGAAATTTTCTATTTTGCCTAAATGTACCATCAAGCATCACACCAAGAAACAAGTTACGCCACACACTACCCCAGGTGTCCTTTCTCCTGCGTGTGTACTCCATCGACGTCCAGGACAAATATTCACTACACACCAGGAAATAAAGTTGTTGAGAAATTTCTCAAAACTTACCATTGTGAAATTTCTGCAAATTGGCATAAAGATTGTTCGACCTTCAACTTACCACCCCACCATGATAATTTGTCTACAGCCTGTATATTTCACAGTACTACGTGAAGACATTTGTGCAAGACCAAGAATAAAACATTTTTGTCCTCAAGGTCCTTTGTCATGCTACTGCGTAGCGGCAGCCTGCTGTGTGAGCGATTCGATGCACGTTTTGCACTTTTTTAAACGCAGTGTTAATGACATTACATAAACATCAATCATAATGCAGAGGGCTGGTCAACGGACTGACACAACCAACAAAGTTAACTTAGAAATGCAAGATTTTCAGAGTTGATTCCTTGTGTCATATTTATCAAGATTATGAGAGAACTCATTAAGTTAAGCTAAGTTACATGGCATAACATTTATATGGAAAATTTCACCAGTTCATGCTGGTGAGTTTAAGAAATTTCTCCGCAATTTTACTTCCCACTGTTTCAACATAAAACATTTCTGGACTGTCGCAGTACAATGTGCGTAGATGAGTACGTACATAGGGGTAGATATGGGGTAGGTTTAAGAAAGGGTAACAATGGGGACAATTCTACCCCACAGGCTCGTCTTTAGAAATCGCCCTACCCCACAGAGTTTACGCTATGGAGTTTTGAGATTTCAATGGGGACAAAGGAGAATAGAAGAAGGGAAGTAGGGTAGGAAAATACAGGTACCCCAGACTGAATGCCGTGTCAAGTGTGGCTAATCACACACATATTTGATGTCCCTAAAGGCTACATGTGTACCAGTGTACATGAATACTCGCATACATACCCCTTTCTTTTTCTTGGTTATTCTCCCAAAGAAGCTCCCTTTCTTCTTTTTCTGTTCTGGCATCAAATCCATCTCTCCTCCTTCAAAACCCATCACTAAAATAAGCATATAATATAACAAACGGATGCATAAACAATTACAAATAGCAACTAATTTAAAAAAAATGAAAAAAATGAAAAAAAATTATTTAAGCTTTCATTAACCCTTCCTATCTCAGTGCCAAAATGGAGCCAACTACCCTACCTATCAAAACCTAACCGAGTTTCAGGTTGAAACACACAAGCTGTTGGAGAGGAAGGGCTTAGGTTTTTTTTATAGTTTCTGATAGTTATAACAGTAGGAGGGTTAAGCAATCAATTCAACATACGATGTTGTTGCAAAGATCAAACATTTGTTGCTTTATTTTAGGTATGTTCAGACAGAGGGCAGTTTTTGAGCTAGCTCTTTTCAAATTAATGAACTCAACAGGGGTTCTGTAGAGCTAGTGATAACATCTAAAATGTGCTCACGTTCATACAATGACGGTTATCTCCGGGGCTAGAGTTGCAGTGGAGCTAAAAAGGTCTCCAAATGTGTTACGTAATATGTGTTCATGGGGTGACGGTACATTTACTTCCGTCAGTGTGGGCTAGGTCAGTTGCGTCCAAACGACAAATTACAGTGGAGCTAGGTCGTAAAAAGAAGCCCCACTGAGCTAAAGGCAGAGTTTTCCCCAAAAATTTCCGGGGCTAGAATTGAAGCTGGCTAGCACCTGGAGCTGGCTAAAAAGAGGAACTAAGTTGCATTCCAACGACAACTCTATTAGGTGGAGCTAGCCAACTTCGTGGCTATCTTAAGAATTAGCCCTCCGTCTGAACAACTAATTTGTGTGTCACACCATGGTCTTTATGCAAAAGTAAACAACGGGCTTTCAAGAAACTTAAAAAAAGTACAAAAATAAACAATATGGAGGCTGAAATTAGTTATGGTCATTTACAGTTGTAAGGTTATTGTAATCAGAGAAAAGTTCTTTACCTAGTAAAAGATCAAGAAAGCCAAAATATATGTTACTTGTGTTTTAGGGGTTTCATCCCCAAAAATTGGGAGGGAAATTGGTGACAATGAAGCCACTCCCAGAAAGAAAAGCCACTGCACACGTAACGTGGTTTACATGACGACTACACACCTGCAGGCTGTCCTTTTAAATCTAAAAGCAGAAACTCAATGACTCCCGATTTCTCAAGAGTTTGACTCATATCTAGAGGATCATCAGGGTGAGCTATGAGTCTGAGTGTGTGATTACTCGGTTCCACGCCTCTCTCGTCACATATTACAGGCAACAGCTCCTGGAGGGTCTTCTCGGGATCAACACGAAGGCAGAGCTTGTGGTTTTTACCTGAGATGACAGTGATGCGAGTAGTTGGCTGTGGACAGAACGACAAATTGACATCGACTGGTTGACTGCTTTTACTTACTACTTGTTTGATGAAAACCCTTGGAAGAGGTTGTGCAAGGCTATATTGCTAAATTACAGGAGCTTCAATTGAAGAGAGGAGTCATTATTTTATCACACATTGCAAATTCCAAACTAGATAGTGTGGAAACATACTAAGCAACTGGTAGGCTGTTAACCAGGTTTGTCATGTTACACCTGCAGAATATTCTGGCAATATCATTAAAGGTAATAATAATATTATTATTATTATTATTATTTATTGGTTTATTAAAAATCAAACATTGCAGCCCAAAGGCTGAATTGTGTTTAACGTACAACTTCAAAATTGGGAAATTACAAATTCTTTACAAGACTATAAAAATACATCAAGAGATTAAGAAAAATAAATATAAAAAAGATTAAAATTGCAAAATAAACAAAACCAAGAATGAGAAAGGCAATACAATGAATTTATTGATTGAGCAATGTAACTAAAGGAGGAATGCAGCTGTTTTTATACCGGTTCGTCCTGCACTTAACTGAACAGAGTTTGTCAGAGTTTCTTAAATTTCTATTTCTAGGGGGAGGGAGCCAATGTCTATCGTTATCTGAGTTGAGAAGTGATTTACCATAGTTAACAAAGAGCTGCTCGAGTCTCACCGAAATGGGGGCAATACATAATATAACACATTTGCAAATATCTAAAAACAAAACTACCAAATTATTAAAACCTTACTTAAAAGTTAGTAAATAATAGTCTCAGGCATCCTGTGAAATCATGGCATCTGGTGTGCTGTAATTTTTAAGGAAAGTGGGATTTCGTATCAAGGATGGTCGGCCGACCATCGTTGGGAAAAAAAACCCAGACTTTTATTTCAAATGCAGCCCCCAATTTAGTTCGTCCACATTTTGTTTGCAATTGGTTAAACATCCGAGAACTGGTGCAAGCCAGCTAGTCTGGTTCCCTGACCTGACAATTTCCTGACGTCTATAAATTGTTCTGTTTCGTTTGAAGTAGGGTCAGGGAACCAGGCTACAAGAATATAATTTTGTTCTTGGTTTTTTTCCCAGTATCTATGAACATAAAACTTTAAACAGTTCATTGCAATAATATTTGCTACAGAATACTACCCCCCCCACATCCATCCATTTCTGAAAATTACAGCAAAAGCAAATGTTGTATATTACACTTATTCAATGAAATGACATCAGATAGAAGGCTTTGAAGTGAGATATTTATTCTGTATCTTGGGATAATTTCTAACCTCAATGACGGCAGACTTCTTGTCATCTTTCTTGTAGACAAAATGCTGTTTCTGATTCTTACGGATAATGTGCACGGTGTCGCCAACAACATCGAATAACTTCTGTGTGGGTTTGAGCTGCAATACAGATAGATTCAACACGGTGACGGAAGGGAATAGCCAAGAAATACCAAATGTACATGTAACACTAACTCCAGATTAATGGAGTTACCATTTGTAACTACATGTACATTTCCAACTCCACTGATAGACCAACAGAGGTTGATTGATCAAGGCTTGGCTGGTGCCAGTCTAGCCTAGGCAGGGACAAACCAGTCCAACCCAGTCTAGACTGGGGCTCGCAAGATTGGCCAGTACTAGGCTGGGCACGGCCAAACCAGTCTAACTCAACTCAGATTAGGGCTTAAAAGACTCATATATGTACAAGTACCACTCTGAGCATGTCCAATCCAGTTCAAACTGGGATTTTCAAGATTACATGTAGCTGGTGCCAGGCTAGACAGGAACAAACCAGTCCAAACCAGTCAAGACCCGGACTCACAAAATTGGCTTGTGTAGCCTCTAGTTACTATCTGCTGAGATCACTAGAATTATATAAGGTAGCTTATAATTATGTACCTGCACTGGTGGATTATTGGTTACTACTGACTGAGATAACTACATGTAGATGATATTGAGGGAAGCTTATCGGCACTGGCAGATTACTAGTTATTGAATTAGATAACAAGATGTCAATGAGGGTAGCTTATACCTGCACTGGTGGATTACTTGTTACTGACTGAGATAACTAGATATTGATGGTAGCTTACCTGCACTGGTGGATTACTAGTTATTGACTGAGATAACTAGATGTTACTGTGGTTAGCGTACCTGTACTGGTGGATTACGAGTTATTGACCAAGATAACTAGATGTTACTGCGGTTAGCTTACCTATACTGGTTGATTACTAGTTATTGACTGAGATAACTAGATGTTACTGAGGTTAGCGTACCTGTACTGGTGGATCCTTTGCTCGTACTGCTGGCTGTGCAATCATGTGATCTGTTGGGTTGAGTCTGTTCTTGGACGCAATCATGATGAGCAGCTCCAAGATGGGCGTACTTGGAGGAAAAATTATGTAGGGAGTTAGGATTAAAGAAAACAAGAAAAATGAAAATATAAAAATTGTAACCCACAGAAAACAGCAGAAGAATGTAAAGGTCATCTTACTCTTTCTTGACTGATGCCTTGATGACTCTGTCTCCTGGTAACACTACTGTCATCAATCTCTCATCACCTCCTTCCACATCCTCAATGCTGCCATTGTTCTTCACTGCATCTTTCTCCTGTTCGGCAATCGAGCCGTTTCTATTTTCCTCAAAGGACTGTTGCGGTGGTGGTGGCGCACGATTTCGTTTTGACCTGCAGAGGCAATAATTACACATTAACCCCAACCTTCGAAAATCCTCTTTGCCAAATGGAGGAGTTTGGAGGATTGAGGGTCTTTGGAAGTTTAGCATCAGAGGATTTTTGCAGGATTGAGGGCATTAGAGAATTTCACCTCTGGAGGAAAAATGGGAGGATCCAGGTCATCAGGCCCAATCTGGTGCTGGATGATTTCAGAGCATTGAGGTTACTGGAGTGTTTAACCAAATGGAGGATTTTGCAGGGTTCAGGCAGTGGTACCCAGTAACAAACTTTGGAGGATTTTGGAATCGGAGGATATTGGAGGATTCAGGTTACATGGAGGAAAAATTGTGCAGG
Source organism: Hippasteria phrygiana (assembly GCA_037893225.1). Lineage (NCBI taxonomy): Eukaryota > Metazoa > Echinodermata > Asteroidea > Valvatida > Goniasteridae > Hippasteria > Hippasteria phrygiana. The sequence goes on from JAZGUH010000826.1 coordinate 40,155, forward strand.
GAGCTAGGGTTAATGTTGCCAACAAATCTGCATTTTATGGCAGAAAGACACAAATGACTGCATTTTAATTCCCTAAGTTGAAGCCTCCATATATGACAGGATGAGTCTGACTTGTGGTTAAAAAACAATGATGTTCAGATGAGATAAAAAAATAATTATGCAGTATTTTGAAACACGGTATTTGAATTTTGTCTCCTTCAGTGTAAAGAATAATCCTTCAGATCAGTAAGGCCAAACAAAATAAATTGTGTGTTTACAGTTAACGGCTTAAAAAAAATCAACGTAGGTCGGGAAATAATTTGATTTTGTCGTTTTTGTTTTCATTTAAGTTGAGTTTCAAGTGTGAAAAATTACCCAAAACAGTATACGGTTCTAACTCGCATTTCTATTTCAGCGTCTCCACGCATGTTCCAAAATTATTTTATCCAGGTGGATTACTTTACTACCAACACTGAACGTCATGCTACTCACGGTTGGTGCGTTGGAATTTTGGAGGTCGTTTCTGTAGACATCTTGTAAGGTGTTTCAGGTCATAACAGAGAAGAGATATGGACTAGCTTGCATTACGGTAAACTATATTTGTACAATCTGTTCACCAGAGGTACACATTGGTGATAACAACCTGTATTCAATATAAAAAAAGGAAAAATGTCTGAGTGGTTTATAATCATTTGGTAAAAATGGCAAATATTCCACAATAGAGGAGGCCAAGTAAATACCTGGGGGGGGGGGGGGGGGGGGGGGGCATGGGAAAGGTGAGGGACAATGTCCACACAGAGATTACAGGAAACATGGTGTGTGTATGTGTTAGGCACTTCAGACACTATCAGCTGAATAACCTAAATTATGATCTCATTAAACAACATGTTTACTAAAGTTCCTGACATGTGCCTGCAAACGTGCATGTTACATGTACATGTACGTTTTTATGTACATGTACTTTGAACCAGACAAATAACAGATTCTTCTTGAAAAACGACAAAGATTGTTACCCACATGTATTTACCACGTTTAAACCAATATTACATATAATAAAGCTTAAAAAACAGTGAAAACCATGACAATGAAATGAATTGCATGTATACATACGTGTACATGTACGTACATGTACATGTATGACAAACATGCTTATAATCAGCAAGTTTTGACACACAGCAACAATCCACTTGAAATTGAACACACACACCTTTTCTGAACTGTTATGTACAGGTACATGTATATATGCACAGCACACACTGCACAGTGTAAATGGACGTCGGACAGGAAGTTTAACAATGACTTTTTTTTTTAAAAGGTCACATAGTTTGAATGCCAGAGGCTTTGTTACATCCAATGCAGGCATCCAAAAACCTAAAAAACAGAATGCACTGATTCATATGTTGGTATTTCTTTTGTCAAATACATAGAAGACTTTACATCACTTTGTTAACAATATCAAGGTGAGGTACGTGTACTAAAATATGGCATGTACGTACACTGTATGCACAATGTACAATGTACGCGTATCCAAAGTTAGTCAATCATGACATGATTCTGGCAAGTTCAATAAAAAGGTGGAGGGGGGGGGGGGGGAGGAAGGTTGACACAGAGTTTAATGTATCCTGGATACAAACATTTTTACATCTGTAAACACAGGGTACATGTATATGTGGGTCGTTCTATAAATCCGAGGTCCAAAAGTGTGACATTTTTGGTGTCCCTGTTACATAGTGATGTGTCTAAGATTTTGCAATTCTGGACACATTCTTTAATGCCTTCTACATTGTATATCTCCAAGAGTGATTGTGTAAAAGCAAAGTACCTGCAAAACAAGTTTAAAAATAGTGTGAAGTCAATTCTAATGATACTTGATGGGAAATCACACAGGTCAGGTATAACAGGAACACAAAAAAATGTCACTTTTGGACCCCAAATTTATGGAATGACCATATACGTACAGTATAAAGCTGCGTACAGTATAAAGCTGCGTACAGTATAAAGCTGCGTACAGTATAAAGCTGCGTACAGTATAAAGCTGCGTACAGTATAAAGCTGCGTACAGTATAAAGCTGCGTACAGTATAAAGCTGCGTACAGTATAAAGCTGCGTACAGTATAAAGCTGCGTACAGTATAAAGCTGCGTACAGTATAAAGCTACGTACAGTATAAAGCTACGTACAGTATAAAGCTACGTACAAGCCACCCACAGCCATAACACCTACATGTACATGTACATGTACATGTACATGTACATGTACACTACATGTACAGTGTAATCTATTGTCAACCCACTTTTAAAGAAATCTGTACACATTCCTTTCTTTTGTTGTTCTTGGTTTGAGGATAAACACACCAAGCAGCAAATTGTACAGTAATAGTGAGTGGGTACAGAGTGCATGGGTCTATAAGTTTAGCACTGTGGGCGATATCAGGTAAATCGCATGCAGACAGTGTACGTGTTACAAAGTTTTATCAAGAGGAATCAATTGTAAGAACTTTAGGTCATCATGCCAACATTTTGTTGGTGTCCCTGTTACACCCAACATCAATTATCATTAAAATTGACTTAACACTATTTTTTACTTGTTTGGCAGGTGCTTTGCTTTACACAATCACTCTTGGAGATAGGCATGTGCATTAACCCTCCCTCTCTCAGTGCCAAACTGGAACCAAACTACACTATCTATCAAAACCTACCGAGTGATAGGTTCACACACAAGCTGTGGGAGAGGAGAGGATTTGGGTTTTTGATAGGTTGTGATAGTTATAATGGTAAGAGGGTTTTCAAGAATGTTTCCTGAATTGCAAAATCTTGTACATGTCACTATGTAACAGGGGCACCAAAAATGTCCTTTTGGACCCAAAATTTATGGAATTACCCACATGTACCAAATGTACATTTAATACATGTATTGCATTCAACTGAATTTTTCAAATTTCAGGAATTTTTATAATTACTTGCACGATTACATGTACACGTGTACACGTGTAACTGTACATGTACGTGTACATTGTATGAATGTTACCATGGTTACTAGTAAAAACTATCCTAAAGAATTACAAAAATAATACACCGGAAAATTCAAAATAATTATGTAAGCAATCTGGACATCCAAAACAGATGTGTCCAAAATGCACACATGTATTCTATACAACACTAGCATAATTTCAAAAGTACAATGTACCTTGTAAAAATCACCATTTTGAAGAGAAAAAAAGGAGACAAAGCCCTCAGAAAAAAAAAAAGAAAAACGAGACAGGATTATTTCATTATGAAAAATAAAAACAAATACACAAGTCAGAAATTCAGACAATTTCCAGTTTCATTCAATTTGACATAACAGCTCTGTGAATGCAAAATGAATTAAATTGTACTGTACTGGTACTGCACTGATGTATTTTAAACACTCACAAACAGGCACAATCATTTTTTTCACAATTCCTTGCAAATTCTACACATTTTTTACAATGCAGCCTGCACTGCAACTGTACAATTTGTGACAATACAAACTACAATGTACCTGCAATACTACCTGTTCTGGCAGCCAAGCGAACCGCTACAATGTGTTTGTGCAGTCAAGCGTATCATAAACAATAATCCAACAATGGATTGAAACTGCACAAACGGCGGCAAATTGCGTCAACTGGCCTGGTGGCACTTTTTTTTTTTCGCCATATGACGTCATCCGTACGCAAGTGGTTATGTTATAATTTCCACAAATTCCACTAAAGACAACCAATGTTTGCAGAAATACTCAGACTGATTTCAGCTGTCAAAAATCGTAAACAGCTACCAAAGTTTTCATAAAAATCAACATTGCGGTTTGGAAAGATTTTACTTTAATACCCCCCACCAAAATCGGTAAGGAACAGCAAATCTTGGAAAATAAGTTAAATAACCATCCATCTGTGTTCATAATTGTATAAATACTTGGCACAACCTTCAATTTTGAGAATTTTGTTGGGACATTTTAGTGCAATATAGGGGAAGAAAGTATGTGTTTTCTGTGTTAGAACTTTCTTGGCACCATGTATGGTAACTCAAAGTGTTCACATACATGTTGATTTCTTCCTCATTTTTTACAGATTTTGCTGACATAAATCTTGAAATAACAGGTTGTGCCACATGTTTAGACAGTTGTAATCAAGGAGGGTTGGTTAATTATTTTCCAAGATTTTGCTGTTCTTTACCGATTTTGGTGGGGGGTATTAAAGTAAAATCTTTCCCATCGCGAGTCTTTCCTCTCTGACTTTTAAATGTTTTAAATTGAGGATTTGGCAAGGTCCGACTACAGGTCTGACTTAAGGCAAAGTAAAAAAAATTCTGGCAACCGGGCGTTGGTGTTTCCCCGTTCAAAGACGTATTAAAAATGAAAGAGACAAGTTGGACAAGAGAACTGAACATATTTAAAGTGTTTTTTTTTGTATTTTTGTAGCACCATATCGGCACCAAAAAATACAAAAACAAAAACTTCCGACTCGCAAGTATTTTTTTTTTTTCGATTGACTGGTTGACATTTTTGTTTTTTTATACAGAATTTTTTTGCGGTAAAAATAAAAGAAAAATCCAGGCAGCCTCCAAAAAGGAAGCGGGCGGGGACGCGAAACATGTTTGTTATTGTATTTCGCCTTACCCATCAGAACTTCTAAAACCACTCTGAACATGTCTCTTTCATTTTTTTGTCTTTGAACAGCTGAAAAACCTGCCATTGTCAGAAAAAATATGAAATGGTAGCCATCTTGAATAGAGTTGTGCATTTACGGGTAGTAAAAGAACCGGGTACCCGATTGAAAAAAGTACGGGTACCCGGGTACCCGTTAAAGAAACCCAACCCAAAACTTCCAATCCAGGAAGTTGTAAAAAAGTCTTATTGCAGACAAAAGTCTGAAAAATCTCATGCCTGTTTAGTAAACATGATCACTTCGCCTTTGCCGGCTTGTGCATACGCATGCGCCGGCATATCACAAAAGACGGCTATCCAGAAGCTTTATACAGTTGTATTTATGGTGTATGAAGCATGCTATTATGTCTCGTGGAGGCTATTATCCATGCCTTGACTACAAAAACCACGACCGGTAAATCCCTTTATTGTCAATTTTGGTGAGCGTCATGAAAGTGAAATCTGTGCTGGTTTCCCATTTAGTCGGGTTTAAATTTTGAAAATTTCCAACAATTAACATTCAAAACCTTTCCTTTTTTCATTGTTTGGGAAGTACTATGCGATAATGTAAAGTTACGGGTACTCGATTCCATAATTTGGAACCGGTTCCTAATATTCAGGTACCCGGTTCCGATGCACACCCCTAATCTTGAAAATAAACAATAAAAAGCCCCTCCTCCTTCCTTGTTTTAAAAAACCCGTACACTAAACATGTTTTTTTTTTTTTTTAACTTAGCCTAAAGACAGGAAAGCAGTGGCAACAGGCCTAGGGATGCAGACACAACAGTGATCGTGCGCTGTTGTGCTGCTTTGTAAATCCTACCGCAGAGCTAGCTAGGTCTAGCTAGCTGGGCAAATACTGTAAACTGACACCCAAGTCACTTGAAAGGTTACGGCCTTTTTCTTCTTGGGGGGAAGTCTGGTTACTATGGAAACAGCTTCAAGGTCTTGGGCTCACATTCAAGGCTAGATCAAAAACCATCCATCATTTAGACATTCTGAAATTCTGAATTGATGAAGTGCCACAGGTTCCCTCCCCAACTTTGACACCCATAGGAATACTCAAGCACTACAGGGTAGTGGTATTTGGTTTCAATTTTGGAAACTGGATATTTGAAAGCAATCGTACAAAAATTAAGCCTTCCATTTTTGTGACATGGGCTAAAGAAAACAACGGAAACATTGCTCCACATAGGCGTAGCAAGGTCATTTTTATTGGGGGGTAGGCATGAAAAAGGGCACTCGATATATGGGGGCAAAGGGGGCATTAACATTTTTTAGTGGGGGCACAGGGGGCACTAACGTTTTTCAGTGGGGGCTAGGGGTGTGCATTTACGGGTAGTAAAAGAACCGGGTACCCGATTGAAAAACTACGGGTAGCCGGGTACCCGTTAAAAAACTACGGGTACCTGTTAAAGACAGAAGCTTTATTCAGTTGTATTTATTGTGGAATGAGGCATGCTATTATGTCTGGTCGAGGCTCTTTATCCATACCCAGACTACAAAAACCACAACCGGTAAATTCCCTTTATTGTCAATTTTTGTGAGTGTCATAGTCATAAACATGAAATCTGTGCTGGTTTCCCATGTAGTCGGGTTTTACTTTTGAAAATTCCCGACAAATAACATTCAAAACCTTTCCTTTTTCATTTTCTGGGAAGTTACTATGCGATAATGTAAAGTTGTACGGGTACTCGATTCCATAATCTGGAACCGGTTCCTGACATGAACGGTCGGGACTCGGGTACCCGGTTCCGATGCACACCCCTAGTGGGGGCACAGGGGGCACTATAATTTCAAGTGAGGGCACACTAGTATAGGGCCACCAGCATGAAGGAAATTATTTTAATGTTGCTGCGGTTGTGTACTCACTCCACGAGGGAAAGATTTTACTTTAATACCCCAAAAAGAAAAATTTGGTAAGGAACAGCAAATCTTGGAAAATAGCCATCCATTTGTGTTCATAATTGTATAAACACTTGGCACAACCTCTAATTTTGAGAATTGTGTTGGGTGTGGGTGAAAGTCGGATCCTCTGGACCAAGTCGGGCCCCTCCTGGATCCTCCAAAGTAAATGTTATTCTTTCAATTAAATGAATGGAATGGCATTCCAATTAATAATAACTCTTAAAATAATTGATGGTTTCAACTTTAAAAATACCTTAACCCTCCCATACATATAACTATCACAGCCTATCAAAAACTCTAAACACCAACTCTCACAGTTTGTGTGTGTTTCAATCTGTCATTTGATAGGTTTTGATCTGTACAGCAGCTTGGCCAGGTGCACAGGAGGGCTAACGAACAATCATACAATGGGACAGTACAGGATCCGGGAAGGTCCGTCTGTCCGACTAACGGTAGCATTTGATCGGGAGGATTCGGGTTTTACCAATCGCCAATTTTGTTGGGACATTTTAGTGCAATATACATGTAGTTGAATCTGATGTGTGCACGTTCAATTGAATTTGCAAAAAGGCTTATAAATCTCTCTCATTAGGACGCCATCTTCGTAGGAAAATTACAACTGCGTGTTCAAACTATTCTAAACACGCGCGCATGTTGCTCGAAATTTGTTCGAAATACGGCGCAGCCGATGCGCGTCATGAAAATTTGACGCCCAAAATGCCGAAGCATGCGGCAATCTGTAGGAAGTGACGCCTGCCCATCCATTTTTCATTGCCGTGCCGGGCAAATAGCTAATAACTTTTAAGCGAGTTCGATAATTGACTTTTGCAATGCAATATGGGTAAAAGGTCACAGGTTAGCTGTACCAAAACAGCGTGAAAGGCCTATACGACGAGGCGGAATTTGGTACAGCTGACCTTTGACCTGAGAATTATCGAACTCGTCTATTCTCTTGGTCGGCATGAGGTCACTGGGTCTTGCTTTTTGTCTCTGATTGGTCAGTGGTGGCATTTACCTTATCACACCCTCTGGACTGAAAGGGGAATGAATAGTGTTGTGGTCAATGGGGAAAAACTAAATTATTGTCTACACCTTTTCATTAAATATTTCCAAATTTCACTGCTTTATGCAGTTAAAATATCGGAAAGATTTTACTAATAGCCCTCCTATACTTATAACTATCACAGCCTATCAAAAACTCTAAACACCAACTCTGACAGTTTGTGTGTGTTTCAATCTGTCATTTGATAGGTTTTGATCTGTACACCAACTAGGTCGATTTTGGCCAGGTGCATAGGAGGGTTTTAATACCCCCCACCAAAATCGGTTAGGAACAGCAAATATTGGAAAATAACCATCCATTTGTGTTCATAATTGTAAAAGCACTTGGCACAACCTGTAATTTTGAGAATTTTGTTGGGACATTTTAGTGCAATATAGGGGAAGAAAGTTTGTGTTTTCTGTGTAAGAAGTTCTTGGCAGTTGGCACCATGTAGAGTCACTCTAAAGTGTTCAGATATATGTTGATTTCTTCCTCATTTTTTACAGATTTTGCTGAAATAACAGGTTGTGCCACATGTTTAGTGTTATCAAGGAGGGTTGTTTTTTTTCCAAGATTGGCGATTGTGTAGTGTAGGGCCCTGTTCCCTACAAGGGAACAAAAATCCACTTTTAGGTTATTTATTGGAATTGCCAAACTAGTTAGCGACATTACAAACCAACAGGTATGTTGTGGATAAAGGGCAGGGTTTTAGTTTTTGAGGGACATTTTGGGGTAAAGCGACGATGAAGACGACAAAACACATCGCGAAAATAAAATGGCAATCACCGCGATCGATGCACAGTATTAAACACCTAAACCCGCATTGATTCGCATGGCAACTGCTGTAAAGCGCGCAAGAAATTGCATTTTTTACCGCAACAGACTGTTTAAATTTCTTAAAATGATGTCAGTAGAATTAAGAGAAGTCTGCTTTAATGTTAGTTTGAAAAAGTCATTTTGGAATGACCCTTGACTCTAAAAAGGGGCCCTACACTACACAATCGCCCCAAGATTTTGCTGTTCTTGACCGATTTTGGTGGGGGTATTAAAGTAAAAATAAAAAATCTTTCCATTCCCTGTACAAATTAAATGGAGGGCTTCCCCTTTACCCCACGCCAAGTGCAATTGGTGGAACAGCCTCCGACCAAGAGACTGAGAATTACTAAGAATAGCTGATGCCGGTTCACGGCAAAATAACCGCACTGTCTAATTTTAAAAAGAAGACTGGTCGTTACGACAAAAATCATATCAAGATTACCATGAATCCGCGAAACATGTCAATTGTTCAACTACTTACCCAGCAACACTGTAAAAAAGCTGTGTAAATTCCACGTCTGATTCAGTTAAAAACTTCGTTTGGGCCAAACCCCCAATTGGATTTCCGATTTGTAAATCTATTTTCCTACAGGTGTAATGTCCTGGTTCCCTTACGAACTTTTCTTAAGACCGTAGGTAATGCACGGGGGACTTACAAAACCCACGATTACCAGCCATTGCCACCGCGCCCGTAATATTAACTGCACCCAGACTTCTTTGTATGAAAATAAACAGGAAGAAACAAACGGGAACCGTCTATCGCCCACAGTGCGGTGACCTCCAGTGACCTGACATGCATTCATGCATGGCATGCAGTCCAGTCAAGTGGGGGCGCTACACGGTCTTAGATCTTGGGCATTACGAAAATTGTAAGTTTGTTGAAATGTCCAAGGGCTTTGATTGTCAGTTATCACACTAACAAGTGACATAAAACGGGGATTGTGTATTGTATATTGTACTATAATGGCCATGTGTACATGTGTACATGTAAGGGAATACATGAAAATTCCAGCTCTGACATGTGAGATTCGCCATGGAGTTTTCTACTATAGAACGGAAGCAGGTCAACTCGGACCCAAACCAACTCGGACCCATACCAACTCGGACCCATGCCAACTCGGACCCACTACCAACTCGGACCCACGGCCAACTCGGACCCACTACCAACTCGGACCCACGGCCAACTCGGACCCACTACCAACTCGGACCCATACCAACTCGGACTCACTACCAACTCGGACCCATACCAACTCGGACCCATACCAACTCGGACCCAACGATGACCAACTCGGACCCATCGTGCGAATTTTGACTAAAGCATGCAGATATGCCAATATGCCTATTTATACATTATCGATGAATGCATGAACGAACGGGGGCATCTAGTATTAGTAAGGCAACCGTGTGGCGGAAAACAAGCTTGGGGTGGGGGAGCCTGCATGGGGAGGGAGGAGGCCGAGGTTCAAGTGACGATTCTGCTGTCAATATTACCATGGAGGAAGGAACACTCCTTCCTCCATGATATTACCTACTACATGTACATGTATTTGTTTACGGTGTTCTTCCGCTCAAAAAAATTAAACCTATATAGATATGTTTTATAAGTATCTATAGTATAAAATGTGTCCCGCTCTTTAAAAAAGGGCCTTTCGGCCGCACTGGCCGTGAGTGTGGGTAGTCGCGTCGCCGCACATCGTCTCACCCGCAAAGTTTAATCCCTTGGCGTTGGTCGTGTTTGTTGAATGATTGCAGTGACAAACAAATCGTGTCTAAATTAGAAAGCCTTGCTTGGATGGTTGACAAACAGATACTCGTTAATTAGAACAAACATATATTCCTCCTGCATGCTCTCTCCGGCCGCAAGCGCATTAAATTTTACTCAAAAATAAAAGGCACAAAGAGGGAACTTATGCCAATTGATTCATCATGCAAACCGGTTTTCCTTACACCCACCGGGCTGCAAAACAAGACAGTTACAACTTTCATGCACACGGTTACGTAGAGTATGTGATGAAGCAGTAAACATCTAACATAATTATTTCAGAATACCTACGTTTCTCAATTTTGTTTGCTTTCTTGTTTCTTATTTTTACACAAGGGAATATATGTTAATTCCAATTCAAAGCTAGTAGGCCCTACAATAAATTCGCGCAAAGAACATCCAATTTAACTTCGTTAAAATATTCCAAATACATAGGGGTACCTACGAGGCCTCATTTGCAGAAATTTCTTTGTGTGAACTCTACAATCGGAGTTTTATTGGAATCTGCAGTAGTAGCGACATGGAAGTTCAATGGAATTTGCAGTAGAATGTAAAGAGGTTTAAGTGAATAGAAAAATCAGGTATGAATGGAGACATGGATGTTTTGAATTTCGCTAAAATTGAAATTGAATCAATATGAGCAATGTATGAAATTGCATTAATATGAGAGAGGGACAGGGGCGTTGGTGTTTTCCTTATGTCTGTGTTAAGGTCAAATAGAAAAGAGTAAGGACACGAGTGAAGTGGCCGCTTGGGCGCCAGTGGCAATTGGCTCCACGTTATCCGGTTTGGTGACTGTTGAGCCATGGAGGAAGGATGGTTGAGCATAAAATAATACCTGAATGTAATTTTTCATAAATTCTTCCTGTTAAAATAATGTTTTTGTCACAGTGGTAATTTGTTAAATAGAAGTACGCATAAGCTATAGAGCATGGAGGTAGGAAACACCTCCATGTATAGAGTAACTCTAAATGCAACATTTCTCGTCAAGGTTGGGGGAGGGGGGGGGGGGGGAGAAAGCACACAACCAACAATTATCGGTTAAGCGTTAGTGTACTTGATGCCTCTTTTTGTGTATCCTGGGAAATTTATTAAAAATCTGTGCTGATCCTTGTGTATTCTGGTGCATATTCTGGTATAAAAGCCAATTACCCTTAAAATGTATAACTATAGGGGAAATTATGGGGGGGGGAGACACTGCCATAGCCGTCCCCTCCCCAAAAATATTGGGTTGGGGGCCATGTCCCCCCGTCCCACCCCCGAGATCGCCGCCCTCATGGTCATAAACCAAAGTTCACTGAATTGCCGATTGACTTACAAATTTTACAAGCGCAAAAGCAACTCAGAAAAATAATGCCGTATTTAATTCAGATACAGTAGTTCAGAAACAATGTTTTTTTCATTTTTTCGCGTTTTGGGAATCTTCACTGCATACGCTCGTCCTATCCAGTATTTATATTATGCCGATTCAATCTTGTTGGGTCCGACTTGGTCATGCTTGGGTCCGAGTTGGTAGTGGGTCCGAGTTGGCCGTGGGTCCGAGTTGGTAGTGGGTCCGAGTTGGCATGGGTCCGAGTTGGTTGTGGGTCCGAGTTGGTAGTGGGTCCGAGTTGGTAGTGGGTCCGAGTTGGCCATGGGTCCGAGTTGGTAGTGGGTCCGAGTTGGCATGGGTCCGAGTTGGTATGGGTCCGAGTTGGTTTGGGTCCGAGTTGACTCGAAACCTATAGAACTATGACTGAGGTTCCGACATAGTTCTAGGAGTAGGAGTAGGAGTTTTCAAGCTAAAAAGCCTAGTACTTTTTAGTAGTAGGCCTAGGGAATTGAATCCATGATATAGGACCCCGTTCCATAGAGAACGAAGGAACTTACCTCAATATTTTGCAATGATACAGGCAGGAAAAGTCACTCTGTGTGCTTGAAATCATCTAAATAGTTCGCTAAGATATCAATGTTGATCAACTTGATGATATGAGTTTGGAAAGAGGGCAGGGTTTTGATTTATGAGGGAAATTATGGGGTAAAACGACAACGGAGACTGACTGCAAAAAAGGTAGGAAAGTCACATTTTCTTTTGAAAGTGCATTTCAAAATTACAACAAACATGAGTTAATCTGAAACAAAAGACTGGTTTAGCCTGCAAAAGTCACTTTGGTACTGTAAAGTCATCTGCAAAAGTCGGTTTTGAACGGAACTCGTACAAAAATAGAGGTGTCCTAAAGTTAGTATTATTATAAGGCCAACAAATCCACCTTTAAGTTATTGGAATTGCCAAACTAGGCCTAGTTAGCTACATTACAAACCAACAGGTTGGCCTATACCATGGATAAAAAGCAGGGTTTTAGTTTTTTAGGGATATTTTTTGGTAAAGCGACCATGAAGATGACAAAACGCAATGTGAAAATAAAGATGGCGATCACCAGCACCGCGACGCACAGTAAACAGGCAAAACCGCGTTGATTCGCATGGCAACTGCCGTAAAGCGCGTAAGAAAATTGCATTTTCTGCCGCAATAAACTGTTCAAAATTCCCGAAAAATGATGTCAATAGAATTGAGAAAAGTCTGCTTTAGGGTTGAAAAAGTCATTTTGGAATGAGATAAATACTAATTTGATCAAAACTAAAGAGGGGCCCTACACTACACAATCACCATAAAACGCATTAGTGCGTGTATACAGTCAATAGCACAGCATTTGCAGGCTCGAAGTGTTTAGACAATTTTTGTTTATTTATTATTTTTGGGGCAGGACTTTAACTTTAAGACAGGGTCAGTAACATCAAAAAATGTTGGTGACATGAGGTGGCCAAAGAAATAGTGATAAGGAGAAAAATTAAGGGCAGTCAGGAACGGGAACATAGCACTAGCAGAGGTGAGATTTGTCAGGATTTTTTGTCAGGATTTTTACTGATTTTAAAAAATTTTAAGAATCTCTTTTGAAATCGGGAATTCCTGAAGTGTTACTCTAAAAGTGTTTTTACCTTGTAAAGGTGGATATAGACCAATAGAAACAGGTATTTCAAGGGGTACATTTAGGCAAATACAAACCATAGACCCATGTTGCTCTGGGGTCCTCGACGACCCTCAAATACTGCAGATTTCGTGGAATTTTCATTTTCGGCCAACCTCGCCCCTGACATAGAACTTGTAAACCTTGCCCTTATCTCACACCGACTCAGTGACTGACGTCAGGTTAATATCTTGCTGTTCTTGTTTGTGCAGAACAAAAGCCTGAACATGCACCATGGCATCCAGACAAGAAATTGATTGTTTCCATGACAGCAGCGATGGAGATGAGGAAGATAATGTCCTCGTTGACTTGGAGTGGAGTAAATTGAAGTATTCTCATAAGAAGGTGATATAAATTAATGTATTCTTTGTAGGTCTTGCTGTGAATGTCATCATCGTTATGTCCAATGGCATTTTTTTCTCCTGTGTGTACATTGTACAACTGTTGTGATTTACTTTGTGTTATAATTGTGGTTTCACAAGGCCACAAGAATAACTGCATGCTCATCTTGGTTTAAAATGAAATGGCTTGTCATCCAGGAAATGTACATTTACACTGGTCAGATATTTTAAAATGACACGGTGTGTTGACCGTATATTCAACTTGTGTGTAGTCAACTCCCCAAGTTCTTTCCATGTCTATTATGCATCTATTTGGTACATTGGAGTTGTTCCGTCTTTGTCTTTTGTACATCTTGTGACCCAGAGCAGGGGTCAAATTTGTTAAAATTCTACTAGACAGCTGGGCTAGTAGTAGCACACATTTTACGAGACCGGAAGGTATTTCACAAGACCAATGGTGTTTTGAATGAGTGTACTTGTTGGGGGAGTGGTTAGAAATTTATGCCATTTTGATTGAAACTCCCTGCCTCAAAAACTAAAAATGGCCATTCCAGAAATTATGGGGCTTTTTCAGTTCACCTGATTTAGAAAAAAAATGGACTTTAGTGATAGCATTTCACGCAGTTTTTATAAAAATAAAAATCACTAGACCACTGGTTCACTAGACCAATGCTCAAATCACTGCATGGACAGCTACCTTTTGATCATGTAACACCGCCCCCCCCCCCCCCCCCCCCCCCCGAAACTAAGATTGAAGTTTTTTCCACAATATGAATGTAAATGTGGATCTTGGAAGGAAAGGAAACTCTGGCCATTATTAGGCAGTAAACCTCTCATGGACAACGGCCATTGCCACGGTTTGAAAAAGACCACCTGACTAGTTGTCATTTATAAGCGCATTCCTGGGTGTACTCAATCCATTCCTGTTTCAACTATATTGTTCTTGAATGGGGTGTAATGAATAGATGAAGCTTTTTCAAACAAAGCTTTCATTCCCATGAAGGGGCGGGGGCTCCAAGTGCGATGAATAGGACCACTCTATTCAGTGTGGTGCATATTGTTTGCATTTTATACTTGGCTGCACAGCCCGTTCTTGGCATAACAGCCCCCCCCCCCCCCCCCCCACCCCCAATCAATAACAGCTGGACACAAGGTGTTCAGGAAATATAGAGCGATACAAATATGCTGACATGTATTCACAGAGCAAGAGTTTTACTTTTACTGTTAATATAATTTTCATTTCAGAGCATATTTAAGCAGAAATTTATGAATTTTTTTTGGGGGGGGTATTTTTTTATCATGATTACAGGACGGGTACAGAGATGGTTACAGTGCTGGCCAAGAGGCAGTATTACAGCAAGCGTTTAATCAAGGCTTTGCTCACCAAGTCAAGCTGGAAACTCATATTGCATTCTACAAGGGAGTCCTGATGTATGTATCATTGAGACGGTTAAGTTTTGTAAATTTACCTTGTACTTATAGAGGTGTACATGTTTTTGCGCAAGATGTACATGTAAGCAATTAATGTATTGATCAGCCCTTTACAGTTAAGTTACGGGGGAGGTGAGTTGATATTACCAACGGTGGAAGTTACCCCGCCTGGGTCTACTCTGTAGGTCTGAAAATTGTGGACATTTCTTTGGTATTAATTGAAGATTTATCCTCTATTTAGATCTGGACCCAGGAAAACCGTGAGGGTGGTAGGGCTGGCAACCTAAAATGTGGCCAACCCCACCACCTCTGTTGTAGCCCTTTACCAAGAGTGGCTTTTAGGGTATTGGGTGACTTCCATAAAAAAAAATGACAAAATGTGAGCCTGTGAAAAGTAATCAGGCTTTGTTTGTACATACTCCGGTATGCTGCATCAAACCAGAGATGGCCCAGAAATAGGTCTAAATGCATTTATTATGATAAACTGCATTATGCTTATTAATTTATTTTCTAATATATTTCTTTTCAACTTTGTATCTTCCAGGGCATTAAAGACATTTTCAGAAAAAACGAGGATGTCGAAAAGCAAAACGCTAAGAGTGAGACTAAGTGTTGATGCTTCATTGAGATTAGAATCACTGCTGACCGAACTAGATGCTATCTCTAGAGGAACTGGCTCAGGTGATGACGGGAAGACCTCAGGAAAAACCAATATGGCCGAGGAGTTTCAAGTTGATATGAAGGATACGAGGGTAGGCTCGGCGACGAGGACAACACAATCAAGAAATATACCAGAGCACTTTACATCTCTGAAATTGCAAAATTTGGAATCGGATGTCTGCGAGGATAATAACGTCAGCGATTGTGGCGATTCATCAGAAACGTGCAGTGGGAAATGTTTTCAAAGTTCTTCAGAGGGAGAAAGTATCAATGAGACAACAGCCACACCCACAGGCCATTGTAAAGGAAGCCATTCAGCTGAACCCCATGGTGTATCCGAGGGGGTAGGTGAAAATGAGACATCTTGTTGCAAGTCAAGTCAGTCAGAGAAGAAAGGCGATACCGTGTCCAACCCTACTCCCCGTGCATGTCAGTGTCTGTCCCGTAAGTCAGAGATTGCAATTACGAAGGAACACACGTCAAGTTGCTTTTGTCAGTCGGTAAATTCAGAGGGGGAAGCAGCACATGGTCGAGTTTCAGTCCCAAACAGGTGTGTGGAAGGAATACCTATAAAATCAGATAGTCCAAACTCTAAATTGAAAACGGTGACTCGGAATTGTCAATCTTTCCTAAAAGAACTTGGAGTTGAAGATATACCGAGTCTGAATCAGTTCAAAAACGATATTTAAAGTTGGAGGAATTCTATTGATCACATCCATTGTGTTATATCACTGGAAAGAATTCTTGAAAATGTATGTGGAGTATCTGGCACGTCGGGACTTGATACTTAAAATCATGATAAATACGTATATGCTCAACATCGGGTTTATTCCTCCTAAAAACACGGCAGCAAAATACCAAGTAAATATTTTAGAAATAATTTACTGTTTAAGAATATATGTTAATTTATGCATAAAATAATTTACTGGATGAAAAGCTTTTGATCTGTACATGTATGCGAGACATTATGCACATTGTAAATTGGGGCAAACATCGACAAAATAATACATGTAGTATGTCTTCCATACCGTTTAGCCTACATGTACCTTGTACAGAATCTCTATAAATGCAACTTATATCTACCACATGTCATGATAACAGAGTTTGAAGAATGTGTGGTTTCAAGATGGAGACTATCATAGTATGAAAGCGGGATCTTTCCTTTCCATATGTAACTTTTTTTGTTGAGAAAAGGCAAGAAAAACAGCAGCCATGTAATTTTCTCTGTCATCAAAGAGAACTGTACCTTCCAAGATGTACACTAAATTCTAGCTATTCTAACTATATACACACATTTTTTTCATGTACCTTATTAAAGGGACACATTGCTTTGGATTTGGCGATTTGGGCTATAAAAATGAAATGGATATGGTTGGGAAGCTTTTTTAAATGTAGAATATAAAGATTCACATAACTCTCCCTTCAAATTGCGTGGTTTTTGTTTAATTTCGTGACAAATAACGGTCCGCCATTTTGTAGAACCAAATTTTTGACTCCACAAAATGGCGGACCGTGTTCACCAGTCGTATCTGGTTGAAGTACGTCTAGGCAATTATTATTACAATAACCGCCTGTTTGTGATATTCAAATACTTTTTTTTATAGTTAATAAATAAAAACACATGTTGGAATAAACTTGTTATTCCATTATGGTCAAGCCGCAAGCCTTGTAAGGAGCTTGTGTAGCCTGGCTGGGTGAAGCCTGCCCCGCGTCTTGGGTGATATGGTAGGGATATCGGGACTGTCTCGTCGCGGTACTCGTAAATGGATGTACTGTGGCACGGCGCGCAGCACTGGCGATATGTGTCGCGAGGTAGAGAATAATACCTGGCGATCATCTGATAGGTTTACAATGCCACTGGCTGCGGCGCCAGCCTAAAGACTCTGACAGCGTATTTAGACGGTGGTATTTACTACTGGAAATAAGTCCATGTTTCGCGGGTCAGATGTCAGAGGCAAATTTTTGGTTTTGTAGTCACTACTCACTAATTACAAATTATACGTGTTTTTTTTGCATGAACAACATTTCCAAACAGCAACATTTCATGACATTTGAAGGCAATGTGTCCCTTTAATTATAAACACTAGCCCAATTTCAACGCTTTGCTAACGGAATTCTTCACTTAGGACATTCACACTGTGCTTACAACACTTGTCTAGAAATTCTGCACTAACCCCCTCGTAAGCCCAAAATCCTTAGATACGGGGATGTACAACATGTGCACATACATTTCTTTGCCGATTACACACGAGTGTAAGACATTATCCTTCACCACAGAATTTTCTGTTATAGCGAAGGGCAATTAGAGCCAGAAAATTGCACCAACATTACAAGAAGAAATGTGAAAACCCTGGATGTCAAACCGGTTTGGAAGATATTTGGCCTAATTTGCTTACATTTGTTAAGAAGTAATAAAAAAAACTGAGGTCATTTTAAAATGTTGCCTTTAATATTTCACAAAATGCTCCATGCTATTTTCATTTCTGCTGGCACATACATGTACTGAAATAAAATCCACAGGTTAGTCTGCGACTAAAAAGAATAAAAAAGATGTTTGCAATGTACCCAATTAAAATGCGTACCTGGCTAGATTACATTGAAACCTGTTATTTTCATGTAGTTACCAGGGATCTAGTCGAGTCCATCACAAGCCCTCAGTCCTAACCTAATCACAAGCTATTCAAATAAGCTTTGACACTACAAAGGCATTCCTTTGTCATTGTTCATCCAGTTACTTGTGACCGACTATGAAAGGACTTGCAAGGGACTGGACTACAACTCTGGTAGTTACAATGTATACATAGCTTGACTTACGCATATTATGATACGTGTATGTGATATAAACCATACAAACACGATCTTAGTGCTCGTTTTCCATAGGAAGGTGGTCGTTTTTCAATATTTATTTTTAATCCTTCCATCAGTTTACGCACGAGGGCGCTATTTCCGTTTTGTCAAACAAGGCACTCGTCAAAGAACATAACAGTTCTAAGGTATATGGAGATACTGCTGTTCTGCCTTGGATGACATCACGCTTTGGCTCATGAATATGCAAATGTTCAAATTTCAACATTTTACTGCTAAATAGGAGACGGGAAGTCACAGTAATATGGAAAGAAAGCTGTCCAATATGTATTTAAGTCATGAAAATCCTATTGCATAGTTTCTTTAACCCTGCGAATTGCCATGGTACTGTTCTGTACAGCCCATTGTGTATTTTTGTTTTTATTACTCCGTCATTTTTTCTTTAAAAAAAAATCTGAAATTGTTTAAATGGATATATATCATGTTTTAATACAATGTTTGAACATTCCTCCATGATCAGATGATAGAACTAAACAAGATTCAGATTCTTTGAAGAAAAAATGACGGAGTAATAATTTAAAAATGCACAATGGACTGTACAAAACAGTACCATGGCAATTTGCTGAGTTATGCATAAACACAGCATGCCCGGGGTGACAAGTCCAATGTCATAAAATCCAATAATGATGTCCATTAAACCTCTACTGAAAAGGTATATTTACAACATATATCTTGTTTTAATCAATCCATATACATGGAGATATATTTCATCTCGTTAGCCTGTTTTGATTCACAAGTACTTTTTAGGATTAGGTTTCAATTTTAAAAAACTTGGAAGCTATTTTGGACCATGAATTCAAATTTGTGTACAATTTATGTACAAAATTATGTGCATGCTTGTCTATTGCTTTTGAAATGCAGTAATCTGCCTGGCTTCCTGCATGTGAACATAGGTGCACAACTTGGAATTCACTGATGAATTATCCAAAGCTGTTTAACCCCTTGCGTACAGATGACGCAAATATGCGCCAAAAAAACAGTGCCACCAGGCCGGATGACGCCATTGGCCGCTGTTTGTGCAGTTTCAATCCATTGTTGGATCATTGTGTATTTGTTACGCTTGACTGCACAAACACATTGTAGCAGTTCACTTGGCTGCCAGTACTCAAGGGGTTAAAACAATATAACAACAAACCTATTCACAGTCATGGTATTAGCTCTCAAACGTAAAAACTAACAATTTAAAACAATTTTCATATGGACAAAGAAAATTGGCAGGAGCTGAATTTCGACCTGCGACCTCCAGATAACTGTACCAGCACTCGTTTGATAATTTAAAATAATTAGAAAAAGCAACACTCCAAATTTAACCTGAGAAACAGGGTTGCTCTATAGAATTTGTTGATAGACTGCTATGTCACCATCTACGTCATGAGGACGTGTATCTCAAATGGTCCGATCTTGCTATGACCGTCTGTGGGCCATGTATCTTCCCTGCCTGTTTCTCGAATGCCTTCACCATTTTCTTGACAACTTCATCAAAGAAAAGCGAGGAGAGGTTGGAGTGGAGAATGGAACGAAACTCAAAGGATATCTTGAAGATGGGGAAATGAAAAGTAAGCAAACGTGCATTATTCACAGAACAGCAAAATCACTTGACATTCAAGAACGCAACACATCAAATGTCATGACCTGATTAAAAAGCAGGGCATAGGTCACGACATCCATGCCCACAGTGTGAGGGTGCTGTTCCACTGTCGTAACTGTTACTGCTAAACCAAGTATATTATGGCACTAGCAAGTTCAAAATTGTGAAAATTGAGATTTCCATTCCATAATAAAATAGATTATGTAAGCTTTGTAATGGTGAAAAAATTACTGTTATAAGATATTTTGGTTTTCGAATAGAGCCATAAATTCAGCATTGAGAATGGAAAATAATACGTAGTTTACAAGATTTTTTTCAGAAGTACGCCAGACTAAAATGTCAAATTGTACATATTTAATGGTCTCAACACAAAAGCAGACCAGGTATTTTGAATTAAAAATGCTTTAAACTACAGTATTTTGACAAAAACAGGAATCTTGATTTTCATATAAATTGCAATTACTAAAACATAGGTCATGCCACATATGACATATGGCAAATTGTTCCCTTGTTGCTTCCTTCAAATATTTCAAAAGAGCTTCAGTTATTCTACTGTAAGATCTCTACACAGAAGTCTCAGAAATATCTCATTAACCCTCCTATAGTTATAACTATCACAGCCTATCAAAATATCTACCCACCAACTCTCACAGCTTGTGTGTGTGTGTTTCAACCTGTCATTCGATAGGTTTTGATATATAGGGTAGTTGGCTCCATTTTGGCCCTGAGAGATTTAGGGTTAAAGATTAAGTTGAAGACGTGCCCTTCATAAGTACAATAAAAAAATATTATTTGAGTATTCCGTAAAATGCAAAACTACCATAATCTGGAGATAAAGATTCACCGAAAAGCCAAAATCAAATGCACATTTGAGTCCACATGTAAGTTTTTGTTGAGAGCACAGAAAAATGTGTAGTCGTTAGGAATGGTGTCTAAAAAAGTGTCCAAGAAAAAGATGAAACTTTGTAAACTGTGTCTGCAATTATAGTAATTTTGGAAAGTTATGAATTTTTATTGGAAAATGTGTCTTCATTGCTATAGCCTTTACTTGTGAACAAACTTTTTTTTCTTAAGTGGGTGTCATCGTCACCCCCCCTCCCCTCCCCCTTCTCCCCCTACCCCCTACCCCCCTTCCCCCTCCCCCCCTCACCTCACCCACATCCAGATGTGCAATATGTCAACATAACTTTACACATCACATACAAAGATATTATGTCCCGAGTTAATAACTTCCATGCAAATGAAATATGATTTTGTTTTTCCATTGCGAGGTTGGAGGCCCATGGGTAGGTATGTTCCAGAAAATCCAAACAATATACGATATATTTTGTTAGTTCAGTAAGCCACTTCGTAAAAACAATCAAGTAAACTGAGAAAGTTTTAACATGAAAGATGGGGATTTCAAAATTCAAATATTGCCAATGATTTGAGTGCACAAGGCATTGTAATTTTTTGTAAATTTGTCAACATTTCCCCTGCTAGAATGTTCAAAGTCGTTTTGTACTTACAGAGAAGTCTATGGTACATGTGTTTGGCTTGTACGGGATGCCCGGTCCAAACCGCCACGTTGTGACAAGATAATTAAACAAATTTCCATCAGTGCACACCGCCTGGGTTCAAGTTAAAGGAATTATATCATATAAATATATCAAATGATAATGTCACAGCAGATTTCTAAAAAGAACTTAAACAACAGCTCTTACAGTACCCGAAAGTGTATGACAATGACAACAATATTACCAGCTCTGGTATCACACCCCATTTTTTCTGAAAAGATCAACACATTTGTCTGATAGAAATTTTAAAATACTGACACAATGGATTGGACAATCTCACCAAATGAATGGCCCAATATGTGAAAATATACAAGGTGGCAGGTGTGGAGAGATTGGGGGTTAAGCCCTACGAGCCCTCCCATTCAAGAACAATATAGTTGAAACATAAATGATAGAGTATGCGCAGGAATGCACATATAGATGACAACCGGCCTGGTGATCTTTTTCAAACTGCAGTTATGGCCATCGTCTGTATTCAGTCTGGTTAAAGGATGCCAGACTTACCTTAACAAGATGTGGTCTTACTACAGTCACTGTCGAACTGTAACGTTCAACAAGCGGTGAAAATCCGATTTCTAAGTCTGCTTTGAAGTGGCCTGCTTTCCTCGACCTTACAGATGAATGTGTACACCAAGGTACAAAGGCTTTGTAGTTCTCTACACAACTGACGACATCGTACATATCTGTCATGGAATAGCTGGAATCAAATAAAGAAATCAAACCAGAAACATTAGAAGGAAGCACGTCAATTCCTGTGGAATGTCCTTTTGGGAGGACTGTATTGCAATTCGGGCGATTCACAACTCGGTGCGCCGCCAGCGGCAAGCCGGGGAGAGGCCAAATTACGCAGTGCATCATGGGAAAAAGTGCATCATGGCAAAACCGGAAATGGGTATCGCCAATGCATCGACTGTAATTCTTACACCCCTTCTCTGCTAAATCTATCAACTCCTCTCTCTTCTTTCCCGCACAAGGTATTCCCTGATTAGCAAAAATTGCTGTAAATCATCCACTCGCATTCGCGCGAAATCCATACTGCTGTACTGTCCACCATCTATTACAACGCGATAGAAGCGATGTCGACCCCAAAAGTGGGAAATTGGCCTTTTCCAGGCTTGCCACTGGCGGCGCACTGAGTTGTGAATCGACCGAATTGGGAATGGGCCATTTTCAGGATTTCAAGCAGACCCAGGTGGAAAAGTAGAATAAAATTATCAAAAAAAAAATAAGTAGGACTTTGAATTATGGTTCTGAATTATGGCAGATGTGATTTAACTCTCCTCGAACAGATTTACTAAAACTCCCATTTCCACCTTACATTCTTAACCGTAAAACTCGTCAGCTTCGGGAGCACAATGTGAAGCTGACTGCACTCACGTTTAGGGGTATGCATAAAAAAGTACGGGAATCGGGTACCCGTTAAAGAAAGCCAAACCCCAGAATTTAATCTTGGAAATTGTTGTTCATATTGTTCGTAAAGGTCCACATGTTAACCCTCCCTCTCCAAATTGGAGCCAACTGGTACCCTATCTATTAAAAAACCTATCGAGTGACAGGTTGAGACACACAAGCTGTGGGAGAGGAGAGGATTTGGTTTTCCGATAGGTTGTGATAGTTATGCAGCAAGATGCAAGATACAGTGACAGAGGTGAGATTTGTCAGGATTTGTCCTGATTTCAGGATTTTTTGTCGAGATTTCAGAATTTTGAAAGAATCTCTTTTGCAATCTGAAATTGTGAGGTGTTGTCCTAAAGTTGTTTTTACCCGTAAAAGTGGGGGAAAGACCAATAAAAACGGATATTTTAAGGGGTGCCTTTAGGCAAATACAAACTACATGTATATGTTGATCTAGAGTCCTCGTGGATTTTTCGTGGATTTTTCGTGGATTTGTTTTATTTTTGGCCAATCTCACCCCCTGCAGTGAGCTCTATACTTGTAGCTTACGCTGTAAACTGCATTTTCGTAAGCATCATAAACATTAATCTGTTTTGTTTTTCCATGTGCCATAGTTTTCATTTTGAAAATTATGGCAAATGACATTCAAAAGCTTTCTTTTTCATTGTCTGAGAAATGACTAAGTAATATGTTAATTGGGTTACGGGTACTCGATTCCGTAATCTGGAAACGGTTCCTGACATTAGCGGTTGGGTACTCAGATACCCGGGTTCGGATGCACAGCCCTACTCACTTTTTTACTATATTAACCCTAACGTCACCGAATACTACAAAATACTACTTGAGTAAATTGTAGTATGCAGTACTTTTACTACACAGGCCTATGAGAATCGAGTAGTATTTTGTAGTACAGTGTACTGTACCCCAAGTGAATGCAAATGATGTTAGGGTTAATGTATACAAGCAGTGGTCAACATTTTTTTACTTACCCAATAATTCTTCTCTCCGAGTATTCTTTACTCTTATCAAAGAGTGACAGGAAAGATCTTGATGGTATATCTTCATTTCGTAATAGTAAATATGGCCTGCATAAATGGTTCTCCTTGATTAGAATTCTTCGATGTTGATGTGGCACAATGAGGCCTGCACACAGATGCTTCTTTCTACAAAAGCTGCACAACAAAAGAAACAATTACATGATATTCTATGATTATAAGGCCAAGTAAAAAAAAAAGGGTTTAGCGTCCAGGCTGCCATTCCTTTTTACATTTCCGACAACTGTAGGTTTTTCAACTGTTCAAAGACACAAAAATTAAAGAAACATGTTGGACAAGAGAATTGAACTTGTTTACAGTGGTTTTAATAGTTTTAGTAAGCTTGTATTGTATTTTCCGTGGAATTGAGAGAAGTCTGCTTTAGGTTGAAAAAGTCATTTTGAAATGAGAAAAAATGCCATTGACCATTTTGAGTGTTGTACAGTAGGATGGGACGTTGTATTATCGCGGTACTTATCACGTTTCCCGATCGGAATAGAGATTGCTCACCAACCTTCCCGAATTGTCCTGTCTTTTGTCTTGTATAACTCTTGCTTTTTTACACTGACATAAAAAAATCCGACGGTGGTTTGGTTTATTCCCATGCGATGCCTGTGAAAATAGACATGCTCGTCATTGCTCGGCAGAGTACAGACTCTGTATTATCGCGGTATAGTGGGAAGTGGTTTTTACAATGATCTCAACTTTTGTATTCATAGTTAATGTTTGACCAAAACATCCCCTGAATAAAGTATGATATTTTCCCTGTAAAGTTCAAGTTGATTAAAGACGATTAGGCCCTGCAGGATTCACTGAGACAAGTCTACTGATTGACGATTGGGGGCGCCATTCACTTTACACGGTGCGTCGTTTTATTTTTTTACCGCACTGTCCTTATTTTGATCCCGTAAAAGTTTTTACGATTTCGCGGTGGAAATATCGTCCTTCTGCTTCATTTTACATTTGCAGCTGTAGAATGGGAACCAGACAATGGAACTTCCATGGACAGACCACCATTAAAGATTAATGTTAAAATATAGACGGTACTTTTTAGCAGACACGGTGAGGCAAAATTTACAAGTTTTGGAAAACGTGAATATTTATTAAAAATCATTAAAAGTCCCGACACAACATTATAATCGTCATTTTTATACAACTCGGCAGGAAGTCTTAATGCCTGATGAACTGGATGAAAAATCGCCACACGAAGGAGTTTTGGCAACGCAAAAAAAGAGAAATTTCCGATGCCGCGATAATACTATAGAGTTTCCGCAATAATTAATAGGGAGTCCGACTATACATGTAACGTACGTGTACTAGCTACTCTACGCATCGGCAGCTAGCTACGGAAGCAGGTCAACTCGGACCCAAACCAACTCGGACCCATACCAACTCGGACCCATGCCAACTCGGACCCACTACCAACTCGGACCCACGGCCAACTCGGACCCACTACCAACTCGGACCCACGGCCAACTCGGACCCACTACCAACTCGGACCCATACCAACTCGGACTCACTACCAACTCGGACCCATACCAACTCGGACCCATACCAACTCGGACCCAACGATGACCAACTCGGACCCATCGTGCAAATTTTGACTAAAGCATGCAGATGCCAATTATTGAGGCCTATTTATACATTGTTTCGATGGATACATGAACGAACGGGGGGCATCTAGGAAGGCAAGCTTGGGGTGGGGGAGCCTGGGGAGGGAGGAGGCCGAGGTTCAAGTGACGATTCTGCTGTCAATATTACCATGGATGAAGGAACACTCCTTCCTCCATGATATTACCTACTACATGTACATGTATTTGTTTTATGGTGTTCTTCCGCTCAAACAAATTAAACCTATATAGATATGTTTTATAAGTATCTATACTAAGACTATAGTATAAAATGTGACCCGCTCTTTCAAAAAGGGCATTATGTCGCACTATGTGAAAACATACACAGGGCTGTTCTATGTGAAGCTGGCGAAAAAAAAGGTGATTTTTTCGTGGTTTGTTGGCTTCTGTTATATCTATACATTTGTTGTATTTTAAAATTTATTGTCTAAAACATTAATATTGATGAATAAAGATACAAAAATAAATGTTGATCAAAAATACTTCTATTTCTTTGCACTTTTTGTGTTTAAACTTAAAGGCATAACTTAAATGTTTAAGCTTCAATGTATCTCTACACGAACTTCCGTTAAATTAGAAAATAGAAGTACATATCTCGAGAACACGAAATGCCACAGGGGTCAAACCTACACCAAATGAAAGCTAAGGGTGTGGTAAATATTTACCGGTAACAAAGTTAACTAGAACGGATCACCTCGCAGAGAAATAAAACTTAAATAAATACAGCCTGGAATCCAGAATTCAGAACAAAACAAGAACAACTATTTAATCCAAACTCCATCAACAACTCCAATCCCATAAGGACAAGAAAATCAAGCAAAATTTCGTCTTACACGCGGTCTTCACAATCCTCAAGCCTGATGTTTCAAAGTTGGATAAAAAGTAATACATCTCAGCTGCTATTTACAAACGTTATTAAAATATAACCCATCTGTTTGTTTTTGCGATGTTCTGAAACCTATGTCGTATAATTATAAATGTTTGAGTCCATGGAAGAATCAGTAACGTTGGAATATTGTTGTAAAAACACTTCATCCTGATTTAAAAACTTGTCCGAATTATTATTCAAGAGCATTTGATATGTACAATAAATTATGATGATGACACCATCTGAATATTTGCACGTGTTTTAAGTCCTTAAAACATATGTTTATGGCGTTAAAATCATGTTTAAGAAATATCCTAAAAATCATGCCAAATTCTTGACAGCATACCTAAAACATGTTGCAAATGTTTAAGTCTATAGAAGAATCAGTAACGTTAAAACAATGTTGTAAAAGCACTCCATCCCGATGTTTCAAACTTGTCCGAATTATTATCAAGTACCCTGCCCGTGGAAATTGGAAAAGCAGTGGGTGAAACTATAGGGGCGCTTTGCATGATAAAATACTAACACAACGTGCGCACTTTATGCCCTAAACCTTACACCAAAGTCTATGGTACATTTACAACTTTTGAATTGTTTGTTCTCCGTTTTTAATATATTTGCAAGATGACTCAAAAATCCGCAATTATTTTATTTTCACTACTACCAAAAAACCGGGAGGGGATCCAAGTGCTGCCTTGTGGGGGAACCATGCACACACTGCCCAAATACCAATGGGTAATCCAATGATATTAAAATGAACACCGCATTTTTACAGTTTATTATTGACGTCGATACTTGCTTGACTCTCTTTTTCCCATTATTGTACAAACTGTGACCATGTTAGAAAAATGTAAAAATACACAAAAACGCTGGGATATTATTATTCATTACACACCACTGATCGGTGCTGAAAAAGAACCGAAGCCTACATTTACACCATAAAAAGCTTCAATGGGACGTTCACGATTTCCGATGTCCCTCCAGGGCCACCACAAGAATGGATTCACTAACACACAGCTATGAATACCGCGGTTCATCTTTGAGTTTCTTTGGCGGACGGATCAAGGATTTCGGCCGCACTGGCCGTGAGTGTGGGTAGTCGCGTCGCCGCACATCGTGTCACCCGCAAAGTTTAATCCCTTGGCGTTGGTCGTGTTTGTTGAATGATTGCAGTGACAAACAAATCGTGTGTAAATTTGAAAGCCTTGCTTGGATGGTTGACAAACAGATACTAGTTAATTAGAACAAACATATATTCCTCCTGCTCTCTCCATCCGCAAGCGCATTAAATTTTACTCAAAAATAAAAGGCACAAAGAGGGAACTTATGTTTCTTCCTCCATGGTATAACTATGTCATGGGGAAATTATTGGGAGACACTGCCATAGCCGTCCCCTCCCCAAAAATATTGGGTTGGGGGCCATTTCCTCCCCGTCCCACCCCCGAGATCGCCGCCCATGGTCATAAACCAAAGTTCACTGAATTGCCGATTGACTTACAAATTTTACAAGCGCAAAAGCAACTCAAAAAAATAATGCCGTATTTAATTCAGATAGGCCCCTACAGTAGTTCAGAAACAATGTTTTTTTTCATTTCTTCGCGTTTTGGGAATCTTCACTGCATACGCTCGTCCTATCCAGTATTTATATTATGCCGATTCAATCTTGTTGGGTCCGACTTGGTCATGCTTGGGTCCGAGTTGGTAGTGGGTCCGAGTTGGTAGTGGGTCCGAGTTGGTAGTGGGTCCGAGTTGGTAGTGGGTCCGAGTTGGTTGTGGGTCCGAGTTGGTAGTGGGTCCGAGTTGGTTGTGGGTCCGAGTTGGTAGTGGGTCCGAGTTGGTAGTGGGTCCGAGTTAGCCGTGGGTCCGAGTTGGTAGTGGGTCCGAGTTGGCATGGGTCCGAGTTGGCATGGGTCCGAGTTGGTTTGGGTCCGAGTTGACTCGAAACCCTAGCTACACAACAATGTACCGGCTAGGCTAACGTTACGCAAAACCATAGTGGAGGAAGGAACAAAATGGCAAAACCAAACAACAACACACAAAATTGACGAAATACTCACATCTGTAAAGACCTGTGTGAAGACCTAAAACATGTAACTGACCACATCATGAATCAGCATGATCAAATTCCATGAGTACTGGAAAAAATAAGACTTAACGTTAGGCCAAATTTTTTTTTTTATAACGTCAATGCAAGCTTCCGACATTTATGTCCGATGTGACGTTTTTCAGTACACAGCAAGCTTAGCCGGCATGACCTTCACTGGTCATATGGCGCACAAAATATAACAAAACTTAAAACGTGATGCACGTGCAAAAAAAACAAATTAAACTTTTTACGTCAACTTGAAGAACTTTATTTACCCAGGAGCCATTATTGACTGCTGGGGCACGATCTTTTGACTACTGTATTAAAATTATAAGGGCCATAAGAAAATTTGGTAAAAAGGGATAGTAGGGAGGCAAGGGGCCATGCGCCGAGTCAAAACTCCTCAGCGCTTAAAAAAAAAGGGTTTTAGGGACAAAGGATTATTATTACAATGTAGGCCTATATGGTTCCTAAAAAACCCACCCCCCAAAATAAAAAAAATAATAATAATTAATGAATAAAGTGGCTACCAAAATGTATCAAGGGGCGCCCACTTCTAACCATAGACCTTGCTCTATGTTCTAACCCATTAGGGTGAAGCATTCCCCAAAAAAGCAAACAGACAGACAAACAACTGATCAACTGACCAACCGACTCACCGACCGACCGACAAATAGATGAGAAATCCCGTAACTGGATGAACAATGACAAAGGAATGCCTGTGCCAAAGCTCATTTTAATAGCTTGTGATTGGGATTAGGACATGGGGGCTTGTGGTGGACTTGCAGGGACTTGCCGGGACTTGCAGGGACTTATGATGGACTCGATCGAATACATCTCTTCTTCAAACCAAGGAGAATTAAAAGATAATCAAAACAATCAAACAACATCGAATGTTTATAAGTGGAACACTGGCGGATCCAGAGCAACTAATTGTTTGTGGGCAACTCTTATGCTTCATGGCGAGTTACCAAGTTTCTGGAATAACTATCTTTAAGTTTGGCACTAAAGTTTGTGTGGTTTTTGTTTGCTTCGTTTTTGAAATTATAGCTTTTTGAACTGTCCTGTGTATTGTCTTCATGTTTAAGTGTTTCTACGTGTATGTTGTACTATAACCACATTATTTTACCTCTTCCACAGACATGAGTAATACCAAACCACGTCCGTTTCTCCTTAAGTTTTCTACAGGGCGCTGCCACTCTCAGTCCCCTCCACCCACTCCCACTGGCTTGTGTGTCCCCCACATGTTTGTTTCTTGTACCACTGTCATTTGCCTTTGAGAAAGAACATGCCTAAGTTCGAAAAATTAGGCCAGCTAATTTTGTTGATTTGTATATTTCAGGTCCGTATTCAGTCAGCAGGGGAGTTGCAGAAGTTTAATTAATTTTCTTTTTATTCGTCAAACAATCCACAAGGGAAACTGACAATTTGGGAAACTGCTAACATAGGGCAAGGTAGCTCAGTTGGTAGAGCGCCGGTACGGTAACCCAGAGGTCGTAGGTTCGAATCCCGCTCCTGCCAGTTTCTTTGTTCACTTTGAAAATGTATTCAAATTTACCTAGTCAGTTTCCCTTGTGGATTGTTTGACGAATTATAAGTTAAAAAGTCGTATCCTCATTGAGTGATCCCCACAATGTCGCTTCCCAGGTTGTATCGTAAAATTGGGTGTGATCCCTGTCTATATGGCATTCTGGGTTTATGATTTCTGACTAGCGCCCACCCGAACAAAGATACTGACAATTTGGGAGACGGGCAAGATAGCTCAGTTGGTAGAGCGCCGGTACAGTAACCCGGAGGTCGCAGGTTCGAATCCCGCTCCTGCCAGTTTCTTTTTTCACTTTGAAAATAATTTTCTTTTTGATTTTTGATTTTAGTTTTGATATCGGTGGCACATTATACCGCTTTTTGACGGTAGTTAGGAGGAGATCAAGGGACAGGTAGTTTCTGTTCTTTTCCCAGATTTTTAAAAACAATTATCATGAAACTTTTAAAAAATAATTTTACGTAACTTAAAAATTGAAGAAATATATCTGAACTTGTTTTAAAAATACAATCCAACTTCTATTTCCTACATGAACCTCACTGATACCGTCGAGTCTTTCTTCGCCTAATGCCAAGTACCAATGAACAGCGAAAATCGTTTGTGTAACGCTTTTTTGCATACGTATTTTGTTACGTACGTACAACAAGTACAGTATGACAAGCAACATGGCGACTCTTCATTCAAGAGAAGGTGAGTGCAATTTTGTATCAACATTTGCCTAATTTTATTCTAAATTATGAATGTTTAGTGTCTTTGTGTAATTCCTATATATCGTCGGATCTTTATGCATGGTTTGAGTAATGTAATTGTGCAATAAATTTAGCAAAAAGTGTACGTTTATGTTTTAACTTTTATCACGCAGCCCCACCGGGTCACGTATGCACGATTTTACCTAGTCCCAGTAACTAGGACCCTTCATATCGCCTTTTTTAACATTTGGACATGAACTGGCGATAGTAGGGTCCTAGCGAATTGTGCACAAAAAACGGCACGGTTGCAAAATCGACAACATTCACATGACATTAGGCTCCAAAAACATGGTAAAAACAATCCAAACGAGAAAAAAAGTTACCCCGATGAGATCTATACATTCATGGCATTCCCTAAGGCCGCTTAAATTGTTCTCAACAACCGTTAATTTGACCCAAAAAATCATTGATTTGCTGTTTGATATTTTTTCATATCGAAAATCATATCGGCCCCTTAAAAAAAACCCGGAATATCGGAGAATTCGATATACCGAAGAATATCGCGATATATCGTCGTGTGCCCGGCAGAAGGGCATAAAGACGAAACATGGGTCAAAAGGTCTAATTCAGGTTTTGGGGGTAATCGAAAGAGTATTGGAGTATCTTCATTTTGATATACATTTTGTATCAAGAGGCTACGTCATTCTGACGTAATTAACAAAATGAAAAGGACATAAGGGGATTTTGCATTTTTTGTTCCCGGCAAAAGGGCATTAGCGTGTAATACCAATGTAACAATACATGATAAAAGTGCGTTCACCTCTGCACTTCAGTGGGGCATAAGCGCGCTTAGAGCAAATTTTGTTCCCGGCAAAAGGGCATTAGCATTTCACATGCCGCTTAAGCGCACGTTTATGCCAGAATGACTTCCCGGCAAAAGGGCATTAGCATAAAGATGTAAATAACTTTAAAATTAAGCAATATTTTTATTTAAAAATGCACAGCATTATTAGAAATATCAATAATTTTTATCTGACAAAAAAATCAACCGTTTGCGAGTTTTAATTTAGAAATGCCAACACATAAACCTTAAAGTTGATTTTCCCGGAATGTGTAATTACGCTTCAATGCGTTCTATATGCCCTTCTGCCGGGCACACCACGATATGTTCCTTTTGGCCGCATTACGTGTGGATTTGTCCAGTTTACTTTGCTCGAAATTCCAGTAACTCCACGGCCTGAAATTTTAGCAGGGTGGCAGACACAATGCGAGCGCGTAGCGCGACGCCCTTACGGCGTGGAGTCCGGGTCCCGCTTAAGGTCCCCGGGAAATTTTGGATTCTAGATGCTCTATGGTGCAATCTGAGGCATTTCCTGGCCACTTTCTTATGAGTCTGAAATTCTAGCGTACGGCAAATACTTCTACAAATAGAACGTCACACAACTTTGCACCCGACAATAACATTGAGATCACTTATTTCAATTTTTCACGAACGTCGTATATATACCACATTGAAATCACTTGCTTACAAATCACGGTGTCGCCCACTAACCCGGCTTTGAAACTATAACTACGCATGCGCGTCTTTTTGACTAGCCTTTTCTCAAGACGCAGGTTTGAACAGTGATCGTTATACACATGCGCTTATTGCTGCAATACATCCTTTCAGGCTTTAACAGAGGCTACGTACATGTGCTAAAACAGTTGAATGCCGCTGTATACATGTTGTATCGTTACGTTAAATCATTCAATCGAATTTAACGATGTTAATTTTCCCAAAAATAAATGATAAATAAATTAGCAGTTACTTGTATTTACATGCTTTTTCCCCTTTAAATTGTAAATGTTTTCACACAAATGTATTGAGTACTACCCGGTCCCAAATGTTACGGAACATTGTAGGCCCCTAATTTAGGTAAACTGGTTCTCGACGCGACAAAGTGAAAATGATATTACCAGGGAGATTGGAACCAGTCCAGTTTTATGATGTGAATGCATATTTGGCTTTTCCGACACTCCGTCGGAAAAGGCCTTGTTTTATGTTGCGTACGTTGCGTCCAGATATCTGTTCGATTACTACAAACGCTACTGCAATACTGCTGAATGTTAATGCTGGCAAACTCTTCATGTTCGTTTCACAGAGTGCGGTAAACTTCTTCGTACTTAGATAAACTGTGAAGACGGTGGAGAATGGGGGAAAATCCAATGGAAAACAAATAGCAGGGCGGTGAAAATTTTAGAGGGGCGGTAAAACTTTAGCGGGGCAACATACAGTCTTGGCATTTTTTTTCACTAGACCGCCGGACTACTTAGAAAAGGGTTTTGACTAGACCGCCGCTGTTTTGACTAGAATTTGTCTAGCGGACCAGCGTTAAGGTCGAACCCTGATGTCCAAATGTTAAAAAAGGCGATAAAGGGTCCAAGTTACTCGGACTACAAAAATGCATGAAATTATGTTAAATCAGAATGGCTTTTCATTATATTCTTGTGACTCGAAAAATGAACCAGGCGAAAACATTCACAGGTTTATGTATATGAAAAACACTACCCGCAACTGGGTTCTACCAATGCTATATATCGTACCTTTTAAAATTTGAAAAAAGTAAATTTGCTTGACACTTTTCCCCTCAGATATTGAGCGGCAGATCCAAGAGATCCAAAATCGTACTGCAACGCTCCGTCAAAATGACGAACAGCCGGCAATCAATGGGAAAGATGAGGCCGCGGGATTTGCTGAGACGGGGCACTTCGACAGAGAAATCTACGATAAAAGTGTCAGGAGCCGATTTGAGGGTTATGACTACTCAATTGCAGCCAATGAAGCAGACGAGGTATTATTATTATTATTTATTTATATATTTATTTATTTGACCACAACAGCAAATACAAAACAATTTACCGCAAATACAAAACAATACAAATAACATCTAGGTATGTAGTTTGTAATCTGAATAATTCGCTGCTTCAGTGTGATGAACACCTGAAAGCTGAAAGATGACATTGTGGTAAATATTCCAAGGGCATCTTTTAAATAAAAATAATAAAATTGAAATATTGATTTTTTTTGTTTTTTTGCGCTCTATTGAGATTTTATTGATTATATAAATTTTCATTTGTTGTCTATAAGGATGTACATGTATTGGCAAACACTTTTTTTGGATAAAGACCATTTCTAGTGATCCAATTCATATATTTTGTGAAATTCAAGGAATTTTAAAATGTTATACTTTCCAAATTTTCCCGATAGCACAGATATGGAAGATACATCAGATGTTGGCAGTGCTACAAGTACTTTTAGTTACAGGCCTTTTACAAATGACGAAAATTGATAGAAACTATTACATTTTTGCTCGTGTACTTCCATTTTCAATAAAATTGCAAATGGTATGGTTTAGCTTAACTAAAAGGTGTTTTAAATGCTGGTTATTAATATTACCACCAGGATTTTACACACTGAGTGATAGATTACAATGACGAGTTCGGTATGCTCTTTCTAATTCTACAAAACCACCAAGACAAAACAAATTTCAGGACACGCTTCTTTGTACTGTCAGGAAACATACTAACGAAAGCTGTGTTAATGGGTCATTCCATACATTTGGGGTCCAAAAGTGTGACATTTTTGGTGTCCCTGTTACATAGTGACACGTATAAGATTTTGCAATTCAGGACACTGTATTTAATGCCTTCTATCTGCAAGAGTGATTATGTAAAGCAAAGTACCTGCCAAACAAGTAAAAATAGTGTGAAGCCATTTTTAATGATACTTGATGGGAGTTACATACATCGGGTGTAACAGGGACACCAAAAAGTGTCGCACTTTTGGACCCCAAGTTTATGGAATGACCCTAATACTGCACACGGTCCATCAATATCAGCTGAAACCATGTTAGTGTTTTCAAGAAAGAAAATCTGTTAACCCTCCTATTATAACGATCACAACCTATCGAAAAACCAAATCTTCTCCTCTCCCACAGCTTGTGTGTCTCAACCTGTCACTCGATAGGTTTTAATAGATCGGGTAGTTGGCTCCAATTTGACACTGAGAGAGGGAGGGTTAATGTTGTTGCTAGATGTAGTTGTTTATATTTCACATTACTCTGATCAATGTACTGATACCTCTCTGCAGGATGAAGATGATTATTCCAACCAATCCTTGATGAATAAGAACACCATCACAGCTCCTGCATCGCTGTTTAGTGAAGCCCAGGAGGCGGCCAAGGTAAGTTCCTTTCAAACTCATTCTCCATTCTCGAATACACTATCCCTGTACTCGTTTCAATTGCTCAATAAAAATAATTACACCGGAAAACAAATCTTTCAAAAGAAAAACCGTACTAAATCCAACATTTTGTTGAAGTGAGCAGTGAACAATCTTGTGTTATAGCTGTTGGGT
The DNA here is from genome assembly GCA_037893225.1 of Hippasteria phrygiana. Taxonomy (NCBI): domain Eukaryota; kingdom Metazoa; phylum Echinodermata; class Asteroidea; order Valvatida; family Goniasteridae; genus Hippasteria; species Hippasteria phrygiana. Next base: position 75,411 of record JAZGUH010000826.1, read on the forward strand.
TCTGTCTGATTCAGCAAGCTTCAGACTTTTCTGTCGTTGGATTTTGTTGGATTCAGAAAGGTGCCTGAAGGAAAAACTCTCAAGGGGGTTAACCCTAACCCCCTAGACCCTTTTTGCTAGGAACCATCCTCAATCCTCCAAAATCCTCCGATTGCCCTGCCCCAAAAAATGCATTCTTCCTCAATCCTCCCAAATCCTCCTGTGCTTTAAAACACCATTCATCCTCAATCCTCCAAAATCCTCCGTTTGAAACACCATTCATCCTCAATCCTCCAAAATCCTCTTTTTCTTGAAATACCATTTATCCTTAATCCTCCAAAATCCTCGCTTGAAACACCATTCATCCTTAACCCTAACAGCCCAAGGCTTTTTACTAGAATCCTTCCCTAACCACACAAACTCCAACACTGTGTACTAAACCAATGGCACATTCTTTGTACTTAGACAAAATCAGGGCATCAAGTCCCATGCAAAGTGATGGTGCCAAGGCTCTACAGTACCCAATCACACAAAATTCAACACAAATGGGGTGTTGGATTTTGGCAGGTTAGGGAAGGTTAGGGTTAATCCTCCAAAATCCTCTTTTTCTTGAAATACCATTCATCCTCAATCCTCCAAAATCCTCGCTTGAAAAACCATTCCTCTTTAATCCTCCAAAATCCTCTTTTTCTTGAAATAACATTCATCCTCAATCCTCCAAAATCCTCGCTTGAAACACCATTCATCCTCAATCCTCCAAAATCCTCAAAAATTGCAAGGAGGATTTTGGAAGATTGAGGTGGGTTTGGGCTAAGGTTAATTACTTACAGGTATAAGAAATGTAAATGAAATGAAACTTGATGCATTTTTTTTTACTTGTATTGCAGGATTATGACCCATTCGCTGGTAATAACGCAGCCAGGATTGCTGAACGTGAAGATGAATACCGAGCTCGTCGGCGTATGATGATCATCTCACCAGCCAGACATGATCCCTTTGCCGACGGTAAGGCATATATGATTGCATACCTACTCTTAAAACTTGTATCGTAGGAGTCCTGGTACTCCTTGATAACATGTCGAGTCATGTGTTTGTATTATTTCTGTCCAAATTTTCAGTAGTTGCAAGACCAGTGCAGAATAATTGAAATTAACCCTAACCCCCACGAGGTATTCTCTGAGCACCCTGCCAAATGCAACAGAATGCAACACAGCTGAAATATATACCCTGCTAAATGCAACGAAATGCAACAACATGCAACAGTGGATTCTGTTGCACTGCGCAGTGAACTCATACGTACCAGCCTTGTTGCTGGAGGCTTGTATGTGCATCTTGTGCTTCCTGTTAGCCTGTTAAATGCTAAACAGAATGCATCAGACCAGGAGACATGCCTTGACTGCTAAATGCAACAACTTGCAACAACTTTTTTTTACCATCGGTGCATTCTGTTGCATTTAGCAGGGTTAGGGTTAAAGCTGAAATTATTAGAGTCTGTATATTTAGGGGATCGGTTTGGTTGCATGAGATGAGTGATACAAATTTCTGTTTCTGGGTGAATACAGTCCAACCTGTTGGCATGTCAACTTGTATAAATTGTACAACAGTGTGGCTTCAATGATCTCAGTAAGATGCACATTTCATGATAGAACCAGCTGTCCAACATGACACCTGTTGCTACATCCAGCCGTTCGTTCTATTCATTTAAATGGGACATGCTACATTGGTTTGACTGTATTGTTGTAAAAAAAGAAATAAATAAATAAATAAATATGGAAAACAAAAGTTAAGAGGTGAGGTGCCTTGTATACAAGAATATAGATGAGCATTCCTGGGGGTTATTGACTAAAGTTGGGTCAGAGGAATGTCATAACAGTTCATCGTGGAACAGCGATATTGGCAAGCATTTAAAAAACTAGTTTGAAAGGCTGTTTTCTGTCATAAAGTTAAAGTGAACTTGGGCTATGCAAATGTTTTTGGGCATTTCTGATCAGTGGAACTGTTCAATCAGTGTCATTGTAACAAGAAATAAGTGCTTTGCTTTATTTGCGCAAATTGTGTGACAGATGTTAAGTGTTTGTGTGTTAACACGATAGAGATCATGGTCAGTTATGCACTACCGGTCCTGCTTAATAATATGAATACTTGAAAAGATTGACTTGTAGGAAATCATCGAGTGACGTGAATTCCATGGTTAGCACCAAGCAAAGAACCAGTGGAGGCTGAACCGTACGTATTATGGATATGAGTACAAGGGAGTATATGTATAGAACTCCCTGCTTAATATATCGACCTCAGGTTTATACTGCTTTATATGTATGGTATGGTGCAGTACATGCCAACTAAGTTTATGCAGACTGCCTCCTTAAACGGATGTCAATGTGTCTTGTGTCTTTATCCAATAACGTTCATCACAATGTTATTACTAGTGTTAGATTATTCCTTGTGAATTTTACATGTTTGATAAAGAGTGCAGTGCATAGATTTGTACCAATCTATATTTGTTACGGTTCATGCCTTTATATGTTGAACTGCACAGCATCCTTCAACTTTACATCTGAATAGTCATTTGCAAAATTAAAATCTCAAAATCTCAAATTTCATATCTGAAAATAGTGGCAGCGTTTGTGCAATAACTAGAGTTGACAGGTTGCATAATACTAGTTGCAATGTACTGCATCATGTATATTTTATTGTACTGCTACAACCTGTATAATTTGAATCTTGTCCTTTTATTTTAACGTTTTAATTCCATTTTGTTGTTATCCCGGTTGAGATGAATGACATGAACATTTGGCTAGAGAGTAGTCTACTGATATTTATGGTAGAAAAAAGTTTGAAATCCGATGAAGCTTGCACAAAACTGTGTATAACTTGGAGAAATCTGTGAAGACAGAATGTTTTGAAATGTTGATAATGTTTCTGATTAGTTTTTACAGGTTTGAGAGATTGACGACTCTTCATTATTTGGATGATGTCATGTTGACTCCATTGAATCTGTGCGAGATTCACTGGAGCCATATCGATAAACCGTTCTCAGAGACCATTCCAAAATGCTGGTGTTTGTTTCAAATGCTTTGGCTGAAAAAGATGAATAATAAATGCCATTCATGACAAGTCGTCATGCTAGCACTCGTCACAAATGACACAAGTACAAGTATATCTGTCTAAATCTATTGTACGTCAAACAATCCACAATCTATTATAGCACACTTTCTGAAAAGAATTACTCTTCATGGCAACACTTAAAAGTTGCTGACGTACATATGATGAAGGGATGCGAGGCAATCTTAGGAATATAGGATACTCCTTGTCTTTTTCTTAACAATGACTCCTTTAGACTTTTAATTTTTTCCCCCAAATAATTTTGATATTCTTTCCTCTCCCAAGAACAAAAACACATGGCATGTATAGCACTTATTACAGGCTGAAAGTGCTTGAAGTTTGAAGGCATTTTAACACGTTGACTGCCGACTACGAGTATATTCGTAGTGACGGGTGTACCGGATTCTGCCACTACGAGTATACTCGTAGTGAACCAAACCCTATTGTTATGGTAATTGAATACTCTGGCATCACCGAAGACGCATCAAATACACTGCTGGCAGTATGAGTACATCAATGTATGGAATGGTTGTGATTGATAGAGACAGCTTGAAAACACCTTATCAGTATGGACGCATGCGCTGTATGTCCAGATTGCACAATGGCAATGTGGTGGCGCCCTATAAATTATGGCTGGCAGTCAACGTGTTAAAAGAAATGTTATACACATTTATATATAGACTCATTTCTGCGCTAAGTATGCACCAATTATAAAATGCAGAACTCTGTAATGTCTAAAAATGTCTAAAAACATTCTTTAGCTTGTTGAAAATAAACCCATCAGCATTGAGGAAGGTCTCGTTTTTTTTCCTTGTGAAATATATCAATATACTCATATTATTTCTGTTTCTTTCTCTCTTTCTGACTATTCTGATCTCATAATACAGGTGGAAAAACTCCCGATCCTGGGGAAAGAACCTACGTTGACATCCGCAGAGAGCAGTCGATGACCAAAGAACAAGTACGAATTTCCACTCTTATCTCGTATATTAAATATACGGGAAAATATGACCCACCTCTGTATGTAATGTTCGTTACTGTGGTTTTTATCATAAAGTAGGTGTAATAGGCTTTCCATTGATATCTTGGATGCATTTCTCTGGTCATGAATTTTTGATGAAGTCCCCGTCATTTGTGTACTGTAAGGCTTGTTTTCATTTCTATAACAAATGGAACGATTGCATGTTATAGAAACATAACATTGAACATATTGATATCCGAAACTTACATTTATGTGGAAATCAATGCTGATTAATTTATTTATTATCTTTCTTTTTTTATAACAACTATCATTATCTGAAATTTACATTTGACTTTTTATTTGTCTTTTTGCCAAATTATCGATCTATGATTTTTTTTCGGAAATTCGATTCTGATTAATTTTATTTATTTTTTAATAATAACTATCATCTGAAATTAACATTTGGCTTTTTATATCCGTTTTATTTAGGGTTTTTTCTTATAATTGTTATTACATCAATTTTATATCTTGTCTATGTGTGTAATTCCCCCCCCCCCTTTTCCCTCTCCTTTTCCCCTTTTAATGTATGTAATAATATTAGAGTTTTTAATATAAGAATCAATTTTGTAGTGGTTTTTTATGTAAATTTTATTTGCAATTCTGCTGTCGGCGGCGAGAAGTACAATTAAAATAAACTATTTATAATAATAATAAAATTAATTTTTTTTTTCATCATAAACCAGGCCGGACTGCGTCTTCAGATGCAGGAAAAAGCTAAGAAGGGTGAGTTGGAGGTTCAGGTGACTAAAACTGCCTCCAAGCCGGTCAAACGTCGCCGCTGGGACCAAGTGGGAGAGGATACACCCGGTGCCACACCTAAAAAGAAAACCAGCAGTTGGGAACAGGCCGAGGTAAGATAAACGGTGCTCAAATGCAAGAAATAATCCACACAGTCAACCATAGACGGTTCCATTAAGCTCCGCCCATTGAGACATTAGCCAATCACAGTGGCGCGCGCACTTCCAAGTCCACACTTACTGAAATAGACCTACGGTTTCCAGATTTGCATGTGAACATTATCATGACACTAGGAAAAAGATTAGGGCTGTTCATTTTCGAATAATTTAGTATTTGATTAATTTAGTATTCGATTATTCAAAACTGGGTTTGACTGAATATTCGATACTCGCCGATCAAGTTTTTCACACCTCGGCTGCAACTGCATCAGGGCTGGTAAAAAGTTGCAGGCAAAGCGCGCCGGTGTTTTACGTGCGGCAATAGAAATTACGGACCGCCCGATCGACATTTTTTTTTTTGCATGCGCCTGATTATTACGGGTTTGTATAATGTTATGATTGAACTCCAGTCTGTGTTTTTCGCAGTAATTTTCGTAAGGGTTTTACCGGACGGGAACAATAAACCTCCGTCCATAAAAAAGTAACCGTCGAAATAATTACGGTATTTGACACTGCTAAGCGCGGTAACTTTTCTATTTAAATAGCAGTCGTATCAGTACATGCATATGTATTTTTTCGAATATTCGAACCTGCCAAAAAGTATTTGAATATGCGCTTCACTATCGAATATACGGTATATTTGGGACAGCCTAATAAAGATGTTCTTGTAATCTTGTTATACAGCAACAAGCCTCCACACCCTCCATCAGTCGTTGGGACGAAACACCAGGCAGAGCCAAGGGGAGTGAGACGCCCGGTGCAACTCCTAGCGCCAGCACACGGGTATGGGAGAACACGCCAGCCCACCTGACACCAGGTCATGTGACACCGAGTCATGCTACCCCGGGCCATGCTACGCCAGGCCACGCTACGCCGGGACACAGCGCAACTCCTAGCGCTCGTAGAAACAGATGGGATGAAACGCCCAGGACGGAGAGGGGTAAGGAAGATTGCTAAAAGATCTTTATACACAGTGGTTGTGTTCGATTAGCTTGCACTTTAAAACACGGGGTTACACCGCGGGGAAGCCACGAAATGAGGCTAATCGAACACTGTGGTGTATTCGCCTAGGCATTCTGGGAAAATTAAGGTCAAAGGTCGTTGGGGGGGCAGGACATTTTAAGTGTAAAATGTAAACACAGGCTCACTATATCGTCTGCAAAATCTTAACCATGACGACATAATAATAAAAGTCAGAATTTGCACACAGTCTAGTCGGCAGCGGTTGTCAATACACGCTTTGCTTTCCAATTTGTGTCACAATCTGTGCATTTACTTACGTCAAATTCGAGTTCCCCGCCATGTTTACGTATTCAGCCAGCCGGTGACGTTATTACACCCGGGCAGCCACTAGAGACCCGCTCGCTAGGCTGGTGTAGTGGTGGTTGACACTGGGGCAGACACGAGTATCACGTGATGACTAATCGAACGGTCTCGTGTAAGTTTCACGTGGAAGCTAATCGATCGCACCCAGTGTAACGCCAAGTGCTTAAAGGAATCGATGAGATAAAACACCCATGATGAAAAGAGGAGGGAAGAGGGTCTTAAAGATTATTTTAAGTCCAATATATAATGGGATGAAACGCCAAGATTCGAAGACAAAATACCAAGAACCTTTAATTAACAAAACATGCTGTACAGATTAGAGAGTGGATCTTTAAAAAAAAAAAATCTTATAAACACAGTGATCCTTTATTCAAATTACATTTTTGTCTTTTTGTTCTTTCCTATTCAGAAACACCTGGGCATGGAAGTGGATGGGCGGAGACTCCTCGCACTGATCGTGGGGGTGACGCCCCTTCCGAGACCCCTACCCCAGGCAGTAAGCGTCGCTCTCGTTGGGATGAGACACCAGCCGGTAGCCAGACGCCCAGTGCTACACCCATTGTGGGTAACACTCAGACACCTGTCGGTCAGAAGGCTATGGTCATGCAAACGCCATCACAGTCAGGTCAGTGATAGGGCTGTGCACCTGAACCGCGTACCGGACCGCTAATGTCAGGAACCGGTTCTAGATTATGGAGTACCCGTAACCGAAATAAAATACTACTTAGTAATTTCTGAGACAATGAAAAAAAAAAGCTTTTGAATATCACTTGTGGAAATTTTAAAAATGAAAACCAGGGTACATGGAAAAACATAACATGAACGTTTATGACACTTGCGAAAATGCAATGTACACAGTAAAGCTATAGAGCTCCCTGTACATGCTTTCATCTTGCTGAATTGATGCACAGTAGAATGCCATTATAACAAACATCACGGGATCCACAAATAAATGTTCACTATCGTGGTTGTTCGTTGTAGTCAGGGGTAAGATTTTTCAGGATTTTTCCCGATTTCAGGATTTTTTGTCCAGATTTCAGAATTTTTGAAGAATCTCTTTTGCAATCTGGAATTTCTGAGGTGTTGTCCTAAAGGTGTTTTTACCTTTAGAAGTGGATATAGACCAATAAAAATGGATTTCTTAAGGCATGTAAGGGGGTGCCTTTAGGCAAATACAAACTATATGTTGATCTAGGGTCCTCATGGATTTTTCGTGGATTTCGTGGATTTTTTTATTTCTGGCCAATCATTCCTGTATAGTCAATAATGGTACGTATTTGTATTCATGTGTATTTTCTCTTTTGTAGCACTGAGAATGATGACACCAGAGCAGCTTCAAGCCTGGAGATGGGAGAAGGAGATTGATGAGAGGAACCGTGCACTGAGTGATGACGAACTGGATGCCATGTTTCCTGAGGGCTATAAGGTAACGTCCAGTAGAAGACCCTCTTAGCATCTGTGAATAATGCCGGCTCTTCCAAGCTGCACCCAATTTCCCATACACCTTTCCCGACCCAGTGAGTGGCATTTTGCCAGATTAGTTCCAGAATTCCTACTTTTCCTACTTTTTTTCACCTTGCTCCTGCTTTCCCACTTTTTTGTTGAAATTCCTGTTGTTGTTTTTTCCTACTTTTTTGTCGCACAACTCCGAAAAATGAAATCTCTTGTAACTTTATTACTAAGAGCTTAATTGAGGATGGAGCACAAATGTTGAGTACCGAATGTACCAAATATGGCTTGTGATGCTGTGGACATGGGTAAGTATAAAAAAAAAACTACTCCTGAAAGCCAGAAAAAGGTTTTTTATTTTTCGATTTTGTCCTTCAAAGTCCTACTTTTGTCCTTTTTGTTTGTTTTTGTTTTTGTTGTTGTTGTTGTTGTTTTTTTTCTTCACTATTCTCCTACTTTTTTCACTTTGGTCTGCTTGAAAGCCTGTAATTCGTGTCTTACTTGACCTGCCCGAAGGTCTGTTTTGTCCATTTTCCTACAAATCCAATTGGCATCTGGATTTCAATCCATTGAAATAAAGCAAATGTATCCAGAGTTTCAGACAGTCGGTTAGACGCGATTGTGTAAAAGTTACAAAAAGCCTGTTTCTCAGAGGCATAACATTGAGCCATTGCCTTAACCGTAACCATGCTAAATCTAACGGCGTCCAACAGTGGGTACTGTCTGCTGGATTTTGTTCATGTGTGCTGTGAAGAAAAGATCTTCAGGGGCCAATTTCATAAAGCTGTTAAGCACAAAAATGTGCTTAGCATGATAATGTCTTGCTTAATAAAAACAGGTTACCAGCCAAAAATCTATGTAATTTTCATGCTAAGCAAACAACAGCTGAATACCAGTCAAAAGCAATATTCCACACATGAAAATCCAGTTGGTAATCCAGTTTTTATCAAGGAAGCATTTGCATGCTAAGCAAATTTTTGTGCTTGACAGCTTTATGAAAAGTCGGATTCTGTTGGATTCAGCAGGCTTCGTACTTTTTCTGCTGTTAGATTCAGCAGGGTGCTTAGAGTAAACCTGAAGGGGTTCAGGGTTAACCCCAACCCTGCCAGACGCAACACAGTGCATCTGTGGTGACAGCTTGACCTTGCTGCACTCTGCACACAAGTCAATGTGACAAAGTATGCAATCTGATGCGTCTGGCAGGGTTTCTAGCCAAAATACCCTGGAGGGTTAGGGTTAATGGGAGAAACGCATCTCAAGATTTGTCAACCAGAATCGCACGTTACCTATAGACAGCAGAGATTAAGGTACGATCATTGACCACCCTCACGAACTAATCGATTGTCTTCTCCTTTCCAACAGGTGTTGCAACCCCCAGCAGGCTACGTACCGATTCGCACCCCAGCCCGTAAGCTGACCTCTACCCCTACCCCCATGGGAGGATTGAGTGGTTTCCACATGCAGACGGATGATAAGACAGTGGATCCTGGCTTGGCCCAACCACCGGGCAATCTACCGTTCCTCAAGCCAGATGATGCCCAGTACTTCGGCAAGCTCTTGGTGAGTTATATTTCAACTGTTCCTGAGCAATGGGTCTAAGTACTGAATTATATCTATTAATTTTAACAACCGTTTTAAATATGGTCGGCTGGGATGGGCTTGACAGTTTCAGTGCAGTTTAGTTACTCTACTTTATTTCTTAATTAATTCTCATTTTATTAACCTTGTTGTGCTCTTCTTATCAAAGCCTTGTCTTTGTATTTTTGTCTTGATGTATATCACTTTTTTTAATGTGAGGGCCCAAATGATCAGCTGGGTTACCTTTAATAAAGATGGTTTTAAAATAAAGTACTCGGGGCTGCATAAACGCATCCATAATTAACAATTTATCAGTCGGAGCTTGGTATGTAAATTCTTTGTGCTGTGAAAACCGCGGGACATAACTTGTTTGTTTTTTTACGTTTAGTAGTAGCAGAGGACATGTTTAACGTGAATTAATCCTTAATTTTTTTCTTCAGAATGACATTGATGAAAGCACTTTGAGCGCCGAAGAACAAAAAGAACGTCGTATTATGAAGCTGCTTCTGAAGATCAAGAACGGCACACCGCCGATGCGTAAAGCGGCCTTGCGTCAAATTACAGACAAGGCCAGAGAATTCAACGCCGGGCCGCTCTTCAATCAGATCCTTCCGCTGTTGATGTCGCCGACCTTAGAAGATCAGGAGCGCCATCTGTTGGTCAAAGTCATCGACCGTATTCTCTATAAGCTGGACGATCTGGTGCGGCCATACGTCCACAAGGTGAGAACATCTTAGTGCTGCCCTCAGTGTATATGACCATATTCTGTATAAGCTAGATGATCTGGTATGGTAAGATGTTCACGAGGATAGAATACTTTATACTTGTTGTTGAGACTATTTGGCTTTGGCTTTGGGTTTGTGCATAATAATGTATATTTGTAAAGCGCACATATCCAACGTGATCATGGCGCTACATTATTACCCCTGCTCATCGGGCCCATTAATCATTCCTGAAACCTCAGCTCCCCGTGGAGTATACAGCCCCGGCTGCAAGTTAAGCGCACACGGGCTAATCAAACACATAACCATCACTGCGCTCACAGGTACCCATTTACTCCTGGGTAGAGAGAAGCAACTTGTGACAAAGTGTCTTGCCCAAGGACACACGCACCATCCACAAGCAGGACATCTTTCCTTGGTCATTGTGGATCATGAAATCTCCGCATATTTAAATGTTATTTCTGCCATTTGCTCTGTGCACATCACAGCACTCCAGTGCAGTAATCAAGTGCCGACAGTTTCTTCCATGAGTGACACTTTCCTGGTAGTTATGCATTCTTTGATATAAACAGCAGGCCAAATATCATTTTTTTTTAACCAGCCACCTTATGCTACAAACTTCCTGCTTCGTTTGTAGCACCCAAGCCTTGAGTAGAGTTTTCTGTTGGCATTGCCTTTTTGTTGGTCCTGTTTGGTGAATTTGGTCCAATAAGAAGCATTCTCCGTTTCCTAATAGCTCTTATGATTCGTCGTAGATCCTGGTCGTGATTGAACCCCTCCTGATTGATGAGGATTACTACGCCCGTGTTGAAGGCAGAGAGATTATCTCCAACCTCGCCAAGGCTGCCGGTCTCGCCACGATGATCTCCACCATGCGTCCCGACATCGACAACTTGGACGAGTATGTGCGTAACACCACGGCACGTGCCTTCGCCGTGGTCGCATCGGCCTTGGGTATCCCGTCACTGCTGCCGTTTCTTAAAGCTGTGTGTAAGAGCAAGAAGTCCTGGCAGGCTAGACACACCGGCATTAAGATTGTCCAGCAGATCGCTATCCTGATGGGATGCGCTATTCTACCACATCTGAGGAACCTTGTGGAGATCATCGAGCATGGTGAGAGAAATTCTAGTAGAATTAAATTCAAGGGTGTTTATCAGACTTCATCGGACTTCTGGCAGTAGCACTGCAACTTAACAAAAAAGCTTTATTTTCAAATTTTGAAACACGGAATAATTCCTTAGCATGTTGACATTACTTGCCGAGCATGATCATCGTTGATATTGTGAAATGTGAAAAACAACAGTGATACACTCTTGCTTTAATGTCTTAAATACAGACGACGGCCATAGTCGCGGTTTGAAAAGACCACCTGCCCGGTTGCCGTCTATATGCGCATTCCTGCACATACTCAATCCATTCATGTTTCAACTATATTTTTCTTGAATGGGAGTGTAATGAATAGATGGAGCTATTCAAACAAAGCTTTCATTCACACGAAAGGGGGGCTCCAAGTGCGATGAATAGGGCCAATCTAATCAGTGTGGTGCCTATTGTTAGCGTTTACACCTGGCTGCACAGACCGTTTTTGGCATACATAGGGCCAATGATTTTCCGTTTTAGTGGAAACCAAACGGAATTAACGGAATTGGCCTCTTTCATTGTGCATTCATTTACATGTATGAAATAATGTCAAATGGAAATGAAACATATTTTTGTACACTGTTCTAATGGGCAAAACGGAAATGAAGATTTGTCAAAACGGAAATTTGACTTTTCTGAAATGGAAAATCATTGGCTCTACATACACATCAGTAACAGCTAGACACACGGGGTTAACATATGAACTTCTTAGATTCTAAACTATCACTGATTGTCTTGAAACCTCATTTTTTTCTGTGTATGCAGGACTTGTTGATGAGCAGCAGAAGGTTCGTACCATCACAGCCTTAGCCTTAGCCGCTCTGGCTGAAGCGGCCACCCCCTACGGTATCGAGTCCTTCGATAGCGTCTTGAAGCCTCTGTGGAAGGGCATTCGGCAACATAGAGGAAAGGTGAGTGTCGACTGCACGAAGAGAGTGAGAAATTGCACGGGTTAAGGGGCTTGCCTTGGCACACTCGGGAACATTGTAGCATTTTCACCTTTGACTGAATTCTTTCATAATTTTTGCAAGTTGAGCACAGAGATGTTTCCTCCAAAAGAAACCGTTCCAAATAATAAGGTCGGCATTCTAATCAATTTTTTTAAGCTCAAACACAACTTTGGACATTATTTGGAAAGGAATTTCTTTTTGTTCAACTTGGAGTAAAGGGAATTAACAAATAAACTGATTACAGACATTGTTATGCTATGAAAAAATTGCGCATCTCTACATCAATCAATCTAGCAGTTTATCATCAGTCGTTGGTTCATATGTGACCGGCTCGACAGTAAAGGGTATTATGTTGGTGCTATGCGAAAACAGCACATGGCTGTTATATGTAAAGAGAAAAAATCTTCATATAAGTGATTTTTTTTTTTTTTTTTTTTGGGCGTCTGTTGTATCTATATTTTTATAATATAATTTTTAGAAAAGTTAATATTGATGAAAAACCATGTTGGTAGAAATTCTCTCATTCGCCCCCCCCCCCCCCTGTTCTATGTGTAAAGGGCTATATCTCTAAAAGCACTTCTGTTAAATTTTGAAAAACGAGTATGTAAATGTCACGATATCTCAAGAACACAAAATGCCACAGGGGTCAAACCTATTCCAAACTAGAATGTGACAAATTCCACTAAGTATATAACTCATTTTTGAAATTTTGCAATAATTATAGACCCATTTTTGTAGAGCCATTCACAAATGTTGCTAACTCACTACATTCGGAGGCATGTTAATTCTAATCTACCTTTGATATTACTTTTTGTATAGGGTTTGGCTGCGTTCCTGAAGGCTATTGGCTATCTCATTCCTCTGATGGACCCAGAATATGCCAACTACTACACTCGAGAAGTCATGTTGATCCTCATTCGTGAGTTCCAGTCTCCAGATGAAGAGATGAAGAAGATTGTGCTGAAGGTATAGTATTCACACATACACAGTTGAATCACACTCGTCGCCAGGGCAGTGTCCAGAGTTGTAGCGAGTCACTGAATTTTGTGACTCGAGTCGAGTCATTTTGAAGAAGTGACTTGAATCGAGTCATTAGGTCAAGAACTTCGAGTCGAGCCAGTGTGGAGTTGAGTCGAGTCCGATATTTAACTTGAGTCAATTTGAGTCACAAATATTTTAACAGCACATGATAAATAAGAGATAGTCATTTGTAAGCAATTTTTTAATTTATATCTGGGGCAATACATGTAAAAACCACAATTCACTCTTGATGAAGACCTGCTGCAAAGTCATAATGTGGGAGTCCGTGACGTGACACGGTATATGTTTGTGCACGATAAGTGGCCGAGGTACGCGTACTGTACGTACATGTATACGCGAAGTAACGTGAACCGTAAGCCAAATATTTTTCACAAAGTTTTCAATTTATTATTGGGACTCGAGGCTTATTAACCTTTGCTCGAGTCAAGTCGAGTCTTCTGGTGAGAGACTCGAGTTGAATCGAGTCATTTGCTTGCAATGACTCGAGTCAAGTTGGGTCATTTACCCATCAAGACTTAAGTCGAGTCACCAAAAATTGTGACTCGAGTTGGACTTGAGTCAAGTCATTGACTCGAGCCATTGCAACTCTGGCAGTGTCAGATGTGAAAATGTGGCAATTACTGTGAAGATTTTATCAGCAAGACTTCGGTGGTGCTGGGTACTCGAATCATGAGCTCTGACTCTTGTATTGTATAGTTTAATTTAATTTTTATATTTTATATTTTTTCTTTTTCTCTATGATCATTCTTATTGAATACATACATTGTTTCCATTATTATCTCATTAACTTCCTATTGGTTTGTATGTTCTGATCATGTAGGTGGTGAAGCAGTGTTGTGCCACTGATGGTGTGGAGGCTCAGTATATTCGAGATGAAGTGCTGCCGTCATTCTTCAAACACTTCTGGCAACATCGTATGGCCCTGGACAGGCGCAATTACAGACAGGTAGATAATAAGTAAAATTATTATCTGTGGAATAATGTACAATTCCACAGGAGGGATGTTTATTCATTCAGATCAATTCCACACCAATGTGGTCTTCATTGATGATAGTTCGCAAATAGGAAATATAATATGTAGTATACAAAATTTGCTTTTGCTGTAATTTTCCAAAATGAATGGAATTGGGGGTTAGTATTTGATATAAAATACTGTAACACTGATCTGTTTAAAGTTTTGTGTGCATAGATGCTGGGAAAACAAAGAGCAAAAAACCTGTTCTTGTAGTCTGGTTCGCTGACCCTACTTCAGACAAAATAGACCACTTTATAGACATCCAGGAATTATCAGGTCGGGGAACTAGACTTTTTCCAGCGATGGTCGGCCGACCATCGCTGGAAATTAATACAAAAATTTCACTTTTCTTGAAAAAGACAGCATACAGCTGCCATGATTTCACAGGATGCTTGATACTGTTATTTATTAACATTTTAGTACGGTATTTCGTAACAATTAAGTTGTTTTGTTTTTTGATGTTTGCAAATGATGCATATTGCATTTAACTCTATTTTTGATTTCTCTTTTTTTGTGCCGATAGTTGGTCGACACCACCGTAGAGCTGGCTAACAAGGTAGGAGCGGCTGAGATCATCGGTCGCATCGTGGATGATCTGAAGGATGAAGCGGAGCAGTACCGTAAGATGGTGATGGAGACCATTGAGAAGATCATGGGTAACCTGGGAGCGGCTGACATCGATTCCAGGCTGGAGGAACAGTTGATTGATGGCATCTTGTACGCCTTCCAGGAACAGACCACAGAGGTATTAAAAGGCTTTCAGATCAGTGGCTAATAAGCCAGTTTGGTATCTCAAAGGTCGAAGGTTATTCGGGATAAAATTGCCGACGTAATGTCAGGCCATGTTATGCGAACACCCTTTCTGATTGAATTTAACACGTGCGCGTTGTGCGACCACCTTTTGCATTCACACGCGTGCGTTAGGTCACGCGTTAGGTCATTGTGCACATGCACAGTTGAAATACCGAATTGGCTTATTTCATGGAAGTGCTAAGCGCAAAAATGTGCTTAGCACCAAATATTTTGCTTAGTAAAAAAAAGGTTACCAGCCAAAAATCAACGTGATTTTCATGCTAAGCAAACAACTGAATTCCAGTCACAAATGTACATCACAAATACAAATGTCATCCCATTTTTTTTTATCAAGGAAGACTTTTCATGCTAAGCAATTTGTTTGTGCTTAGCTGCTCCGTGGAATTGTCCCTGGTTGGATTTTATTTTATTTATTTATTTCGATATCCAACAATTTTTGGCTATTTTTTGGTGCTAAGCATATGTAGGAGTCTACATGTAGTCAAGTTTTAAAGGTAGTATTTACAGCATTACATTTTTCCCGAAAAAATTAGGGTTGGGGGCCATTAAAATGGTGTAAGTAGCTTAACCGGAAGCAGAACTATTGTTTTTTTTGTCCTGTTTTTTTGTCCATTTGTACTTAGGGCGAAGTACAAAATACTAAGCATTGTACACAAATAGGCGAGAGTACTGCATACTACAGTTTACTACTTGTAGTATTTTGTAGCTTTATGTGAGGTTAGGGTTAATATGAAACGGACCTCAAGTCAGTGTGATAGCACTTCTCTTACTTAACTTGACCAAGTGTGAGTTGAGCGTTTAACCCGCCCAGTGAAATGCTGCAACTTCCGTCTTGTTTCATTGTGTCTCCATACAATGTCTGGGAATTGGAGACCAAATAAAGATCTATTTCTACCATTTTTTTCTTTCTTGTTTGTGTCTTTCCTGTTACAGGACTCCGTGATGTTGAATGGCTTTGGCACCGTGGTGAATGCCCTGGGTAAGCGAGTCAAGCCCTATCTACCACAGATCTGTGGTACGATCCTCTGGCGTCTCAACAACAAAGCTGCCAAGGTACGCCAGCAGGCTGCGGATCTCATCTCCAGAATCGCCGTCGTCATGAGGACTTGTCAGGAGGTAAAGAATTGGGTGTTTGGTTAGTAGTTCAAGTATGCACCTTTGGGATTGGAGGTTCTATCTGTTTAAATGTAGTGTACACGATTGGTAATCCTCCAAACTGTTTTTTTACTGAATTATTACGAAATACCTTACTAGACTGGAAGTTAATAGCAATCTCAATCATCCTGTGAAATGATGGCACCTGGTGTGCTGTCGTTTTTAAGAAAAGTTGCAATTTATATCGTTTCGGCCGAACAATCGTTGGGAAAAATAACGGATTTTTAAAATACTGCTCTCTATTGACCAAATGTAGTTGGTCCGTGTTGTCTAAAACAACGCAAAACTCTGAACAAGTTAGTAAAACGATATTTCCTTTGAAATACTAACCCCCAAATCCGCCCATTTCTGAAAATTGGCGTATCTAAGGTGCATTTCCTGCTTGGATAGGCCCATCTACAGATATTCATTGATGGCAATTGTGACCCGCTCTGCAAAAAGGGCACATAAGTCGCTGTATGCTTTTACGTGTAATGGGCCGTTTTATTTGAAGAGGATGAAAAAAAATTCTAGCAAGTGATTTTTTTTTTTGCATCTTTGATACCTATATTATTCTAGTTCATAACCAAAATCTTTGATTTCAGTGAATAAAGTTGGAAAAAGAATGTGTTTGTGTCGAGTGCTTCAATCTATTGCTTTGCTTTTTTTTTTCTTCTTAAATGGCTTGTTTCTCCTCAAGTCATTTCAAGAAATCCCTGAAAACAAACATGCAAATTTCCAAATATCTCGCGAATGCAAAATGCTACAGGCCTCAGACATATACCATATGAAAGCTTATAAAATGGCCTTTCCAGCTATGTATACAAAACACTATTTTCAAATTTTGAAACATAATTGCCCTTTTTGCAGAGTGGGTCACAATTAAACGTAACATTTGCCTTTGAGAAAGAACTTAAGTTCAAAATGTTAGGCCAGCTAATTTGGTTGATTGAAAAAATCAAATGATCCCGGATTCTGACATGTGTGTTTTCTTTCCTTATCCTATAGGAGAAGTTGATGGGTCATCTTGGTGTCGTTCTGTATGAGTACCTCGGTGAGGAATACCCGGAGGTTCTGGGTAGCATCTTGGGGGCTCTCAAGTCCATCGTTAACGTCATCGGCATGCATAAGATGACCCCGCCCATCAAGGACTTGCTGCCACGGTTGACGCCCATCCTCAAAAATAGGTCAGTTACAAAATATACAAGGGACGTAGAAAAAAGCGAGGCAGGATGAGGGCATTCATTCAGAAAAAAAGTGCGATACTTTAAATTATGTTATTGATGTGAGTCTTGGAAAACAGCAGAAAGCTCACACTGTTAGATTTAAATAATGTTATTAAAAGATAATCAATAATTGGTATATTTATTGAATACTTACGACTTAAATTGAATGAAAATTCATATTATGAAAATGTAATACGTGTTTGGTTTTTTTCAGTATTGGGTTTTGCCCTTCACTGATGTATTTTATAAACACTTTATACTCAGTGTTGTCCTGTGTTGGGGAAAAACAATCACTTGGGTGGGACTCGAACCCACGACCTCCTGCTTTCTAGTGCAGACGTTTTACCACTCGACCACCGAGCTTGCCGGAGTGGGCTGGCGGGTTCGAATCTGATATAACAGCTGGTCCCGCAACCAACCTATTCATATGGAATTTTAAATTTGTTTTCATAACAAAATTTTATCTTATGAATAATACGAATTTGCAATATGTTATCTTTGTTCATTAATTGATTATTGATTAAGACATTTATTGATAAGAAATAAATTGTTATGATGTTCTTGCCTCACAATCAACGAACACACATGCTTGGGATTGTTTTATTTTAATTTTATTTTGGTCAAGAAATATGTCTAGAATTGAATACTTGCATAGGTTGGACTGACTTTGTGTATTTTTCCCAAACAGGCATGAGAAAGTACAGGAGAACTGTATCGATCTGGTCGGTCGCATCGCTGACCGTGGAGCGGAATATGTCTCTGCCAGGGAGTGGATGAGGATATGCTTTGAGCTCCTGGAGCTTCTTAAGGCGCACAAGAAAGCCATCCGACGAGCCACGGTCAACACCTTTGGCTACATCGCAAAGGCTATCGGGTACGTATCACAACTCATTAGACCTAACCCCCTTGGCATTTTTACTAAAGCCCGATCTCGGCCAGGCTAGGCCGGGCTGTGGCCCCGCCCACACTAATCTGTAGTGATTGCTTTTGTTGTCATTCCATTCACGGGCCGGAGATCAAGTCTGGGTGAACAATGGGAGCTGGCTTGGGCCAGCATTAGTGGGCAGTTTACTGTGTACAAACAGGGGATTATAGAAGCCCGGAGGCCTGGGCGTTCCCGCAGCTTGGCCAGGCTTTTCAACAGCCTGGCTCAACCATGGATTAGGCAGTGCTCCCTAACACTTGTATTTCTCTTCAATCAATTTCTTTACTTGCTTGTGTTCGTATTTCAGGCCCCATGATGTCTTGGCCACGCTCCTCAACAACCTCAAAGTTCAGGAACGACAGAATCGTGTGTGTACCACGGTGGCCATTGCCATCGTAGCAGAGACCTGTTCGCCGTTCACAGTCCTCCCAGCACTGATGAATGAGTACCGAGTACCAGAACTCAACGTACAGAACGGCGTACTCAAATCACTCTCCTTCCTATTCGAGTACATCGGTGAGATGGGTAAAGATTACATCTACGCTGTAACTCCCTTGCTGGAAGATGCTCTGATGGACAGGTATGGAATGATAAACGAAATACATCCTGAAATGAGTGAATAAAAAAAAATCTTGAAAAAAACAACATTGGGAAGTAGTGTTTTTGTAGGATTATCCTGAAGGGCAAGAAATTGTATTTAACAAAAACAAGCAAATAAAAATGAAGTGTTCTGAAAACAATCAGAGTGGCACTAAAATATGCAATTCACATCAGATGAAGAACAGTTAATGAAATGATGGCCAAGTGCTAGTCTTTCCACACTGCGCCTGTTTTTTTTATTTCACTCGCACTTTAAAACCATTGTTATCTTCATGTAACTTTTTCACATTAATCTGTCCGTCGCACTGTGTAACTCATAACCTATATATGAATTTTGTTATCCTGAACCCTGTCCCAAATCGGCCAAAATCCAACACTGCGTTGTGTTTTGATGGGTTCAGGACTGTAGAGCCTTCGCACCATTACTTTACATGGAGCTATGATGCCCCAATTTGTCCAAGTCCAAAGAATGTGCCATAGGTTTACTGCACAGTGTTGGATTTTGACAGGTTCAGGGCACTCCCAAGTAAAAGTGTCACGAGGGTTAACCTTAACCCTAACTCCCTGCATCACTTTTCCTCCAAGTAACCTCCAATGCTACAACTTCCAAAGACCCTCAATCCTTTCAAATTCCTACATTTGGCAAAGAGAATTTTGGAGGATTTGGGAAGGTTAGGGTTATACCCTAACCCCCTAGACCCTTTTTGCTAGGAACCATCCTCAATCCTCCAAAATCCTCCGATTGCCCAGCCCCCAAAAAATGCATTCATCCTCAATCCTCGAAAATCCTCCTGTGCTTCAAACACTATTCATCCTCAATCTTCCAAAATCCTCTGCTTTAAACACTATTCATCCTCAATCCTCCCGAATTACTCTTTTTCTTGAAACACCATTCATCCCCAATTCCTTCAAAATCCTCTTTTTCTTGAACTACCGTTCATCCTCAATTCTCCAAAATCATCCTCGCTTGAAAACACCATTCATCCTCAATCCTCCAAAATCCTCTTTTTCTTGAACTACCGTTCATCCTCAATTCTCCAAAATCATCCTCGCTTGAAACACCATTCATCCTCAATCCTCCAAAATCCTCTTTTTCTTGAAATTCCATTCATCCTCAATCCTCCGAAATCCTCCAAAACTGCTAGGAAGATTTTGGAGGATTGAGGAGGGTTTAGGGTTTAATAATTAATAATTATTTGATTTTCTTCTCTCCGTTTATTAAACTGTTTCAGAGACCTTGTTCACCGTCAGACGGCTTGCGCTGCCATCAAGCACATGTCATTGGGTGTGTTTGGCTTCGGATGTGAAGATGCCCTCGTTCATCTCCTGAATTTTGTCTGGCCCAACATCTTTGAGACATCGCCCCACGTCATTCAGGCCGTCATGGATGCGATCGAGGGGATGCGGGTTGGTCTTGGGGCCAACAAGATGCTACAGTATGCTATGCAGGTACTGCTTACTAACTTTCGTATTCCTAAATTCCTGAATATTGAAAAACAAAATTCTAGATGAGAAATTACAATTTTATCCCAAAACTTTTGTTACAGAATTTACAATAGAGACATTGTCAGGATTAGAATTTCAGTCTTTATGGAGTAACTTTAACAGCAAACTTAATGCATAAGTTACTCAAAAACTGCTTTTAACCCTAATCCTGCTAAATGCATCAGAATGCACTAATGGTAAAAAGTTGTTGCATTTAGCAGTCAAGGCATGTCTCCTGGTCTGATGCATTCTTTTGTATCTAGTATTATACATGTATAAGCCTCCAGCAACAAGGCTGGTACAGATGAGTTCACTGCACAGTGCAACATTGCATTTGGCAGGGTTCTTATTTCATCTGTGTTGCATTCTGTTGCATTTGGCAGGGTGCTCAGAGAATACCTCGTGGGGATTAGGGTTAATATATTGCTAACAACCGTACCGATCACCAAGAAGTGGTGTAGCTGTGTTTTGAAAAAGACCACCTGGCTGGTTGTTGTCTATATGCACATTCCTGCACGTACCCAATCCATTGTTTGCCTATTGTTTGCGTTACGCTTGGCTGCAAAAGCCCGTCTTGGCATACCAGCACTGCAACAATAACAGGAGTGGTTAACAGTAAGAACCTTGCTTACATTTGGTGCTCAATACTTTCATTTGTAATTTTATGTTGGACTTACGAATTGTCTTTTTTCTTTTTTTATCTATCTTACGTATGCAGGGTCTGTTCCATCCAGCGAGGAAGGTCCGTGATGTCTACTGGAAGATCTACAACACATTGTACATTGGTGCCCAGGATTCCCTGGTAGCCGGCTATCCACGCGTTCCCAATGACGAGAAGAATCAGTACGTCCGATATGAACTGGAATATTTCCTCTAATTTGCTTGTGCAACGAATATTACTTTAACATGACAGATGACCCCCTTCCCGTGGCATGCTGGCAGTCGATATCATTAATCAGTCGCATTTTCTTTTCTGTTAAATAACGAACCAATCGTTTCACGGGTAATGTACCCAACCAGCAGTGCATGGCCTCAATACAAAAAGGTGTCCAGAGGTTATACTCAATATTCGTGGGGGTGGAACTTAAAAATAGCAAAGTCATATGTCATTGATTGATATTACAATCAATTGGGCAATTCCGTATGGGAAATTAGTTCAATGACTAATTTTAAAGTTGATCAAATCACCATTCACTTAGATGTCCAGATTGGCTAGATGAATGCTTGCATGTAGCAAGGAACTAAAAACCGTTTGGGAATATCTTTATTGGTTATATAGATTTCATAGAATTTTATTTAGAAAATTAAGGTAAAAAAGAAATTCAATAATTTTCTGACGTGATTCTGTTAACGACACATTTTTGGCCTTGGATCTTTCCTCATGTAGGAAGTTTAAATTTAAAGTCCTTTTTTGATACGATAGAAGGGGTATAACCAGACAATATAAAAGTGTTTGTAATTGGGTCCGCCATAAGACTAATCCACAGCGTGTAAAAATACAGCCCAGATTCCTCTGCAATGTAATTCCGTTGACACGGAAATTGCCCAATTGTAACATTTTCCCCTGAACTTTCTTTTACTTCTTTAAGTCATTTTCTTGTACATAATCAGTATTCCAAGGTTAGTGTACAAAATGTAGTGCCAAAAGCATGATAATAGTTGTTTGCAATTCACTCTTTGGGGAGAGGATAGCCAATCCACTGAATTAGACTCTTAGTTCATTGTGATGATATCCACAATATTGGACGTTAAAACTCCACAGAAAAATTGGAAGAGAATTTGGCAAAATGTACACGTTTGTACATGTACTTGGCATATATAGGTCATAGAACCTAATACCTATAGGCCGCGCATGTCAGCAGTTTCACACGGGTAAGATTTGAAGAATACTTCAGTGATTTTGTTTAACCAGTAGGTGGAAGTCAGAGTTGCATGAAATACATGCTTATACACACAGATTGTTACTCGCAGCATCTTAATGCTTATAGTTTCTGCTTGTCTGTCAAAATGAAAGAAATTTGGGTCACAGTTTGTGAAATTGAGTGTCAAGTTTCCTACAATATACAGGTTTTTGCTTTAAATCCTAGAAAAGATCTTGAATTCTGCTCTAAGGAACAAATGATTTAATATTTTATCTTGGACGTTTTTGGTTATCGTCATCCTGCATCAGATAAGATTTTTAAACTGCTCCAAATCTGGCAAGGAATCCCAAGGTTTGCTTGAGAGCCAACTCTGGGAAACTCGAGCTTGTTGTGTCAATTGCTAGTTGCAATTACATGTACACCTATCCGATTATGAGGAACCAATTTATTGCTCTCAAGCTGTTCACTCGACAGGCATGCAACTTTTCCTCGGATCAGCTGATTTCCTCGTTTTTTCACTTCATACTTATGCCATTGAAAATTGAAAAACCACTAGAAAATCTTGTCAAGATTGGAATTTCCTCGTTTTTTGGTATTCCAAGTTGCATGCCTGTCTTGAGTATGTGAGTTTACTTCAGTGGCAGCATTGAAATCTCTAGCAGTTTGAATACAACCTACCACAGATAACTGTTGTACAATTTATCCTAGGGGTGTGCATTTACAGGTAGTACGGGTTCCTGTACCTGATTTAAAACGTACCCGGGTACCTGTTAAAGAAATCTAATCGAAAAATTAAATCTCTGGAAAATTGGTGTTCATATTGTTCGTGAAGGTCCACACATTAATACTACCACATCGCTGCATCAATGCAGCGAGATGCAAGTGTGTACAGTGAGCTCTATAGCTTTACGGTGTAAATTGCATTTGCGCAAGCGTCATAGACGCTAAACTGTTTTGTTTTTCCATGTACCCTAGTTTTCATTTTGAAAATTCGTCGCAAATGACATTTAAAAACTCATTTTTCATTGTCTGAGAAATTACTAAGTAATATATTAATTCGGTTGCGGGTACTCGATTCCATAATCTGGAAACGGTTCCTTACATTAGCGTTCGGGTTCTCGGGTACCCAGTTCGGATGCAGCACTGATTTATCTTTAAGTTGAAGTTGGGCATGAAACTGATGTTCCCATGAGAAAATGTAAGCAGACTTCATCTTTATACTGTTTATCTGTAGTGGGATTGCTTTTTGATGGTCAAATAAAAGTTTTGGTTTTTTTGGTATAAATACATATGTAGCCGTTTTCATTTTCATTATCAACTATTTTCTTTTTAAAGTTAATGTTTTAAATGAAACGACATTGTATTTGCATAGTATAGGTCAGTCCTGAATTTATTTTGCATTTCTTGGGGAAACAAATTTCATTCTCTGTATCAAAACATGTTTTTTCTTGTGGCATGGATAAAGAGGCACATTTAACGTAAAAAAGGGCGAAAACTTGAAATATTTGTTCTGATAATGTGGTATTAGACATGTAGAAGCCGCAGTTTGGTTCAGTGGAAACTGGTTTTGCGGTCAATAAAATGGTTAGATGTGTAACTTGTAAATATTTAGATGCGTGTCTTTTTTAATCCAAGGGCATTGTATGCAGGTAAACCCCCCCCCCCCCCCCCCCCTCAAAACAAAAAGGCAAAATATATGGGATCAGTTGGAACAGGGAATTTGCCAGACGCATTTCACTGTCCACTCAAGTTTGTGTCCTTCAGTGGTATTTGCAGGATTTTGATATTTGGGGTGGGGATTTTCTGAAAAGTTTTCAAACCCTATACCCCATCCCCTCCCCCACCCCCTGAAAAGAAAGTTATTTTTATCCCCTATGGAAATATTTTATGAGGGGTTGATGGGTTTAGTACCAGTTCTGAAGTAGTGGGGCTGTCAATTCTGGGATGGGTGTTTAACCCCCCCCCCCCCCCCATGTAATTAATTAATAAATAAATAAATAAATGCATGTATGCAATCAGTTACTCTCTCCCTTATTCATAGACGTAGCCGGGGGGGGGGGGGGTATTTATCCCCCAATATTTTCAGAGTGCCCTTTTTTGTTTTGTACCCCAAAATTTCCTCAAAAAAATCAAAATCGTAAGTACACAATCGACGCAACATTAAAATAATTTCCTTCATGCTGCGCCGCTAGCCCTAGTGTGCCCTCACTGGAAATTATAGTTCCCCCTGTGCCCTAACTACTACCCCCCCTCCCCCCCCCCCCCCCAATAAAAATGACCTTACGCCTAGTTTTTCACGCCAAGCTTATCATAGATGGAGCATGGAGGAAGGACTAACGAGTCCTTCCTCCATGGATGGAGGAAGTTTGGTTTCCTTCCTCCATGAGCTTATTCATGTCAAACTTTTCAAAGGGATTGTTTTGTTTTGCCTGATTGATCAAATCATAAAGGCAGAAAGATTGACTACTCGGTGGTTTTTATTCAGGTTAATTACAGAATAACCCCTCCCCATTCCTCTCGTAGCCCCCTCCCCACCCAATTAACTGCCAGGGTCCTATTAAGCACAACCCACTCGGTCGGCCATACAGTGCACACACTTTGAAATCTAATATTATGCTGGTACTCGTCGTTTGTTTAGTATACAATACAAAAGTTCGAGGCACCAGTGAACAAGTGACAGTGTGTGGGAAAGTACCATGGTCATGTGATAATGACCATGTGATATTGGCGTGTAGAGGTTCGGCTGTGATGGTGTAAACGGTGAGGATAATTTCCGCTAAATTTGCAAAAATGCTGGAATCAAGGCTCATTGTTGTTGTAGTTTCACTTTTGCAGCTTGTACTGTATTGTGGAGGCACAGGTACGTGTAAGAAAACGGACTCTTGTACCTGCACGTTCGATGATGGAGGAGTGATTTCTTTGAAGACTCTTGCAGAACCCGGCAACGCACCGACTCCAGCTCCAAGGTACGGTATGAATGTCACCGGGCGCGCGCGCGCGATATTACAAGGGGGATAAAACTTAAAAGTGTGATGCCCCGGGTTCTAATTTCATGACTCTGCTTAACGTTAGAGAAAAATCCCCGCTTACTGTAGCAGAAAATTCTGTGCTTACAACAAGCGTATCAGTCCGGGAAACCTACACATTTGACAACGTTGTCAAATAGGACAACCGTTGTCAACTTTGACAACTTCCGGAATGCTATATGCAGCGCTCATAATAAACTGTATATACCGGTTTAAAATGTTTGTACACAGTTGGAACAGATTATTTGCAAACATTTTTTTGTAATTGCAATCATTTTTATTGAAAAACCATCCATCTTGCTCATTTGTCAAGAAGTCCACATGTTAATTCTTGCATAAATTAACAACAGCAATTATAAATAGGCCTACTTAATATAATCTCTCCACTCATATCAAACTATCTTTGTAAATGTTGCTTTTACTTTTTGTTAAATACCTTTTACAAAAAAATTGGCAGGATATAATTGTACTACTAGAAACTACTTAAAATGTGTTATGTATCGATCTTCTCTGATTGCTTATTAATAAAATTATGTATAAATTATTTCAATTACAGACTATATTTCAAAAGCAATATGTTGCAGATTACCATACTGCCGGCCACTATGTTGTAATTTATAAGATTTCTTGTCTGGCAATTCAGCAACATTCAACTGTATGCATGTAGAAATAAAACCTGGCATTATATGCAAATTTATGAAGCTGTATATATTGACAATCTTGATGATGAGTGGTGTTCTTTTTGTGTAGCCTATATATACATTGTAGCTTTGAAAAGTAGAGTTTTCCTCATGGTCTAGAGATTAATAAATAAAATGAGAACAGAAAACAAGTTCCCCCTTTGCTAATTTAATAAAAGTTGTTCCGAGTTACCCTCCCTACTCCATCTTTCAAAGCTAAGAATCACTTTACAAGAATCACTAAATAAAATCAGAAATTGAATCGTTTGTGAAATCATACATTTTCAGTAAAAATGAAACAAACTTTCAAAACTACTGACACTACTGAACTTGTGTACGTGCACTGTATATATCTCCGAAGACAAGAGGAGAAAGAAAAAAATACAAAGAAACCTTTCAGTCCTCGCACGTCAAGTCTTTTGTTGAAATCGGTCCTCGCACGTAGAAGTACGTGCTTAGTCTATTGTCCTCACACGTATTGGGGAAGTACGACTGGGTGCGCACTTTTGTGTATTATATGTGTGCGCCAGGCCTAGGAAGGGGGTTTGTCTTGATCGATCAATAGTTCATCCAGATCATGCCCTGGTCCTCCACAAACATGCTGACGCACCACTTCAAGATGATATAGCACATAGCTTGGGGCAGGTGACACTATACCCACCGGAAAACACACTACATACCGGAAAACACACTAAACATCGGAAAACACACTAAACATCGGAAAACGCCAAAAAATAAAACTATAAAAGTACCGGAAAAAAAAGAAAAATACCGCAAACACCAAAAAAATCACTATAAATAGGCCTACCAAAAAACAAAACAAAAACACACTTGACACCGAAAAACTCACGCACTGTGGACATTCCTTTGTCAATTGTCTTCGTGTAGTTATAAAAGTTACGTTGAGTAAATACTCATTTTTCTCGCTTCCAAAAATGTCTTTGAACCCCAAATTTTGATTCTGGGCCTGTTGTTTATTTCCTTTATATATATATTTTTTTTTTGGGGTGGGTGTTGCCAGGATTTTTCAGTGTTTAATTGTTTAACTTTTTTTCGGTGAAAACTGTGTTTTTACTTGATGTTTGTGTGTATTCAAAGTGTGTGTTGTTTTTCAGTGTGAATACATGGGGTGTTAGACGGTGTGTGTTTATTTCCGATTTTTTCGGTGTAAAGTGTATTTTTGGGGGGTGTTAAGACCGGTTTATACTTCATGCGAATGCGAAGC
Source organism: Hippasteria phrygiana (assembly GCA_037893225.1). Taxonomy (NCBI): domain Eukaryota; kingdom Metazoa; phylum Echinodermata; class Asteroidea; order Valvatida; family Goniasteridae; genus Hippasteria; species Hippasteria phrygiana. The sequence continues at coordinate 102,606 of JAZGUH010000826.1, forward strand.
GAATTTATGACGTCAGCGCCAAATATTAAAGTTCGCGCTGCGAATTCGCAAAGTTCACTTTCAACTAATTGGTGCAAATCTTTGCTGCGAAATGCGAATGTTTCATGACGTCAAATTCACTTCGCATTCGCGTGAAGTATGTGTGTATTTCCGAGTTTTTCGTTATGAAGTGTATTTTTTGGGGTGTTTTCCGGTACAAATGCGTGTATTTGCGAGTTTTTCGGTGTGAGGTGTGTGTTTTGGGGGTGTTTTACGGTATGTGTGTACTTCCGAGTTTTTGGGTGTGAAGTGTTTTTTTTATATTTATTTTTTTAGTGTTTTCCAGGGTTTAGTGTGTTTTCCGGTAGGCCTATGTAGTGTAATTTCCGGTAGTTTTCCCTGTGTTTTCCGGTATTTTTCGGTGTTTTCCGGTATATAGTATCACCGCTTGGGGCCCCTCCTATCTTTCACGGAACCACCATACGACTCGGGCGATCGAGCTCCACTGACAGCCCCGACACTAGGACAACACGGTGCAAATTTTACGTGGCACGTGACCAATTCATTGTTAATAAAGTGAAATTATTTCAACAACAATAAATTACACTTTTTTCTGCCGATGTAATGGGCATCTTCTAAATTATTTTTATGCCGCGGTAAATTAACTTATTAGACCAGGATGCAAAGTCACATGACACGAAATCTAAAATGGCGTCGTTACAGTCACGAACGGTTCGACCGTGTGGTCGGTGAAAAGTAAAGGAGAATCACGACAAAATGCACAGGCGACTTTTGAATTTACGCAGATAGAAAGTTAGTTAAGGTAATGTTTAACAATATTATGGACTAAATAGAGTGCGTAACTGTGCCAATTTTGCATCTTTTGCGCTTGAATTTGAAGTTGTCAAATTTGACAACTTTCAGTTGTCAAATTTGACAACTGTTGTCGTCTTTAACAACGTTGTCAAATTTGTAGGTTTCCCGGACTGGTATTTCACGTGTTAGCGGGGAATTTTGGCTCCTGAGCATGCGTACATCCCGTAACTAAAGATTCTGTGCTTTCAGGGTTAGCGCAGAATTTTTCCTGCTAGCGCTGTTAGCGCAGAATGGTGATCGTAAAAAAGTGCGGAAAGCTGTGGTTAGCAGAGCCATAAAATTGGGCCCCGGTCGACCACGTCAATAATAACCGAGGAGCGGCGTGACCGCTGTTATTGGACCGAGCCGAAGGCGAGGTCCAATAACAGCGGTCACGACCCTTCAAGGTTAGTATTGACTGGTAAAGACCCATTATCCCCATTCATAAATGCCTTCTTACGAAAAATGCAAAAACCTCCCGTAAAAAGGACAAAATGCGAAGCTTTTTCTGCCCACTTTTTCTCCCATTTGCTCAGTACAAAACACATGCGTACGTATCGGCCTTGTGAGTGCGTGAAGGCGCTCCGTGCCTGTCTGTCGCGTGCGCATACGCACACGCATGAGATGCAGCGTTTTATACGCGTGCATTAGCGTTATCTTACATTATGAAGTTCAGTACATCTTGTGCGTGCACCTAGTAACGCTCTCCCTGTTGCGTATCGGCCGAGAACAGCTGGTTATGACGCGCCGTGTTTAAACAACTGTTTAAACACACCCACGTGACAGGCTCTCGACCAATAGGGATAGTGAAACTTGCTGAGGCATTTATGAATATGGATTAAAGGTCCATGATCTACACATCCATAGACCTGGTTGCGACGTCACAATGGTAAAAATGCATTGTGGGAAGGAAACAGAAGAATAAATCGCTCCCTTTTCCCTCCCACAATCCTTCGTGACCATCATCACGTCTCAACATGCTCAACCAGGCGGTATTTGCGATAAGGCCTATTGATCACGCTGCGCTTTCGTGCAATCTATCGGTTGCGCAATCATCAGTTGATCGCGCAAACATCGGCAGATCGCGCAGGGCAGAAAAAATGCGCAATCGGTAGATTTTTTGGATTTGCGAGATCACACAAATTTCCCTGCATGATCGGTAAATGGCACAAACTCTGATATTGACCGATGTCGGCGCGATCGATCGATGTTTGCATGATCGACCGACGTCTGTATATATTGCAAATACCGCCTGGTTGAGACGTCACAATGGTCAAAAGGGATTGTGGGAAGGAAAAAGGAGCAAACGTTGCACCTTTTTCCTTCCTTTACAGTCCTTAGGCATTTATCATACTGTCTGTTGAATATCACGTGACATTCTACATGTAAATCGTGGACAAACAGAAACTTCAACCACAAATGAATCATGTATTTACATGATCATACTTCAGCTTACCAAATTCTAAAGCAACAGTTGGCTTTTCCCTTCTATTCCTTGGGGAAATAATAGCCACCTGTCACTCTTCAACATAAGGCTGCGGCCGTTTGGGAATTACAAACAGCCCAAATGCCCAGTACGTTTTTTTGATCCATATTTTTTAACAACAAAATGTTCAGTAATTTTTGTCCACAAAATTTGGGAGCCAAGGACGGTGTTCAATATAGTCGAATGTTCGGTATAGCAGTGTTCGGTATAGCGCCGTTCCACTGTATATGTGCATAGCATCATGGATGGTTGATCAAGTCAATGTTTGTGATTTTTTTTTTTCAACAGGTTTAACTTTACACAAGCTCCGGGTAGCAATTATCTTTATGCCTATAGTCCCTGTAAAGGCTTCTCTTGGCAAGAATCAGTATGTCAGAACGTTGCGGTAAGTTGTTCTATTAACCCTAACAGCCCAAGGCTTTTTACTAGAATCCTTCCCTAACCACACAAACTCCAACACTGTGTAGTAAACCAATGGCACATTCTTTGTACTTAGACAAAATCAGGGCATCAAGTCCCATGCAAAGTGATGGTGCCAAGGCTCTACAGTACCCAATCACACAAAATTCAACACAAATGGGGTGTTTGATTTTGGCAGGTTAGGGATGGTTAGGGTTTTAAAGGATAGAGGAGAACTAAAGGTATTTCTAAAGCCCTGTCCGCACTGGACTTTTTTTTTTGTAAAGCTTACCGGACAGCCTAGGACGTTTTCCTCTCAGTTACTTTTCCTGAGTCCAGCGGTTACTCCTACTGGGCAACTGCTGCCCAGGAAAACTGACCAGGTAACTTTTCCCGGGACGATAAGTCCAGTGCGGACAGTGCGAGTCGGTGAAAGCGGCTCAGGAAAGCGTACATCCTGCCCGAGCGCGAGGTCATGCTTCACAGGGAAACCACGCATGCGCTTTGCATTGTTTCACCGCGTGCGGTGCACGTGGCAAGTTTCCAAATTCCAGTGCGTTGTTCCTCTTTTGGTCGCAATCATGGCAGATTCTATTATTGATCAAGTCGGAAGTTTGATTGGTGCTACCAGTGCGTCATTCCCAGATGATAATGAAGGACGTCAACGTGTACACATCGGCCAAAAGAATGAAAAGGCGCGTGCGCTTTGGGTCAATCGGGTCAATGTAGAAAGGTCACGCAAAGCGCCCTCATGAGTCATTATACTGACAGCTCGGTTACTTCTACCACGGTCTCGGTAAAATTTTCCCGTGTCGAAAGTCCAAGTGCGGACAGTGGTCACATTTGAAAATTTTTCATTTGATCATCGTCTCGGTAAATAAAACCTTCCAAAAAAAAAAGGTCCAGTGCGGACACGGCTTAAGAGTAATCTGCTCTCCTTTTCAGCAGTCTTCGGAGTCTGTTTAGCTAAAGGATGCAAGAACTGAGCTGATTGGTAGTGTTTCATACACATGCCAAACCATATTTGGCTTACCAGTGATAGTATCATCACTCGGCATATTATCCCCAGAGTTCTTTCATTCAGCAGAGGCAGTCATTCAACTCAGTGTCATTTTCTTTTCTTTTTCATTAATAATTTTATTTGAGAAAAGGCAACAAAAATAAATTCTAAAAAGGAAGCTGTTTTTTTTTTTTTTGCTTGTCCGTACAATATATAGCTATTGCAAGCTCAGTTTGATGTACAGCAGGAGGTTGGTTGCCGGTTTCATTTCCTGATATCAGATTTCATACAAAATTCAAACACAGGGCAAGGCATAGTCAAGTGTGTAAAATTTAGGGCTGTGCTTCCGAACCGGGTATGTCGGGAAACGGTTCCAGATTATGGAATCAAATACCCGTAACCTAATTAACATATTACTTAGTAATTTCTCAAAAAAAATAAAAAACAAAAGAAACGGTTTTTAAATGTCATTAATTGGGAATTTTCAAAGTGAAATCCAGGGTATGTAGAAAAACCAAAACAGATTAACATCTATGACTCTTGCAAAAATGCAATTTGCACTGTAAAGCTATAGAGCTCACTGTACACACCTGAATCTAGCAGCATTGATGCACCGATGCGGTAGTAATAACGTGCTGACCTCGAACAATAAACAGCAATTTCCGAGATTTATTTTTTGGGATTGGCTTTCTTTAACCAGTTCACGCCGGGATTATTTTTCATGAGCCTGGGTGCCAGACGGGTTCAGGCCTTTATCTGCAGGTATAGCACACCCTGGCCTCGCTCACTGCGAGCCGGTCGCTGACGGATATTTCCGCTGGACCCTTGCCTCGCTGAGTGCGTGTATACACGTCATCCGAAGCGAACTGGTTAACCGATACCCGGGTATACCCATGCTTTTTTCAATCGGGTACCCGATTCCCGTACTACCCGTAAATGCAAACCCCAAGCCTAGTTATTAAATACTGATAATCTCCGGGCTTTGTCAGTCTTACCCATGAAGTTTATTGCAACTGCATTTTGGAAAAATTAGCTTACATGGTTTTGATAAATGTTGGGATGGCATGACTGCAGTTTTTTTTTCAGCCAGTCTGAGTCGGCAGTTTGCTGGAGTAGATAAATGTTGTTTCCATGTGCGGTCCTGTTGTTATCACAATGTTATTACCCTTGCAGTCGATGGTTATGACATAATGTTGTTACTTCTCTGACTTCTCTGATTATTTTTTTTAATTTCTTTTTTAAAATATTTGTCCAATTATAATTGTTTAGGGGCAAAATTGATATCATTTCTGTACTTTTCTTTTAGCTAATATTACAAATGTCTGTCATGTCAGACTTGTAAGACAATGCAAATTTCCTAAGAAAAATTACAATTAAAGACCAACTAAAACGCCAATTTTGTGTGTGACTTTTTTGACTTATCTGATAGTTTATGCCTCCCCAAAACTAATGTAACAAGTTTCATGATTCTGAAAAATCAAAAAAAAATGTTTTTGAGCCTTTTCTTTCTGAGCCACTTTGACTCGATTCAGAAAAGGCCGAGGTCAACTGCGTGCCGTATCGCGCGAGTATTGACGTATACGTGTAGAAATATATGACGTCACTGTATTATACGACAATGTTTTACGTAGAGTCTGTACGTATTTTTTTGTCTTAAGGCTAGTATTACTTGCTGTGCTTTTTGCTCATGATTCAGGAGTAACACTACGATAAACATATTTTAAAGTGTTGACATCTTTGTGAGACACATTTAGAATTGGGGTTGTAGGCTTGTTCTTGCTGAAAAGCTAGTTATGAGTCATACTTTCCTTTGTTTGCAGTCGGCTTTTATTGGGACCTGCGCGGTGAGTTGTGTGTGAGCTGATAGTCTGGCGACTTTGCTTATGCAGCCCTCCTAAGGACCCGTACCTTCTCAGAACTATACACACAATTTCTGTTATAAGGTACCAGACTCAATCGCATGCAGCGCATGCGGTACCGTGCGTGTACAATGCATGTTGAGTCAAGCGAGCGTGGACAGGGAGACGGCCGGGGCTCTGGCTCTGCTCGAGACGGCAACCGCAGGGAATGTCGTCGTGGTGGTGCGCGTGAGTCCGGGACACGATTGGAATGCTCGGTGCCTTTAGAGTTGGAATGGCTCCAGCCTTCAAACGGAATTGTGCCTTCAAACCCAGCTGAGTTTTCATACTAACACTATCATCTATACAGTCTTTGGCGAAATGTTCTGCACATATTTTCGACCATTTCGACAGCCCAAAATCAGATATTGTATTGTCTTGAGCTCCATTCAGCACTGGGAATCGCAGTAAGGTTAGGTCAGGGTTTTTGTCGCTGTTCCTCGTGCAACCCCCAACTACACACGATCGAGGCATAATGATTATCTCAGAACCATGCTCATACTGAAATAATATCAAAATTAGACAAAATAGACAGGAAAACGGAGGAGTTAGGTCGACAAAAACTCTTCAGCAGCATCAACTCCACGTACGTACATGCATAGTGTTTGGCTGTAGCATCAACCGACTCTACACGTGTACGTCACGGGGTCACGTACATACATTTAACATACATAATAAGCATTCGCGAAACAGGATAAATGGTTCAGAATAACAACCCTTTTTTTTTTAATAAAAAAATTCCTCTCGTCTGCAAACTAATCTCCATCGGTTAAAAGAGTATTTAAACTGTCGGAAAAATCCAAAAAGTCAAAAAAAAAATTGGCGTTTTAGTTCCTCTTTAAAAAAATTACCACTGATATTCATTCACTATGACCATCTCCATTTCTGTTACTGTTAATAACATACCCAATCACTGTGCCGGATTGTTCAATCACTGTGCCGGATTGTTCAATCACTGTGCCGGATTGTTCAATCACTGTGCCTGTTTCTTTTCTTTGAGCAGGCTTGCCAAATGGGGACACTCGGGAAGGAGATTTTTAACATCGGTAAGGCAGACTCGGCAACTTTTAATGATGCAGGAACTTCTATTACATACACATCAACGTCTAGTGGTGGTGTGGATAGGTAAGTACTTATTTTTGCGATGTCCTCATTTCTCATGAGTTAATGAGTCAAAAGCAGTATTAAGATGTCAGTAAAAAGGTCAGTGGCATCGTTTTAAATACCACTGCCCTCCCGAGCAAGGTTCCTGACCCTTTTTGGAATACTCTGGATCTTCAACTGCGATCATGATATGGGACAAATTTAGCATTAATGTAGTAACATCCTCCACTATCCACTCCACCATCCCACTCCACCATCCCACTCCACCGTCCCACTCCACCATCCCACTCCACCATCCCACTCCACCATCCCACTCCACCATCCCACTCCACCATCCCACTCCACCATCCCACTCCACCATCCCACTCCACCATCCCACTCCACCATCCCACTCCACCATCCCACTCCACCATCCCACTCCACCATCCCACTCCACCATCCCACTCCACCATCCCACTCCACCATCCCACTCCACCATCCCTCTCCACCATCCCACTCCACTCCATCCCTCTCCACTCCATCCCTCTCCACTCCATCCCTCTCCACTCCATCCCTCTCCACTCCATCCCTCTCCACTCCATCCCTCTCCACTCCATCCCTCTCCACTCCATCCCTCTCCACTCCATCCCTCTCCACTCCATCCCTCTCCACTCCATCCCTCTCCACTCCATCCCTCTCCACTCCATCCCTCTCCACTCCATCCCTCTCCACTCCATCCCTCTCCACTCCATCCCTCTCCACTCCATCCCTCTCCACTCCATCCCTCTCCACTCCATCCCTCTCCACCCCTCCACCCCACTCCCCACTCCCAAGTTACATTATGTGTAGCAATAATTGAAGATTTAACTAAAAAGGTAAAATTTCCCACCAGTATGCTTTTGATGTGTTACTTTCAGAACTACTGTGGTCAATTTAATATGTGATCTGTCAGCCACAGGTTCAGTCTTTACTCCAGAAGGAGAGAAACCACCAGGGAGTAAAAAATATGTAAGTTTACTCCATAACATATTAACTCTAAGCTTCCCAAATCCTCCAAAACCCTCTTTGCTAAATGTAGGAATTCGGAGGATTGAGGGTCTTTGAAAGATGAAGCATCGGAGGATTTTGCAGGATTGAGGGTATAAGGCCCGAATTCCATTTAGAGCCGGTCTGCATACCGTCTCCCGGTATCAGACCGGTTTTAAACCGCGGACGGTATTATACCACTCCCCGGACGGTACAAGTCCACTTGCTCATCGGCATTTCAAAGCCATCTTAACCCTAACTCCCTAGGGAGTGTGAAAAATTGTATTGAAATTGGAGGATTCGGGACTGTTAGGGTTAATGAATAGACTTGCAGTTGAGCTTGGATAGCCTGCTGCCTGATGGCCCTGCAGAGTGTTGACAATGGGGAGTTTATTGACTGATGACTGAGTACAGGTGTATGTGTAGTGATTACCGAAGTGTGAATACTAGGTGGTCAAATCTGTCCAGTGGCAAAGACCCCGTTCCCACTAGATCCACCAATTGGGGGATCTGATCCACCTTTTGCCAAATTGCCGGATCAGATCCCCCAATTGGTGGATCAGATCCTGCAATTGTGTTAGTGGGAACGCTAACCGTTATAAGGTGGATCAGGATCTGATCCACCTTTCTTGATCCACCTAAAGACCAGGATACAGATCCCCCAATTGGTGGATCAGATCCTGCAATTGGTGGATCACGATCAAGTGGGAACGCAAAAGGTGGATCTGATCCGGCAATTTGACCTGTCAACATCCGGCTGGTGCACGAGTGGCGCGAAAAGTTTGCGGTCTGATGAACGAAGAAATACGTTTAGGCGTGTAGCTCATCTGAAAATTTCCCACGTGCACGACATGCACAATAAACAACTACTGAACTACGGGCTGTATACAAAATGTGTCACCACGCGTGCGCGATGCAAGCGTGCATGCATCCATTCAGCGTACATGTGTATTCCTTTCGTTCCGTACTGGAAAGTCGTCCGCTTCTAAACCTTTTGTATTCGTGTAATTTTACTTATTTTTCCATCCACAAATAATTCCGTGTTAGTGTATAGCCTGCAGCGTGTCATAGAACAACAACAACCGTAGCAAAGTTTGAAGAAAATACGTTTTACGATCCGATTCGAGCCAGTACTTATAATATTACGATTAAGTTTGCATGGACTGCTCTCCGCATCCATGGGCAAAATCAGACCGAGAAGCATTTGGATTTCTTCCCTCCATGTTGAAACTTCGAACATCAAAACATCGCACATGTATTTGACCCGTCCCAGCATGCAACGCAGCCACACAGCGCGCGCTCAGCAAGCAAGCGCATGCATAATACCGAACTCAGTGACCTTTCGGACTCGACACTTCCGTTCGAAAAGGTGGATCAAGCATAAGTGGGAACGCGACTTGCGGTTTCGTTGCGGTTAGATAACGGTCACACCAAAATGCCGGATCTTGATCCACCTTTTCCCAATTCGAGTGGGAACGCGGTCAAACTCTTTGAAACTGAGCAAACGTTTAGGGTCTTTAATCTGTGGCAGATTATTATCGGGTTAAAGTCACCCCATTGTCTGCATTTAAAAGGAGTTCACCAGCCCAGGAATTGGACACAATGGACTCTTAAACAGGGCCAGCCTTCCAGTAGAGGCTTGGACGGTATCCAACCCGGTTTGTGAGGATTAAAATGAACCGGTTTGCATACCTCTCCACTCCATCCCTCTCCACTCCATGAAAAATGGATGAAAAATGATGGAGGGAGTTAGGGTTAAATGAAATAAACGTTGGGTGATAAAGCTTATTATGTGTTTGCTTTTTTATACGAATGTGTCAAATGACCCAAATTTGACCTTACATGTTGGTTGAAGACTAATTTTCTATTTTATGATAGTGTCTTTGCAAAATATAATAGATTAAGCAAATCAATTCAAGATTTAACTGAGCTCCGATTGAGAGAAAGAAGAAGGACTTGTCTTTGCTCTTAGACACTTTACGTAGTTTTACTAGTAGTTGTACATTGTACGTATAAAGTTTTAAAATCCTTAAATATGGAAACTTGGCTGTTGCCTTGTCCAACTTGTGAATTTATTGATCAAAATTGACTGATGGATTTACATTTCATTTTTCCTTTATCGCTAGATACTGACTCTAAAGTCCAACTGTGCTTGTAAAAACGGCTGCATCGGCGGTGGGCTCAGTCCGGGATCAATCCTCTGTATCTTGTAAGTACACGCGGTGACTTAGAGAACCCCTCCAAACAGTCACAGTGGGTGCGTTCGAGTAGCTCACCCGGGTCGACTCGGGTGAAGGCAGACGGGTTAGACACGAGAGCTGGGCTGATAGAACGCTCAAACACCCTCTCCTGTTGATGTCACCTTGCACTTGAGTCGGCGATTGTTTAGTTACGGGACCCTCTTTATATTTGATCCATTTCGAGTCAAGGTTGTTTTTATCATTCCAAAATGAATTTATTGACCTAAAGTATACTTCTCTCAATTCTAATGACATCGTCTTTTTTGTTAATTTAAATCTTGAGAATCAGTGCAGTTTTACGTGTTTACTGTGCATCGTGGTGATCGCCATCTTTATTTTTGTGTTGCATTTTGTCATCTTCGTTGTCGTTTTACCCCACAATTTCCCACAAAAAAAATTAAAAACTCTGCCCTCTATCTATGACATACCTGTTGGTTTTTTAATGTCGCAATCTAGTTTGCTAAGTCCAATAACTTAAAAGTGGATTTTTGTTCTCTTATAGGAACAGGGCCCTTAACTACATAATCACCCTTGAGTCAGCCATTTTTAATTCCCCGCTCCAGTAGAATTTGTGGGTAATCAGACTTTAACTACGCATGCGTGTGACATAATTCCACCAGTGACTCAATTGCTTTCATATATTGTGGCAAAAAGTATGACTTGCATACATCTCAGGGGAAGATTGCACCCAATCTGACTGGCCATTTTGACATGCCAGATAATGTGAATTATGTGCAAAATAGTATTTATTACCCCTAACCCTGCCAGACGCAGCACAGTGCATATGTGGATTCGAATCGGCCAGCCGACCCCGGCAAGCTCGGTGGTCGAGTGGTTAAGACGTCTGCACTGGTAAGCAGGAAGTCGTGGGTTCGAATCCCGCCCGAGTAAGCCTGTGAATTTTTTCACACAGGCTCTCGGAAAGCACTGAGTATACAGTGCTTCATACATTACGTCGGGATAGGGCAAAGAGACAAATCTCTGTTCTAATTTACAGTGCATCTGTGCTGACAGCTCCACTTTGCTGGACTCTCCACACAAGTCAATGTGACAAAGTATGCAATCTGATGGGTCTGGCAGGGTTCTAGCAAACATGCCCTGGAAGGTTAGGGTGTATAATCAATTGAAATTTGAAATTGGAGGATTCAGGAATGTTAGGTTTAAGAACTCTACATGAAGCAGCACAAATTTCTGCACTGCAATAACGGTAGTTTTTCATTAACCCCTTGCGTACGGATGACGCCATATGGCGCAAAAAAAAACAGTGCCACCAGGCCGGATGACGCCATTGGCTGCCGTTTGTGCAGTTTCAATCCATTGTTGGATTATTGTGTATGTCATGCTTGACTGCACAAACACATTGTAGCGGTTCGCTTGGCTGCCAGAACCGCTGCAACACCCCGACGTCTCCCATAAAATATCATGCTGAAGGGGTTAACATGAACTCTATAGAGTAAAGCTATACGACGTGTACAAAGGAGTCTGCACAAGAAGTGGACATGTGTGATAAATGGCTGTAGGCATTAATCCTAACCCCCTAGGCATTTTTACCAGGAAGTGTCCTCAACCTGTCAAAAATTAACACTATGGCACATACCTATGGCACATTCTTTGGACTTTGAAATTGGGGCATCATAGCTCTATGTAAAGTAATGGTGCCAAGGCCTTGCAGTGCTGAACCCATCAAAACTTGACAAAACCTGCTGTTGGAGTTTGCGAGGCTTTGGGTAGTTAGGGTTAATCTGGGGCGTTTTTTCGCGACCCGCAACCTGAAACATGTTTGTGACGTCAAAACGATAACCAGGAACATGTTTACGCAGGCGTGAGAAAACGCAGAACTAGAAACTGTCATTGACCGATCTTGTAAACAAACGTGGCGGAGGACGGAGTAGTTGTGCAAGAGTTTGAGTATCTGATGAATGACGTCGAAGAAGAGGAATGGTTGAAAAGAAAAAGACGTCGGTTAGACGATCACCATGCTTTACACACGACGGGCTGTGCCATGGTGGCTCTCGCACATAATTCAACAATTTTTGGGACGATTAAAAAGAAATATCGTCTGCTTACGTTCCAGTATCTTCCGCCATTTTTAACCTGTAAACCGGCTCCAACCTTCGGTTCTCGTTTGGTTGAAACAATGACGTCACGCAACCATGACCAAAGATGCAAAATGCCCAACCAATGACCAAAGCGGAAACATGTTTCTGGTCACAGTCGCGAAAATACGCCCCTGGTCACTTTCAAGTTTTTTGGCTGGTATTCTGCATTTCAGTGAAACATTGAATGACTTCAAGACTGTTTGCCCTTGCATAGGTTCAGCGTGCTGCTTATAATATACGTCATTTCTGGAGTTCTCTTCCTGAAGTTTGTCCGAGGAGCTGAAGGCAAGGAACTCATTCCAAACTATGAGTTCTGGATGGACCTGCCCTTACTGATCAAGGTGAGTAGTCACTCGACCTATAAAATGTTCCGAATTCTGATTCATAGTTGGCCCACATTAATATTGAAATAAACGGAGTTGGTGCAAAACGAGCTCAGTTCACATTGTCTCCATAAAACAGTCGTTGATGAGCACATCAGCCCTTGTCACTGGGAAAGGTTGAATTGCCTCAGGGTGGTCGCCAGTTACGTCAAATAAAGAAAATGGTAAACAATTACGCTGTGTTTATAGACCATGTGCTCTTTTTTTTACATCTAAACCGCCCTATATTCAAATGCGCACGGATCGTGTTTTGCATAAATTTGTCTAAGGAGTGGCGCCAAAGGTCTCATAATTCAAAGGCGATCTGACCTGCGACGCCACTCCTAAACCACATTTTATGCAAAACACGAAGCGTGTGCATACCGCCAGGCACATTTCAATATAAATGTAAACACGTGACGTCAGAGGGCGCATCGTGTCGAGAACTCAATGCATTTGGAATCAAAGTGCAAATAACAGAGTTTTCAGTACTTGATCTAAATTGATGCCATTTTACATCCGTACCTACCAAGAACAAATTTCCGATGCAGTAAATGCAGACGTATTGATTTGGGTGTATTTCTGCATTTCAAAGTGAACCACAATGCAGTGCTAATATGGATAAGTTCCTGCCTGTGTGAAATGCACCGTGTCATTTTTTTATGTCAATGCCATAGGAAAACACTATTACTCACTAAGCGGGCTCATAAAAGAGGAAGTTCAGTGGTGAGAGAAGTCTGCGTAATTTTTCATCTTTATGTGGATTGTGTATGGTAAATTCAAACAGCACATTATTTCTGCCATGAAATACAAAAAAAATGCCTTTTGAGAGCTATTTTTTATCAAGTCCCCTCTCACCCGCTGGTTCCATTTGTCTAAAAGTCGTCGCTGCGGGCAGCAAACAATTTGACGTCATAGACGAACTCCACTTTTGTGTCTAGCATTAGGCACAAAAGGGGAGTTCGTCTTATGACGTCGATTTGTTTGCTGCCCGCAGCGACGACTTTTAGACAAATGGCACCAGCGGGCTGTGCAGCGCTGGAGGGGACTTGATAAAAATATTTTACAATATGCAAAAAAACATTTTAAAAAATGACACAGACTTCTCTCAGATTTCATATGGGGGTCCCAGGGCAGCATGCCGGCTTGTGCAGCCAAGCATAACGTACACAATACCCCACTAACGGATTGAATATACAGAAATTGGCATGCATAGACGTCAACCGGCCAGGTGGCAATTTTCAATCTGCACGTATTTGTGTCAACCGTACGCCAAGGGGTTGACACTGATTAAATTTTAATTTTTGGTAGGATGGTATCTTGTTTGTGGCTCATGGATGCAAAAGTGATACTAATAACTACGAGCAGATTTGAAAGGTGAGTATCTTCTAGAATTGACCATTCTGAACATGACCCTTCATGGAAATATGGGGCAGCATCCTAATATCGTGCAGTTTGTTAGAATTCCTTCAGTTTTGATAGTTGAGCAGATTACAAACTTGCGTTGTTTTTAACAACATTTCAAAAGAATTGTGTCGGCTGTTTTTTACAATTTTAACCTAAATTATTAATGGAAAAAAAAACAAAAAACATATTAGTGATGTGATCTGGGAAAACCCTTCACATGGTGAAATTTGTCATTCTTGTGTTATATGCATAACATTAAACGTAGTGTACATGATTGGTCATGGTTGTAATTATCAGAAATGGGCGGATTTGGGGGTTAGTGTTTTTATAGGAAATATCGTTCCACTGACCTGACCTGCATTGTTGGATGGCGAAAAAAAACGGAGAAAAATGGCACTCGTTTTCAACCGTCGGGCGAATGATAGCCTTTAGTGAAGGCGCGCGTGGCTACCTGGACGCGTGATGCGCCACGAATGCCAGCCATAGATATAGAATTTTAATTCTCTATCTATGATGCCAGCATGTCCGGGGAGCACCTTGTACTAAAGGCTACAGAGCGGATTTCCAACGATTTCCAGCTGGAAATTATTGGAAAACGATATAAATTTCCACTTTTCTTGACAACGACAGCACACATGATGATTGAGACTACTATTAACTTACAATCTAGTAAGGTATTTCGTAATAATTCAGTTTTAAAAAATTGCATCGTGTACACTACGTTTAATAAAGGCACTTCAAAACTGTTTGATTCATGATTCTAGGATGTCTGTTACTTGAGTTATGCTGTCAGGAATTTAAGAAAACCAGCTGACTTCATTTTGAGATATCAAGCTTTTTAAATTCTGCTTAACTCATTGATTTTGCACAAAAAGTGACTGAGAGGTTGCAAATCATTGCATTTAAAATGATAATTTAGATATTATTAATTTAATTTGCAGCAGAAACTCAAATTGTCAACAACAAAAATCCCTAGGGGACTATGGTGCCATATAATGCAGGTTCAGGACATGTGAAGGGTTTTTCCCAGATCACATCACATAACATTAAGGAAAATAAATTATGGTATGACAATTCAGGATACGCCAAGCAGCTTGCAAATAAGAGGTTTAAAGTTCTCCAAAGATTGATTTTTTCCCCCCCAGATATATCTGTGACACTCGTCTTAATTTTGTTGACAGTATTGGGTTCATAACCACCCACAGTACAGCAATATTCATAGCCTGGATGACGCAACACGAACATGGAATTTTTTTTTTTTTTTATTGGAATTGCCCAATATAAGATCAGAGGTGGTAGGGTTTGTTACATTTTGAGTCGACAACCTTACCACTTGCGGTTTTCCTGGGCCCAGATCTAATGTTAATTCTTTAACCCCTTGCGTACGGAAGACGGCATATGGCGCAAGAAAAACAGTGCCACCAGGCCGGATGACGCCATTTGCCGCTGTTTGTGCAGTTTCAATCCATTGTTGGATTATTGTGTATGTTACGCTTGACTGCACAAACACATTGTGGCCGTTTCGCTTGGCTGCCAGAGCCGCATCGACACCCTGACGTCTCCCTTAAAAAAACATACTCAAGGGGTTAACAGATTCCGGAGAAAATATCCCAATTTTCAGACCTGTAGATAGATATGTTCGTGATGGTGCGTTTGTAACGAGAAATGTTGCATCACCCAGAACTTGCCTTTTATTTTCTCTTGATAATTTGAGCTGCCATTCATGTTGGTAAACCATGCTACTTATCTGCTATAGCAAGCTGTTTATTAATATTTTATGAATGTTCACGTGTAGATGCTAAGCCCCTGCAATTGGCTGTAAGCCATGACTTAACAAATAAAATGTTATGACCAAAGAATTGAAATGTCGGCTGTGACACAAGTATCGATATCATCAATCCATTCCCCCTACTGGTTGAAACTGCCTGCACGTAGTTCTGCTGTGCTCTCGAGTCAGTCAAACTGCCGTCATTTGTTGGCATGGGGGTCGTACACACTGCCAATACCTCCAAAACACATTCTAAATTGACAAAAGGAGGCATAGAAATGTAATGCAGAGGGTTAAAAATAAATTATTTCGATCCCTTTGAAGTTGCATTTTTTTTCATGCAAAAAATATCATCTGTATGGCCGCCATCTTGCCTTCGCACTCAGGCAACATGGCTGCTGATTTCAGAACTGCATAGAGAAGTCCGTTTTCTTGAACGAAAAACTGGCATTTTTCAGACGTTTAACTTCCAGTTCTTAATCCCAAATCTCATCTTGACTCATACTTTACCGTTTTGTACGGCATTTGTCAATTTAGAACGTGCTTTGGAGGAACTGACGGTGTGTTGACGGTGATTAGTATTCACCGATTAGCACGCTGTTCAATAGTTCTACTATCCACTAGATAGTTCTACCATCCATTCTTTATTTAAAACAGCTTCCGAAAATTAGTCTTATACTAAAATGGAATGTTGGACAATATCATGCGTACAATAGATGTACTTTTGCTGCATAGTAAGTGAAATATGGGAAGGTATTTTTACAGTATATGCATTTGTGTTATATATGTTGCTTTGGTTTTTGAGATGTGTTTAAGTCCATCATGGTAGTGTGCGCAGCCACAATCATGTATGCATGGTTCGTACTCTGAACAACCTCTTGGAAAACAACGATGTATAAATATTTTAGAATTATACACGTATCAATTATCCAGCTCATCTGGCAACTCGGAATGAAAGTGGCCTTAATTTGTGTCCAATACTTGATCTGCAAGTCATAATTCCACATTGCACTGTTGTTCGTAATGGTGTGTTTGTAACAAGAAATGTAGTCATGATTGTTGCTGGGCAGTAATGCAGTATTAGGCTAACAACGTTGATGAAATAAGCAGAATATCAGGTACATAATCTGCCTTACTAGATAACTGTAAATCAATTGCAGCGGGTCATAATTGTTCTTTTTTTTTTCTTCTAACGGAAGGTAGCGTCTCTTTGGTCATGGAAACCATAGATCAAGGGGACCTGCTTCGAATATTTCTCATCTCAATTTTACATACCAGACCAGACTTTTTAAAGTCTCCACTGGATTCATTGGTTGCTTTCAGTGCATCTGGTAAGTTGCCTTTTTGAACTGGCTACCAGCTAGCGGTGGGAGAAATCGGAGACTTCAAACTCCGGTTTATCCTAATTTTATTCAAACCGAATAACGGAAGTGCCCATCTAGCTCATGGTCCTGCCAACAAAAAAGTGACGAGTGAGGTGCCGCATGAAAAGCCCTCCCAATGACTGGATATAGTTTGCAGGATTCAGTGACCACTGGGCCTTTACACAAACTCTCCAGAGCTGTTGTGTTGAAAAACAAAATGGATGTGCGGGCTATTCATATACCAAGAAGACCACAAACGAGTGAATGCAGTTACAATCAGAGACCATGGAGCAAATTGGAGGATGTTCCAGTTGTTTTCTTTAACCAGTGTCACAACAAAATAGGCATAATTTTTTTAAAGGTTGCTTTCAAATATCCGGTTTCCAAAATTGAAACCGAATAGAGGAGTTCAAACCGAATGTAAAAAATCTGGATTTATATCCGACCATTATACCAGCCCCCCAATCTTTTCATGGAATTAGGTTTTCTGCTGTAATTGCTGAAATGTTCTGATTTACTGGTAAATATTTCATAGTGTACAGGGTTGTCGTAGTTATTAGAAGATAGGCCTACCAGCAGTTTTATCACAAGAAACAAATATCTGATGTGATATTGAAAGTCTAAAATAATTACAAAATAGATCATTGAGTTTTATCATGTAGGTTCTCTGTCTAGATGATTTTTATAACATGAAGAGTTCATGTGTGTATTTTCATAAGTGAGATATTTGTTGAAATCTGTTCAAGAAAGGGTTTTCTTTTCTTTTCTTTCCGGGCTTACAACCCTCGTGTTTTTGCTTCGATTTCAAATGTGTCCTTCCTTCATTGTCATGACTTTTATTTTTTTACTTTTCATGTTTAGAAGAACAGAAGTATTTTATTTTTCTGGAAATGTTTCCGAAATAGTTTTATTTTTCCTTGCATACAATGAAGGCCCTTGTTACTAGATAGTTATGGATTAAATATTGGTTTAGCGGTAGCTAACTTGAAAAAATGTATATTTTTTCTTGTGGTTATTTATAGGCAGAAAGGGTAAAGGTCCAATAGGGTAGAGTCCATATGAAGCACGATGTGGGGCAAAGGGAACCCCTCCTCTTTTGTGTTTGTCATTGTGCTCCCGGAATATCAGGAATTCTTTTAAAAAATCTAGGGGGATGTGCTAGGTAACAATAGTCTGGAATGTGCTTAGGGTATAGGGACAAAAGGAGGGGGAGGGGGGTACCCCTATGCCCCATATCCTGCTGGGTATCGTAGAGTGACTAACAGTCAATCAGTAGACTGGTGCCTAACAAAGATACTGATTGTTTTTTATTCTTTAGTTGATGTAGCATTGCATGTATTTATTGTCACTGTTGGAAATGGTATGGGTGTAAACAGACTGGTTAACATGTTACATGTATCTAACAGGTTTTTCTTGACTCATATAAAGCCAGGCTTTCATGTATTTCCACTTTTCCCAAATTTTTGTTTGCCCCACAACTCAAAAAAATGAATTCTCATTGAATGTTGTATTTTTTTCATCAAAGTTTTTAAAACTGTCGTACAATAAAGGGCTTGGGTGCAGGAGTACTGCAACTTTACTTCCAAGAGCTTAGTTTAAGGATTGAACACAAGTGTTTTTTGGGTGATTATCGACGAAAACTACTGAAAGCCCACAAAGTCCTACTTTTACCCTGATTGTTGTCCTCCAAATCCTACTTTTAACCTGATTTTTGTCCTCCAAATCCTACTTTTACCCTGATTTTTGTCCTCCAAATCCTACTTTTACCCTGATTTTTGTCCTCCAAATCCTACTTTTACCCTGATTTTTGTCCTCCAAATCCTACTTTACCCTGATTTTTGTCCTCCAAAATCCTACTTTTACCCTGATTTTTTACCTCCAAAATCCTACTTTTACCCTGATTTTTGTCCTCCAAATCCTACTTTACCCTGATTTTTGTCCTCCAAAATCCTACTTTTACCCTGATTTTTTACCTCCAAAATCCTACTTTTACCCTGATTTTTGTCCTCCAAAGTCCTACTTTTGTCCTTTTTTTTGGTTATAATTTTGATCCTGTTATTCTCCTACTTTTCACCAGGGTCAGCTTAAAGCATGTAAAGGTTATTACTGTCTACCCAGTTTCATTTATAGTAGGAATAGCCAAATATAACCAATGACATTGCAGAATTTCAAGAATTTCAAGAATTTCAAGTCTGTGGTCCATGTTTCTAACAAGAACACGAGGCCTTTAAGTAAACAATTCTATTTGAATTGCTGGTATTTCAGTTAAATCAAGCTGTAAGAAACAGTTTTACAGAAAAAGCATTCTGTAAAAAAAATCTTGTGTGTATATATTTGGCTGTGCTTATATTATGAAACCATGCATGATTGTAATATATTTTCCAATTTTTGATAATCAAGGCTGTCATGGAAACTAAAATGATTGCAGTAACGCCAAAATCATGTAGTTTGTAATTGGTGGATTTTTATCGTTTATCAGTAGATACAAATTTACATGATGTTAACAAGGTTATATAATAATATTTTTCATATTCAAAATTCTGTTTTATTTAGTTTTAATATATAAGAAGACACATGATTTGTTAGCATTCCTATCACGTTATGGCGTAATTTGAAATAAGTGTGAAATAAAGAAAATGTAAACAAAATAAAATAGTTTATTATTAGAAAGGACAAGTACACAAATTTGTTGATGACGAATGGGATTTGTTCAACATGATTAAAAGTAGTGTTTCTATATTTCAACTTGTACGCAGCCAACCGTGGGAAAAAAATGGTTGCATATGTGATTGTGTTTTTGTCCATTTTCTACATAAATGTCAACATTTACTGAGTAGGATGTGCCACTATTCACATAAATTTCTAGATATATGTGAACGATCGTTGATGTTATACTTGTCCATTCTGTTTGTATTAAAATAATCTTTCCACCATGGTTATAAACCATTACAGTGAATCTCCTGTTATTTTGTCCGCATTTTATTCTCAAGTTGCCTAATTGAGAAAGAAGAAAAGCTAAGCAAAGCATCGGACCTTACTCACGCCAAAGCGGGCACTGTTTTGCGGCTACACCATAATCTACTCTGCCAACGAAGACTTGAGCACATTGATTGAAATGTTGAAAAAAAAAATTCAGGTTCAACTGTTAGAACCACTGTGTCTCCGAGGGATTCGTTTGGGACGTCCTCTGTAAAAAGTACCTTGCCTATATTAAATAACGTTGATGTAAATATGAGACTACAAAATTATATTTTGTGGATTTACCCCTTCTCCTTGTTGATCACTTTGGATCACAATTCAAACGAACCCATATCAACGAACTTGACTTATGACAAAACTTGTGTGTTTTTCCATACCTGAGTGGGTCAAGCTATACAAGAGAGGACTTGGGACAATGGGGGATTAGGGATAACAATGACACCGAGGACTTGGGCCGAGTCCTCGGGAGAAATTCGGGTACAAATCTTATGGGAGCTGTTCGGAAAAAGGTAAAGTACAAACAAAGGGAACAAAAGAAGGGTTCCATTCATGGTCCTCGGGAGGATAGGAAAACGCACGTGTGTGTGCGTTATCTTCCATTATAGTAAACGTGTTCGGTTGGTTTGTCTGGGTGTACGTGCACTGTATATATCTCCGAGGACAAGAGAAGAAAGGAAACACAAAGAAACCTTTCAGTCCTCGAACGTAGAGTCTTTTGTTGAAATCGGTCCTCGAACGTAAGGATACGTGCTTAGTCTATGGGGGTTGGTTATATTAAAGGAACAATAGGAAACACAAAGCATTGTCCTCGGACGTATTGGGGAAGTACGACCATATGGGTGTGGCTGTGTGTGTTCAAACCGGCGTGTGCTTTAGATGAATGTTCGTGTCAATTATCAGACGGCAAACAGATCAATATTCGATCGCTTGGAACCCAAGGCAAGCCACGGTAATTTATATTTTTTGTTAAATTTTCATGAGTATTTTCTACCTGTATTTTGTTTTTGTTTTTCCCGCTTGTTTCGATCATCGATCTGTGTGCTCTAATTTGATGTGTTTATCTGTCTGAGTGCATGCGGTAGGCCAATGTATTGTTTATATGGGGCATATTTGGGGGAATGCGCAATGTTTTTTCCTATGCCGACCAATTGCCTTTATAACGCAAGGCCTAAATGGCAAACAGAGTACCTATGTCCAATTCCTGTACTATTTTTAACAGTGCCCCAATTTCCGAAACCATTCCTCTTTCAGGAGTTCAGTTTTCCGTGGTCACTCTTGTGTTTTTAACTCCAAAAACAAAAGAAATGGCGGGCAGCTCCGTCCCAATTCTCAAATATATAGTTCTTCACTAATGCAAACACGAAATAAATCATAGTAAAAGTTATATTCAAATATAACTCCCTATTACATACAGACGCTCCTGTGAAGTGTTTGTGTAATGAAGGACTGATCTGTCAATTGCATTATTTTAGTTTGGGACTTTGAACCCAGAATTAGTATAGACTTAGAAGGCGCGCAATCAGTCAGTGTGAAGTTCAAGTTTGTATTAAACTAACAGCCACTGTCATGTGATAAAGTTAACTGCTTACTAGGGGTTAGAGATAGTAACAAAATAATGATAATCAAATAAAATAGGTGGATTTTGATCCATCGTTCTTATGCTTCCTTGTTCTATGTTCCAGTGGCAGAATAACATTCTTTAGTTACGCCTTAAACCTGGCGATTATTTAATTGTCTGACCATGTATGCCGTATTAGGCTAGTTTGAAACCAATCAGCATTGGGACTATAGTGTCAAGATGGGAACTAACCCACGCCAGGTTTCCTCACATTGGTACGTCAGTTTTGTGCAGTGTATTGTCTTCTTGGTTGCTATTTACTGCACACTTTCCTCTGCTGAACTGCCGACTTGTAGACAACTCAATTCGTGTGTTTGCGTACTGGATGACGGCAGAGAGCTGAACATCAGTCATCTAGGTGTTCCGGGATTTGCAAAGTAAGTCCAGTCAATTTACTCGCGATGAGCAACGGGAGGTGGGGGCGGGGGGCTGCTGCAAAAAAAGGACCGGAAAAAATCCAATGCCCTTTGCCATTTTCGTAGATTTTGACCCCAATTATAGTATTTCCTAAATCTGTTTGCAATTGTGTCTGAAAACCATCAGAGTCTTATCAAAGCACATGCCCGTAAGCTGGGTGAGGGGGGGGGGGGGGGGGGGATTCGGGGGTTCGAACAAACCCCCGCTGGGTGACGAGTTCTACTCAAATTACCAAAACAAATCCAAACAAATCGATGTCACGATAACCCAGGCTGGCTTACTACAAATTGTATCTTAAAAGTACATGTATCGCTGAGTGTTCCACTTTAATACGGGAAATGCACCTTGTACGACGTTTAAGCACTTTGTGGTACGTATTTATGCATGTGTTCACAATGTTGCGCATATGCCAAAAGTTCCACTTTGACGAATATCCCCCTCCCGCCCCTCCCGCCCCACCCCACCCCCAGTCTCGGTGCAGGCAACGGGCCAGAGGCATAGGCCCTACCTGGCACAAATATTGCAATTGTCTACAATTTGGGGGGGAAATATAGAAAGACTAAAAAATCATTAAAGTTTGATTGTTCATGCCAGGCATCTGAAATTCTAGAGCTGAAATTGCATTTCTGCTGCAATTTTTTGTCGAATGAAAGTTATATTTTGAGGGAGATAGGTTGCTTATTGTGATATTTGCCGTTTCCATTCTCTCCACGATTTTATTATTTTTTTGCAGGTTTGATTATGAGATGGGTCCAGAGAAGAAATTCTTTTATACATACAATCCATGTTACAACTTCAAAGATGATTACTGCAAGACGGAAACGATAGTAAGATAGTATGCTTTATTTTTTTGTTATCGGCATAAGGAACAGTCCTATACAGGAAAGCAATGTACCTGCTTAGAGTTAAATCTGTCCCTGATATCGATGAAACTAACTCCACTTTCCCACAATTACAATGAAAAAATCTTTTTCATTTTTTAGTCTAAACCTATTCGGAACAGATATTTTCACTATATCACCTCCATTTTTGTAAGAAATGGGGAATAAGGACTACCAAAAAGACCATCATAAAATCCCATTTTTAACAGTTGGTCATGTTGTCAACCACAGAATGCCATTGGATTGCTGCTTTAATATACTTTAATTTGATATATCATTGGTCATGGTAGGGGCTATGGTTGCCGAGCTACATTTTAAAAACAGTATACTTCCTTAAGAGCTTGTCAATTAATTTGTCTAATTAGCCGTATATCAAAAAATTGTAAAAGTTGTACACAAAGTGTTTCGCAAGTGATAAACAGTAAAAAATATGAAAAATTAAAGACATTGTGTTTGTTTTTCTAAACAAAATGACCCAAATTGCTGCTCAATCCCCATGGCACTTAAGGTCACATTCATCTTTAAAATGGGGATGTTTTTATCAAAAAGCAAAATTCCCTAGTCCCCAATGATCTTTCATATTTAATTGTTCTATTTTGATCATAGGCCTGTCAGGATACTCTCACCCACACGCTCGCCTATTCTCTTGGAACGGCCCAAACTGGAACGTGGCATCAAGATGAAGGATATTACAGTATTCATTACAAAGACGGAGCAGGTGGCAGGTACAATAAATTATGCAAACTTGGGAATTGGTTCCTACTAAAAAAAACAAAAAAGCTATATGGTTGTGAGAATTTCACACGACAACGAGGAGACATAAATCACAAGAATCGGAAACACAAACACTTATTAGACCGATTCTTCTATACGACAGGTCGACGGTGGTAGAACTCAAGTGTGACGAAACTGCCAAAGAACCAAAGCTACAAGTGTTGGGAGAAAAGGAGAATTTACAATATGTAAGTCGGCCCGAGTGAAGCGTATGAATATGTCTGCTAAAGTTTGTTTTGACTGCTTGTTTAATTGGCTTTATTATCACCCCCAACAGAATAATTACCGTACCACTTCTACGTTAGCTTTCACCTCCCCTCCCCCTCCCTCTCAACCCATCTCTGTCTAGTTTTTTCGGCTGGTAACGGAGTGCGCATGCCCTGGGAAATGTGGAACTGCTTCAGCAGCAGCAGCAGGCGGTATCAGCGCTGGCAGCGTCATGTGCATCATGTGAGTTTAACTCAGAATATTCGTCTTCGCTCGATTCCATATTTGCAATGTTTCAAGAAGTCATTTGCTATTCGGTTGTCCGCTTTTGATTGCTATGGTTGTTACTTGTGATTTTAGCTGGTTTGAAGCATGAAGTTTAATAGTCTGATCAGGACACCGGTAGATGTTCTCATGTTTAACCCGGTTTTAGTTATAAAACAGGTTTAGCACGGCGTAAGTGGTTGGATAGTTGGGGAAGGGCCTTCGAAAAACGACCTGAAACCACTCAACCTAACTGCTCTTGTTTGGGCATGCAGTCTAACCTCGCAATTATTTCAAAGCTCAGTTAGTGACAATATAAAACTCTACATACAACACTGCTTCGCTTAAACTAATTTAGACCTTGCTTAAAAAAGATTCAAGGATACCTAGGCCCTGATGCTGATATTCCAGACTGGTCTTTATAGCCGATGACGTTTCCCTCCCTGTGGTATAGCTTTTCCGTGCTGCTTGTGGTGTATGTGGTTGGGGGGATTCTCTTCATGAAGTTTGTCCGAGGTGCTGAGGGGAAGGAGTTGGTACCCAATGTAGGCTTCTGGTCCAGTCTGCCTGGATATATCAAGGTATGTGTTCTTCAAACTGTGTTTTTTCTTTATGTGGAAACAAAGCAATTTCATGGCCATGAACGTGCCCGCATTTGAGTTTAACTTACACTGAGCGCAGGCTCAACAATAGAAGTGAAAACATCTTAGCTCTTATGAAAGGAGCCCATTTTTTCCCCAACAATTTTAACAAGACTCACAGAATTCTTGCCTCTTCTATCTAGCAAGTTTATCAACCTTGGCAAATGGTGAGAAAGATTCATTTAGCTATTCAGTTATATTAATAATTTCTTTCTATTGTCCAGGATGGTGTTATGTTCGTCGTCACGTGTGGAAGGAATTCATCATATGAAGAAGTACACTAGATGTAGGTCTGGTCTCTCACAGTAAAACACTTTGTCATAATGTCAAAAGTTTTTTTCAAAAGGGGGCACTTCGTAAGTCCTATTTGGGTAGGGCCTACAAGGGGTGCCGTACCCAATCCCCTCCCCGATATGGCTTCAGTTTATTAATATTTTGAATTCTCTTGATTACTGCGGATTTCCTGAAGGTTTTCGGGTTTCTCTATATTCATTTGTTAAATGTTACAGCACTGTGGTCCTTGGTGTGTTTTTTAGCCTATGATTTGCAGGATATTCAAAGTGACTTACTAGATTCAATCTGAAGTGCATGTGTATTACTATCAAAATTATGGTCATATATTGCATATAATGCTATTTCAGAGAAAGCTATATAGTACAGAACAAGCTTTCGTGTACTCAGAATCTTAATTCTATTAGCCTTTTAGAGGTATGGCGGACACAATAGGAGGGCGCTATTTGATTTGGGTATTCAACATTTTGGGAAACCACAAATTCCAGTGAAAGTCAGAATCAGATATTGTTTTGAGTTAAAGTACAATCCATAGATCATGCCTAATCTTCAACTTTGAAATTTCCTGTGGTTTAACAAAAGGTATACCCAAATCAAATAGCGCCCTCTCCTGTTGTGTCCGCCATACCTCTAAAAGGCTAATTCTAACTGTTTAAATGTACTTAAAATGGCGGATTCTTTTAAATATTGACATAACAATTATGAAATAGTATGTTTCCGTTTTTGACATTTCAACACGACTGGTGCTCTGTTCCATCATGGTCTCGTTGTTTGGCTGTGTGTTACTTGTTTGGGACTAGTCTTGGTTCCAAGACGTCCTTTTAGTGGTGCGACGTATAGTCAGAGCCGTACGTACAGCGCCCTCCACACACACAAGCCAAGGCCAAATCGTCGGCTATGCATTAACATGAATGGTGGCCATGTGGAGGGCACAGCACCTTAAATTGGTCGGGTAAGTGTAACACAAAAGGAAAGGGATCAGAAAAATTGATTCATCGCCCCCTGTCATCACTTTTCCAATGTTTTCAAACAGCAAAAGAAATTTGTCATTAAAAACCACCTGCCTGAGCTTTGCCACTCAAGTAAACAACTTGTCACAGTGCTGATTTCAGTACCTTTCATAACTGTCTTGTTTGTTCAGTCATCCATGGCAATGACATAATTAACCTTATACCATTAGACAGAGGACACTCTACCCTTTCCAGATATTTGTCTTTTTCTAAAATATTCAGTAGTTTTGTGATATGAATTTTAAAATGGGGATACTTTTTTTTAAAGACACCCCTGTACATACAGTGTATATGGAGGAAGTGCAGTGCAACAGGTTCCTTTTCCAAACTGGTATTCACAGCAGAGAGTTGAAACTATCTAATTCGACACGTGACTTAGCCCACCCAGTAACAGGACAAACTTCTCGACGCTGACAAAATCTCTTCGAATAAAAGTAATGATCGAACATTATTTCCACCGATTGCTGAAGTATTCCTACTTCATTTATTGTTGGATATACATGGTGAACAATTAAAGAATGAAAGTAAAATATTATTATAAAAGTCAGCAATCAATTGCTGAGAGAAGTCTGCGTCATTTTGTAGTTTTATGTAGATTGCGTATTGCAAAATAGCACAGCAAATTTTTTCGGCCATGAAATAAGTCTCCTCTAGCCCGCTGGTGCCATTTGTCTAAAAGTCGTCGCTGCGGGCGGCAAACAAATCTGACATCACAACACGAACTCCCCTTTTGTGTTTAGCACTAGGCACAAAAGGGGGAGTTCTTGTTATGACGTCAGATTTGTTTGCTGCCCGCAGCGACGACTTTTAGGCAAATGGCACCAGCAGGCTGTGTTGCACGAGAGGGGACCTAATAAAAATAGCTTTTTGGTATTTCATGGTAGAAATAATTGGCTGTTTTATTTTACAATACGCAATCCACATAAAACTAACAAACGATGCAGACTTCTCTCGGCAATCAACATCCTCTTTAAGAATTATGCTTGGTTCGTGCAGCAAAGCAAAATGAAATAAAACGATGACATCACATAACTTACTGAATGACTTGTACAATTTAGAGCATTATCAAAATTTCTCATAAAGCTGTCATACAGCAAAAAAAAAAAAAAAGACCAATTTGCAGAAAACTCTGTTTTCCTTGGACATAAAATTATTAAACAAAAGAAAAACCCACACTAACTTCTATACATCAGTTTATACTAGTGGTGATCACATCAAGTATAATGACCGTTAACCCTAAGAGTCCCAATTTTAATGATTTTTGCATGCACCCTAGGTGGTCAAATCATGTATTTAAAATTCACTTCGAAAGTATTCCAAATGAATGGGGCCTGGTTTTTTTAACAAGAGAATTAACATATCTGTGGAATTCTTTGCCTGGTGCTTGTTTCCCTTCATCTTCACCATCTTTCCTGCTTCAAGAGGAATCTTAATTCCTACCTCTTGTATCTTTCGTTTTCTTATTTAGCTCCGTACCTCGAGTGGCTTTTTTAGCTTTGTTCGGGGCGAACTTGCATAAAAAAAAATTCATCACCAAGTTGTAGAAATCATTGGACTATTCACCAGAAGATCATCTAGAATAAAAAAAATTAAAAAACCTGCATTCCCGGTGAAGATCAACAACCTGCCTGCCCACTTCAACCCAAGCTGAATTTTGCAAACAAACATCGTTACTGCAGTCTCAGCCTATGTGACCATCTGCAAATTAAGATAATTCCAAAATACTAATAATGAGTCATTCCTTTGGAGGTGTACTTGTTAACCTTCGACCTGTCTGGAAAATGACAGGTGCATTATGGACAGACTTTTACTTGTTTGGTGAAGGAGAATGTAAAAACATATCACCCTATCAATCATTTCCATGCCAAGAAAATACATAGGTACAAAGCTGTGATCGGTCGTAGACCATTTTGATCAGCTCGTTAGTGTGAGGCACGTGATCTAAGCTGCTCACTTGATTGGCTGGCGATCTAGCTTGGTGATTGGTCTACTTGAGACTCAACTGAGTAGCGAAGATCACATGTTGTTTCAGGCTGTCTACACTGGGTAACGGTGAAGCTAGCTGGACGGCACTCCAAGATCCATTGTTAGAGGGCGGCGTCGTTCCGTACGACAGGATTTGGTTACTTGCAGACAAAATACCTATATCAAAATAAGATATAACCAGGTCTGATTATTAGAAATACATGCAACACAGGCCACTGTTTGGGAGGGGGGGCATATGCCCTGCCCCCAGTTACACTGTCTGAGCACAACACCGCCCTCTTGTGGTGTAGATGGATCCAGCCTGAGATGAAGATTCTCTAATACCCACAAATCCATGAACGTTAATTAATAGCGTGAACTGCATTGCTGGATCTAGGTAAATCACCACTACAGTAACAAATGCTGGCAGGGCCGCAGACATAGTTGCAGTGAGCTCACAAAACCTGGACACAAAATGTTTGTGTGTGTAATAATGCATGCAGTTTTATCATGTTCAACGTGCACTGGTGCCTTTGCACGGCCATGTTGTGTCCAAATTTGAGACAGTTTTCTCTCTTTGGCTCCACTTGCTCAGTGTCTATTAGTATTAGCGCCCTCTACGGCCTTGGATCCGATAGATTAGGATGACCTACTTGCAATAGCTGGGAAGACAGTGGCTCCAGGCTGTGCTTTGTATAGGAGCATATTGCCTTGCAGCATGACGCCACAGACGAACACGGCCTCGTCGATCTCGAGGAGCGTCGGTAATCCATTCATGACGGTACCGCTGAGTTTGTGGCTGAGACCGTTACCGGTTACAACCACGGAGAGGCACGGACCAGTCAGGTGTACTGGGGCACAGTCGTGATGAATCGTCGCAATCTAAGAAGGGAAGGAAACTTCTTATCTTACTTTCAAGTCATCATTCAGTAACCTTTTTTAATATTGGACAATACAGGCTGGTAAATAAAAAACGGAACGGCGTACTTTTCACTACGTTTAGAGTCAAACCACCTGTACCGATGGATGGAGAATCCTTTTAGAAAAAAAAATGATACCAAGACCTCTCGATTCGGTCCAGCAGTTTTTGCTCCAGAGCCTATTTTGTGAAGCAAAGTCGGGTCACTTGGCCATTTGTTCCATGCAGAAAAAGAGCATGATGATAGCATACTTGTGTTTATACCTCGGGACCAAATGACCCCAACTTTGTTTCACAAAATAGTTTCCAGAACAAAAACTACTGGACCGAATCGGGAGATCTTGGTATCATTTTTCTTTTAACAAAATTACCCATGCAATGGTATAGGTTGTTTGAGTCTCAGGGTAGCGGAAGTATGCCGTTCCTTTGTTGTTTTTTACCACCCTGTATAGATCGGGGGAAACTGAAAATGTCGTAACATTTATATAAAGATCTTTACTTAACCAGTTCGCGTCGAAGGACGTGTTCACACGATCTGGCTGTTTTTATACACGGGCACGGCTGACGGGTAAAAACGTCAAGCTTGCCTCGACTTACCTCCGGGTGACGTCTTAATAGGCTAATCTCTCATTTGTTTTGTACGCACACACAAAGTCCGAGAAGTCTGTGGAGGCGGACCGTGTGTTGAACTTGGCCGCTGTGCACGGCCTGTTGTTCTACAATTTACGCTCCGGTGGGCGCACCCGAAGTATTGAAATATATGAGGTTTCGGCAAGAAGAATTGTACAAATACTGTTGAAATGACTCTTGCAAATCAGTATTTGTGGCGTTTGGCTGTATATCAGAAGTTGGCTGCTATATTTTGCCTTTTTGGAAAATAGAAATTTTCTGCAAAAATAATCCCGGCGCGAACTGTTAATAAGACTGAGAATTCCCAAATAGAATGACAAATCGTGCCATAATATCTGGTCTGAATTGGCTGGCCAATTCCTGCAAGCTCCATAGACACAAAGTTACCCTCTGAAATACGGACGACGGCCACGGTTTAAAAAAAAAAAAAAAGGACAACCTGGCTGGTGGTCGCCTATACGTGCATTCCTGCACGTACCCAATCCATTGTTTGCCTATTGTGTGTGTTACGCTTGGCTGCACAAGCCTGTCTTGGTATACCAGCACCCCATTAATAACAGCCACTAGTACTAGTAACTAGCACTAGTAACCGGAGGTTGTGATGTTTTTTGTAGCGTCGCATCGCAGACGGGGCTCTATAAGCGCTTAGCGTTGTTCTTCCTGCATTCTTCTTCTTGTGCCAAATTCGTTTCCGCGACACGGCTCAACAGAAGAGGGCGCTACAACATGTACTATGCTTTACTGATTCATATGTGGACGACGCGGCTCCTGCACGAATTCGTGCTTGTTTCTTATACCGTCTCAGAGAGCATAGGCCACACAATGCTAATGATGGCATTATGTACAGAAGGGGAAACCTTTTGACACAGAACTCGTCAAATCCGGTGATTATTTTTTTCCTTACCTGGATACCTATTTCCTTTGCCAACACGCCCGCATTCACCAAGTTCATCCCATTGGTTGTATTGCTCTTCAACAAACCGACAGTTACTGCCGCCCCCAGATATGACCCCGCCTTCTTTAGGCCGTCGCCTGTATAAAGTAACAACATGCACACAAATCAGAACTGAGCAAAGTCTTCTTTTTGTTATCTTCAACACTTCTTACATCAGGCATGCAACTTGGAATTAGAAAAAAAACGAGGAAATTCCAATCTTTACAAGACTTTGTACAGTGTTTTTCAATTTTCAATGGCATAAGTGTGAAGTGAAAAACGAGGAAATCCGCTAATCCAAGGAAAAATTGCATGCCTGTTACATGTACAAACCATGATAAAATGTTAAAATCGGTTCAATAATTTGAAGACTTTCTCCTCAGCCCTAACAGTCCTAAATCCTACAATATTAATACGATTTGCCACGCACCCTAGGAAGTTAGGGTTAGTGTTAAGTTCTATCTGGTTATGACCATGCTATATCAGCTCAAAGAATGCCTCCTGTATGCCAAACTTCTCTTACGGCCTACTTGTCAGCACGAAACTTCAGCGATAACGAGAAGGTTCAACCTTTAACTAAGAATGCACACAACTAATTATGCCCAATATTTTGCATAATTAACTCCTTATAAAAAGAATACACCGAACAAATGTGCAGAAATTGTGAACTGGAGTCCTTTTGATCAAACTTCCAGTGACTCTGGGCACAGAATTCCGGATTGACTTACCGTATGTGATGACTTGGACCTGTGTTTGGTTAGAAACCTGTCCACATAAAGCCGTAGCCGCAGCCCCTAGACATTCCCCAAGGGCGACCAGCGGCTTCGTTTCTGGCTGCAGAGCATTGCTCAAAGCTTGTGCATTGATCTGTAATGAAAAAAAAAACAGAATAGGAAAGTTGAAAAGTTGTTGTTGTTTTCTTGGTTTTATTTTTAGATTGCTCGTAGTGATTCGTGGTGGTTGTTACAAATGTTACTGGTCTTGGTTTTTTAACTTTGTATTGTATAATTCGAGCATTTTCTTTGGATGTGTAACAGTTTTTTTATTGTGAAAATTGACTCAATTTAGCCACTGGCTACAATATCAGTTTTAATAAACCACCAATAACAATAAAATGAAAACAAATTGATCTTGCAACAAGATCTTTGGGGTGGAATTACCAAAGACACAAATCAGAATTCATAAACAATTCATTGTGTGCTGCAAACATGAATGTAAGACGTGCTGCTGCAACACAGATGCCAGAGAGAACCAGTAATGACACCATGGCTCTATTTCATGAAAGTTAGGAATATTCCTATCTTGGACTTTATAGGAAGAATTATTGTTCCTAAGTCCAAGATAGGAATATTCCTAACTTATTCGTTTTTTGGGTTGTTTTTTTTTTGGGGGGGGGGGGGGTAATCGATAGAATATTGAAATATTTTTTATTTGATGTACATTTCGTCTCAAGGGGCTACGTCATTCTGACATAATTAACAGAATGAAAAAGACAGAAGGTGTTTTCGCATTTTTGTTACCCGGCATAAGGACGTTAGTGTGTAATACTAATGTAACAAAACATGATATAAGTGCGTTCACATCTTCACTTGAGTGGGACGTAAACGCACTTAGAGCGAATTTGTTTTCAGGTAGGAGGATTTCCTGGCAAAAGGTCGTTAAAATATGTAAAGAACTTTAAAATGAAGTAATATTTATATTTAAAAACGCACATTATTGGAGATATTAATAAATTTCATCCGACAAAAAATCAGCCTTTTGCAGATCTTAATTTAGAAATGGGAACACAAAAAAACTTTTAAGTCTATTTTCTCAAATTATGATTTTTGCGTGAATTCGTCCAAACATCAATATGTCTACTAAACTCGGAGCAATTTTTTTCCCGATATCTACTGCGAGTAAACTTCAGCAAAAAATCCCGAATTACGCTCTCCCAGAAACTTTCTGAAGGTTAGAATAATGAGCTACTTGCACTCACAGCACCAAAGAGAGATTTTCCATTGACCGCGTCAACCATCTGCTCCGCTATCTCCGAGGCAACACGTAATTGAGCCTCCTCCGTGCTGGCTCCCAGATGCGGCGTACACACAACATTGGGATGTTGTATGAGGGCGGTGTTGGTCGGGGGTTCCTGAAGAAAAAAATAGACAAACACTGAAAGTGATCGTTGGAATATTTCAACTACACTTTCAATCTTTGACAGTAAAAGAAATTCATGCAATTTAAATCAAAGAGAAAGTCTGCAAGCATTGCAGTTGTTAAAGGTAGTGTACACGATTGGCAATTCTCCAATTTTTTTTTACTGAATTATTACGAAATACCTTACTAGACTGTAAGTTAATAGTAGTCTCAATCATCCTGTGAAATTATGGCACCAGGTGTGCTGTCGTCAAGAAAAGTGGAAATTTATATCGTCTTCAAAACTGCCCTGTAGCCTTTAGTCAAGGCGCACGTGGCTACCCGGACGAGTGGCGCGCTGGACATGCTGGCATTCAGGGCGCGTCACGTGTCCAGCTGGTAGCCACGTGCGCCTTGACTAAAGGCTATCATCCGCCCGACGGTTGAAAACGAGCGCCATTTTTCTCTCGGTACTTTCGCCATCCAACAACGCAAAACTTTTAACAGGTGAGTGGAACGATATTTCCTATAACATACTAACCCCCCAAATCGGCCCATTTTTGAAAACTGCAACAATGACCAATCATGTACACGGCCTTTAAATGTACATGTAGTTGAAAGAACAGCAGTTTCGTCTCGTCATGATAATTGGACAAGTTATGCCAACTTTTCAGAACCAGCAACTGGACATGGTTCACAGGGACAATGCCAGCCGTGCACATTTGCAATTTTCCACCCAGTGTTCTAGCCAGGCATTAAATAGCGCTAGCACCCACTACGCTTTCGGGAATCAACACTACGCTTGAATCGTGCCCCATATGCTACACGTACCACTATCCTATAAATTTAAAAGCAAGAGTATATTCTAAACAATTTCAAATGAACTCAATTTTACTAATAAACTTTTGCTCAAAACAGTCAAGGGAAAGTGGCCAGGAATTGCCTCAGCTTGCACCACACATTTTTCGGGCACCTTAAGCAGACCCCGGACCCCACGCCATAACGGCTTTGCACTCCACGCTCGCATTTTCCATCCTTTAGCAAAATGCCCCTCCGCTTTAATTTCACCCTGGCTAGAACACTGTTTTCGCCAGATGTGCACACAAAAAAAGAATTATTTTAATACAAGCATTGTTGAAACTCATTGTAAAACATTTGAAAATCAGACAAGTTTGTGAACAAAAAATCCCTAAAAAATTGTGGTATTATAGACCTAAATCTGCCTTTTTTCTAATGACCCTGGCCAGCCCGTGAATTTTTTTTTCCCAAACGACATCCGAATGGGGTTAACGCTATGAGATTTCAGACTTGACTTCCCTTTTTAAAAAATTCCTCCGGAGCCACGAATTAGGAAACAAAATGAATTCGAACGTAATAAAATTCCGGACTTTATTTTCCTTAAAAAAAAAAATCCTCTAAAGCTGGAAATTAGAAAAAAAATGAAAATTGGTAACATTGAGGTCTCGAACCCAGTACCTTTTGCCTCATAGTCTAGCACCGTATCCACTAGGCCATCAGAATGCTCGGAAGACCTCGAGAATTCATTGCATTATATACCCAGCCCTATAACGCATGCGTACGTATATTAAAAGTATTATAGAGGGCGCTCAACAATGAATCCATTCGGATGTAGTTTGGGAAAAAATAATTCGCGGCCAGCCCCAGAGGCTAGTAACTATCTTCATGCATCACTGTTACACCAACCTACCTGCTCAAATACATCAAGTCCCGCTCCTCCACACTGGCCCGACTCCAACGCCTTGACTAACGCTGCCTCATCAATGATACCGCCACGAGCAACGTTGATGACACGTACACCGTGTTTACACAGTGGGAAGGTGGTCTCACCAAGAAGACCTTATCACATGGGTTAACAACAAATGCTTGTGTTTAAATAGCTGCCTGGGTGGTTGTCGTCCATATGCGCATTCCTGTGCATACTCAATCCATTCATGTTTCTACCGTGTTGTTCTTGAATGGGAGTGTAATGAATAGATGGAGCTTTTCCAAACAGAGCTTTCATTCACACGAAAGGGGGCTCCAAGTGTGATGAATAGGACTACTCTATTCAGAGTGGTGCCTATTGTTTGCATTTACGCTTGGCTGCACAGCCTGTTCTTGGCATACCAGCACCCCATCAATAACAGCCGGACACAAGGGGTAAACCCCATGAGTACGGTATTTTACGGGAGACGTCGAGGTGCCGCGGCGGCTCTGGCAGCCAAGCGAACCGCTACAATGTGTTTGTGCAGTCAAGCGTAACCTATACACAATAATCCATACTTTGATACTGCACAAACAGCGGCCAATGGCGTCATCCGCCTGGTGGCACTGTTTTTTGCGCCAAATTCCGTCATCCGTACGCAAGGGGTTAAATAAAGTGTCAGTTCAGCATTGATTGACATAATGTACAACCAACTGATATACTATTGCAGAGAAAAAAATAACTAAACACATTTTCCCAAGTGGCAGTCCATATAAAACAACTATTTCCCTCGGTGTGGATTTGTATAAAATGCAATATTGCCCCAGTGAAAAATGAATGACATACTGCCCCCAGGCTAGCAGTTATGAATACCTTTCGTTTGCGGGATCAGGGGGGTGTGCACAGTAATATAATCAGCCTTTGGCCAAAGCTGTTTTAATTCCATCCACTCCACGCCAAACTCCGCAGCCTCACAGGAAAGAATGATGGGGTCATAGCCAATGGTCTGAAATGAAATCAATCACACAGGATTTTTTTTACATTCGGTTTAAATACCATTATTCGGTTTCAATTTTGGAAACCAGATATTTTAAAGCAACCTTACGGAAATTCAAGCCTTCCATTTTTTTGTGACACAGGCTAAAGAAAACAACTAGAACATCCTCCAATTTGCTCCATGGTCTCTGATTGTAACTGCGTTCACTCGTTTGTGGTCTTCTTGGTATATGAATAGCCTGCCCATCCATTTTTTCAACATTAAAGCTCTAGAGTGTTTCAGTGGTCACTGAATCCTGCAAACTATATCCAGTCATTGGGAGGGCTTTTCACCACACTGGTCACTTTTTGTTGGCATGACTATGAGCTAGATAGGAACTTCCGGTGAAATCAAATACCGGTTGGAATAAAAATTAGGATAACTGGTTTCAGTGGTTTTGGGGAATCTTCCATTTAATTCTGCCACCGCTACACAAAATCAATTCAAGATTAATATATATCAGAGCGATGATCAAACAATTTCTGATGAACAAACAAAACTTGATTCTGAAGGGGCCTCTTCACATGAATACATTTAAAAGATAACTATATATTGAAGCAAATAGCACAATGGAAAAGTATGAACTGTTTGATAAAAGCAAACAAACAAAATTTAATGTTGTTTGAATGCATCAATCTATTTAAGGAAGATAAATAAATACCACCTGGGCCAATATGTACATAACATCTGTTGTACATATAATTCATAATGGTTCATGGTTGTAAACATGAACCACCGATATACCAGACTTGTTACAGCATACAAGCATACATGGCCGACCTAAGAGAATAATTTGTTTTAAAAGAGCTGAAAATTTAAACAAAAATTCAGGTGTCCCGTTTTCTTTTGCATCAAATTCCAGGCATTACGAAAACTTACCGTCATGCCAAACGCCTGCATTCTTGTAGCTACCTCCTTGCCTATCTTGCCCAGACCAATTATAGCCAACGTCTTTCCGTTCAACTCGTTTCCCATGAATAACTTGCGATCCCAGCGACCCTCCTTCAATGACATGTGGCCCTGTGGAAGATGTCTGGAACACAGGTTTTTAAAAAGAATTTAAAGAGGATGTTGATTTCTGAGAGAAATCTGCGCCATTTTCTAGTTTTTATGTAGATTGCGTATTGTCAAATAAAACAGCCAATTATTTCTGCCATGAAAAAGTGACTTTTGAGAGCTATTTTAATCCCCTCTAGCAAAGCAGAGCCCGCTTGGGCCATTTGTCTAAAAGTCGTTGCTGCGGGCAGCAAACAAATGTGACGTCATAGGACGTACTCCCTATATTTGTTTGCTGCCCGCAGCGACGACTTTTAGACAAATGGTACCAGTGGGCTAGAGGGGACTTCCTGAAAATAGCTCTCAAAAGTCAGTTTTTTGTTATTTCAAGGCAGACAAAAATTGGCTGTTTAATTTTACAATACCCAATCTAGATAAAGCTACACAATGACGCAGACGTCTCTCAGCAATCAACATCATCTTTAAATCTCTTGTAAAAAAAATACTTCATTGCAAAACGTGTACTGTACACGAATTCAAAATTAAATAAAATAAAAATACATAAAAATAGAAAAAGAATTAGGTATTTCTTTCAAAACTGAAGTTGGAATCACAAGCAGTTTTTGTACAATAATAACGGAACACAGAACACATGGAATTGAACTAATATAATGGAAAACACTTTTTAAATTTTAGTTAAGTCTTTGAAGCGCTACCTTCAATATGCAATAACAATATGAGCATTATTATACAGTAGACTCTTGACATGGCACTAACCTTGACATAGCACACATCATGGCACACGTATGTTCAGCTGCACTCATAGTATTGCCAGCAGGTGTGCTGTAAAAAAAGCAACAATATGACATGCTTATTACATTTTCAGTAAAAAAAAGTAATGGAAATCCCGACATGGCAGGTTTTTTGGGGGTTGGGGGAAATATGCATATGTTTAATTCCACTGCTTAATTATAACCCAGTCAGCAATCAGCATACATGTATTTTAAGCCAACCTCATATGTACACATACATGTCAAATCTGGATTCAGGGAGTGATCTACTTGAATTTGAGCCAGTTTCACAAGGACATTTTGGAAAGAGTTCCATATCCGGCCATCACTTTGGACCTCGTGCACAAAGTCTATGGGCCATGACAGAAAAAGTCAAAGTATTTTCAAAGAAAAAGTTGAAAAATTTTCCCTCCTAAATTCGTGTTTCTTCATCAGATTTACACTTTTTGGTAGTTTTTAAGTCATATTATTAAGGGAAAATAAGTGATGGCCGGATATGGAACTCTTTCCGACATTTTACAACTCATGCTGGACACCTTGTGAGCTTCTAGACTTGTTACGAACTCAGAAACTCACAGATAATCACATAGAGTTGTAGTGTTGTAATACTTGGTAGTTGCTCTCATGAAAATATAGTTGACTACATACAAGCCATAATTTTAATATCAGTTAGTCTTAAAAGTTCTACCCCCCCCCCCCCCCCCTTTCAAAAGTGTTCCGCCGCACCCGACTGCAACTGTAAGTGTGTTGCTATCCGAAGTGGACAAAATGCGAAATCGAATGCAAGAAACAGATAACGTTACGTTTGTACCCACGGAAACCCCAAACAGACTAAAAGTAAAGTTGACGGTCATCTTACTTCATGACAATGACACCATGACGTGATGCTGCACTGACGTCAATGTTGTCAACACCTGTCCCCGCTCGGCCAATAATCTTCAAGTTTTTCGCCACATCGATAACATCAGATGTGATCTTTGTGGCTGAACGGACAATAACTCCATCATAATTCTGCCAAATAACAAAGTAAACAAAAAAAAAAGTTTAAAAATTGAATTCACAGATAACAGTAAACATTAAACTTAATTTTATGTCCTTGGATTTTGTAGGCTATACAGGTTCTGCACCTATCAACTGTTTCCCCACCCCTACACCCCCAAGGGCGAATCCAGAACACAATTTCTTTTGGGGGG
Source organism: Hippasteria phrygiana (assembly GCA_037893225.1). Taxonomy (NCBI): domain Eukaryota; kingdom Metazoa; phylum Echinodermata; class Asteroidea; order Valvatida; family Goniasteridae; genus Hippasteria; species Hippasteria phrygiana. The sequence continues at coordinate 140,941 of JAZGUH010000826.1, forward strand.
CCAAACATTTTCTTTTTGCAATTTTTTTTGGGAGGGGCCAAAAAATATTTTGGCTGAGTTTTGTGGGTGGGTGTATGCAGTGGCTGCCTTTTTGCATCTAGATCCGCCCTTGACACCCCCCCCCCCCCCCCCCCTCCCTCCCCATCAGGAGTGCTAGGCCTACATTTTGTTCATGGCTCATGCCTGAGGGGTGGGGTGGAGGACTTTGGTTCTGTGAGTAGAAATTAAATTTGCCCTGTAAAAAAGTGTAATGGAGAATGGAGGATGGGATCTCAGTCCATGGTCCACCTCAGGATCTATGGCAAATAAAAGTTGCAGCCGTATATACTGCCACTAAACTTTTCATACAACCAGAAGATGGACTTTTGACCTCCTTTGCAAATTGCTAAGATACAGTCCCTGGATCGACGAACTTCAAACTTGTGTCAGTGGAATTTCCCCAAAACCTTTCCAGCACGCAGTGTCACAACACGTGCATAAGCGCATAATGAGGGAAAATGACCTCAGCACATTATAACAGGGAAGATTGGAACATCAAAATGTCGTACGATTTGCCTGTATGTGAGATTTAGTCAGTGAGAACATGGTGAGAACCTAAAAAGTAGAGCCTGGCATCCATGCTAATTAAATTGCACCTTTACTTTTTGTGTTGAATTAAAAGAAATATATCTTTTCGCAACGCACGTTAAATTTTTCTATATAGGAAAAACTATGTGAACAAACATCAACAATTCAACATTACATTGTCAAAAGGAAATTTTACCTTGTGAAAATTTGACAGGTCGTTAATAATCCAAATTCATCAGTAATATTACACACACGGTGAATATCAAAACATGGAGTGTTCCTTCCTCCGTGATCAAAACAGCCGGCAATTCAATAAACCGCCAATAAACACGGAATCGAGTTTCTTTTGTTAACGCGACACGTGGTCACACAATGCCGTGTTTCGCCGAGAATCAACGGCGCAGCTTTTCCCACCGGCTCCCGCCAAACTGAGTAAGATCTCTGTACTCACCGGTATACGCGCCAACAGCTCTTCTTTACTCAGTTTAGCCACAGAATCTGCTTGAATGCCGTTATCCTGTAGTAGCTGGGCGCAGCAGCTTGCTACGTTATCCAAAACTAGCACATTTCTCAAGGTGAAGGCCATTTTATATGACAAAAATCTGCTCAATATCTTGGACATTCGGCGTCGATGCACTGGATGGAAGTACTTGCCGCAATAATAATAGCAGATCGCACGTAGTGAATGCATGATCGCGCACACACGTGGGGGGGGGGGGGGGGGGGGGGGGGGTGGACCGGGGTCGACCGGTCATCACCTGCACCACTGATACATCAGCAAAATCATTTTAAAAGTCAAAATATTGATCATTTCACATGGTCATTCATATTCGTTTGACATTGAATTTTTAAAAAGTAAAAAAAAAACATGTTTAGCGTCCCCGCCCGCTTCCTTTTGGGGGCTGCCTAGATATGTTTTTATTTTTACCAGCCGGAGTGGAAAATGAGGTGAAAAAAAATGTCAACCGATTTAAAGAACTTGATAAAAATATGCTTGCGAGTCAGAACTTGGAAAACGATTAAAACCACTTTAAACATGTTCAATTCTCTAGCCCAACAAGTCTCTTTCATTTTTGTGTCTTGGAACAGTTGAAAACCTAAGCCTACGGTTGTCGGAACTTGGAAGTAAAAGAATGATGGCCATCTTGAAAATAAAAAAAAATAGAAAAAGACCCTCCTTCCGTAAAAAAAATTCCGGACGCAATTTTTTTTAAATTGGCCTTAACATAAATTAAACAGCAAACAAACAAACAAACAAAAATAGGACGAAATATCCGACTCTTCGTTTTCCACGTTTTCTATAATTGGTTCTGTATACCCATCAGGAGGCGTATATGTAATGTCAGTTAAGCACAGCGCGCAAACACAAACATGAAACCAGAACTGGATGGACTGGCAATGCCACATGGTAATAAAGCGTACCTTCTGATTATAATCTACATTCTACATCGTATTTAATTCGAAAAATGAAAGAAGAACTTTCCGAAAGTATTGCTGCATATAGGCCAATAACATTTACTTCGCTTTAATATAATCATTTCTAGGAATACCGACACAATTAAAAGTTAAAGAAATATACATTGTACCAAACTAAAAACTGATTTCCTAGATGTTGGTGTTGAATGTCATCAATCACTTGTCTCGATTTTGTTTTAATTCTGGGCAACTGGAGAATCACGACACGATTTTTCACCTTTTTTCATATCACATGCTGGGACGGCGTCACGGTCCCAAACAGTTTTTTTTAAAATACGCTTAAAGTTTGGATTTCCCAGAACTCGGCCACCAATTCTAAGCACAGGTGTGATATGTTTACACGTGTGAATATTAAGTTCATATTTCAGTCAGCGGCGTAACTGGGGCGAAACTTAGGGTGGGTGCACACATTTTTTCAAGGGGAACTATAATTTTTTGTTCATTTCAAGTTTTAAATGGGGGGAGGGGGGGGGGAGACGTCAGCTGGGGGTACATCCCCCACCCCCGGGGTTACACCACTGCAAACATTTATTTTGTTAAGCTGATGTTACACAATGCGAAGGAACAGGGTGCGACCACGACGCAAAAATGACTATAATGGGCGATAACAAAATGGATGGATACAAAGCGGGGGTAAGACTCATAGTCAATGAAATGTTCCAATAAACTTACCATGTCAATCTTGGGGGAAACAAGAACAGTTAAGTTTCCAATATGAAAAAAATAATAGAAAGTCCAGCAACTCATGAAGTACTTCAGCATTTTAATAACTTTCAAATATATGCAGACCATATTCACATGGGAACAACACTATTAATTTTGAATTATTCTATATTTGTCATCAAACAAACTGAGTTTGTAATTCTAAACAACTTTCAGCATATAGAAAACTGGTAGGAGTGGGATTTGAACCTGCGACCTCCAGATTACCATGGTGGGGGGGGGGACGGTTGGTTGAGCGCCGGTTATGGTAATCCAGCAGTCTCAGGTTCAAATCCCGCACCTGGAAGTTTTTCTTGTCCACTTTGAATATTGTTTAATTTGTGATCTGAAGATGATCAGCCCCAAACATATAAGCATCATAAACATACCCTTTGAAAACGGCCTCTGGTAAATACTCATAGCACAATTTATTCTCATCGACTATAGAAGGCTATTTAAAAAATTTGCACAAAACACAAGCCTTCCAGAAAAAGATATAAAATACAAGCCATCACAATTCAAGATTAAAATTGAACAATCTGCTTAAATGTTTAAATACTTGCATTGAGCTTCGGTAATTGTATGCATAATCTATCTCTATTTTTATTTGCTCGAGTTGCAACATTAGTGTGGCGCCAAAAATAAATACGCTGAAATACAAGAATCATTCGGTATCAATTCCGTCACCTATTTCATTCTAATGGGTCACATTTTCTTCAGCGAATGTGAGTGATGTAATAATGCCATTTTAGGTACAAACAGAAGTCCAGTACGTTTCCGCATTTAGTAAAACTACTAGCAAGCAAAGTTTGGGACAGCAAAGCTTCATTTGCGAGATTATGTAGCCACCCCCCCCCCCCCCCCCCCCCCCCCCCATCTCCCCAGCAACCCATACTTCACCAGCTATGATCATGTGTATAATATCGTTTAATGAATAGTCAATGTGTCACTTTTCCTTGTCCAAAAATAGTAACGATTCCAATGCTACACACAAGTTAGCATCAAATATAGTCTGCGCCCTGTTACAGGAAAAAATACTGTTCAGGATTACTCTAGATTAAACTATTAAAACTAGATTACATTTGCCAATATTTACACACATATTTTGTAATGGAGTCAACGTGTCCATTTTGAAGACCAAATATAATTGCACAATCCATGAATTGTTGAATACATGTACCACCATTTCTTCAGATATAATTAAAAGAAAAAAAATCTTTTCAACAGACAAAATAAATACTTGATCCAATTGATGTATCATAATGTTGTTTCCACAAACTCTTTAACCCTCCTGTTCTCAAGGCCAAAATGGAGCCAGCTACCCTATTATATATCAAAACCTACCAAGTGACAGATTGTGAGAGTTGGTATTTTTAATAGGCTGTGAATACAAGAGGGTTAATTAATGTGTCCAGTTTTATGTCTAATAATTATTCACCAAAGACCCCCCCCCCAAAAAAAATGTAATAAAAGAAACAAAAACCTCCCCCAAAAAAATAAAACTTGGAAGAAGATCCTGGAAATTAAAATATAAACTAAAATTAAAGCAACCAATGGCCATTTAATAGTCATATCGTGGTCTGGTTACAGACTCCCTCCTGATGCATGCAACTTCTACTTCTCTTCATGCACATCTGCATCATCCTTCCACTCCGAAGCCAGACCAGATATCCAACTCGACACTGCTGACTTGGCGCTACTCAAAGCGCCCCCTACCGCCTTGCCGGTGTGCAACATGGCCACGCTGGTACGATTGAGGGCGCTATTTATTTTCTTGCCTCTTTCTGTCGTCTGCATAGCACTGTAAACAGCACAAACACTGGTCATTAACTCTTGGCTACAGCAAGCTGAAGTCATCAAAACGGCTTTAGAATAGGGGTGTGTGCTTCGGAACCGGGTACCCGACCGTTCATGTCAAGAACCGGTTCCAGATTATGGAATCGAGTACACGTACAACTTTACATTATCGCATAGTAACTTCCCAGAAAATAAAAAAGGAAAGGTTTCGAATGTTATTTGTAGGGAATTTTCAAAATTAAAACCCGACTACATGGGAAACCAGCACAGATTTCATGTTTACGACGCTCACGAAAATTTACAATAAAGGGAATTTACCGGTTGTGGTTTTTGTAGTCTGGGTATGGATAAAGAAGCCTCGACGAGGCATAATAGCATGCCTCTCATTCCACAATCAATACAACTGTATAAAGCTTCTGTCTTTTGTGATATGCCGGCGCATGCACGTGCCGGAACATGTAATGGCAGAGTAGTGATCATGTTTACTGGACAGGCATGAGATTTTTCAGACTTTTGTCTGAAATCAGACTTTAGTTTGAATCTCCAAGAAAGACATTATTGCAACTTCCGGGATTGGAAGTTTTGGGTTGGGTTTCTTTAACGGGTACCCGGGTACCCGTATTTTTTTTCAATCGGGTACCCGGTCCTTTAACTACCCGTAAATGCACACCCCTAAGTGAATAACACTGAATCATGAGTGACAGCCAAAATCCTTGGGATTGGTGGATTACCCACAATAGAGTTAAGCAAAATTAATCTTGATATCTCAGCCACACCCAATCCATGAACAATACATTGTAAAAAAATGTTTCTGGGCACTATTAATCCCTTGAGCCAGGGTACTATAATGGGGCGCTGGTATGCCAGGCCGGCTTGTGCAGCCAAGCGAAATGGACACAAGAGGAGTGTGCAGCCAAGCATAACGCACACGATAACCCAACAAAGGATTAAATATGCAGAAAATGCGGTAAAAGCCATCAACCGGCCAGGTGGCAATTTTCAAGGTTGGAGTCGAGTCCCTGCAAGTACTTTCACAAGTACTTTCGCAAGCCCAGTCAGAAGTCCTTTCATAAAGCCGGTCACAAGTAACTGGATGAACAATGACAAAGGAATGCCTTTGTCAACGCTCATTTGAATAGCTTGTGATTGGGATTAGGACTGGAGGGCTTGTGATGGACTTGCAGGGGACTTGCGATGGACTCGACTACATCTCTGCCGGGTTCAATGGGTTAAGATGTACACATTTGGAAAGTCAAGTGCCAGTTTGGATAGACAAACTTCGCAAAGGCATTTTTAGGAATATTTGCAGTGATATTAGAAAATACCTAAAGAAATTCTTGGATATAAATCTATATAGGTACCTTTGTAATCGTATCTTCATGTCATGCATACTCAGTTGGCCCTGGGAAGGATGGCTGCAAAATAAAGGTAATCAAATCAAATAATATTGTATCAAACTTTGGTACGAATAACCAAATATCACACTAACTTCATTAACTGTTTAACCACAAGAGAATGCCTGAACTTAGGAACTTGCAATGGCATTTAAAATCAAAATGGGTTTCGGTACAAATTTGGAACAGCATGACAATTTGATCTCGTCAGAATCTTTCTCAATGTCTTCAGGGGTGAGATTGGCCAAAAATGAAAAATCCACGAAAAATCCACGAGGACCCCAGATCAACATATAGTTTGTATTTGCCGAAAGGCACCCCCTTAAAATATCCATTTTTATTGGTCTACATCCACTTTTACAGGTAAAAACATCTTTAGGACAACACCTCGGGAATTCCAGATTGCAAAAGAGATTGACTTAATTTCCAACATTTATCTTTTCCCTACGGGGGGGGGGGGATAAAGTTAATTTTGTCTTGTTTGTTCCTTAACCCCTTGAGTACGGTTCCTTATAGGAGGCGCTCTGGCAGCCAAGCAAAACGGCCACAATGTGTTTGTGCAGTCAAGCGTAACATACACAATAATCCAACAATGTATTGAAACTGCACAAATAACGGCAAATGGAGTCATCCGGCCTGGTGCCACTGTTGTTTTTTTTTGCGCCATTTGGTGTCTTCCGTACGCAAGGGTTAACTGCCCTTAATTTAATTGTTACTTTGTTAGTCATCTTTTGTCCCTTGTTTCAACCCCTTCTGGGCGCTGGTATGCCAATACAGGCTTGTGCAGCCAAGTCCCAAGTGTAATGCAAACATTAGGCAAACAATGGATCGAGTACGTGCAAGAATGCGCGTATAGACGCCAACCGGCCGTCAACCATACTCCAGAGGTTAAAGGAGAAGGGTTGAAAGTTGCAAGGAGTGACAGAACGACGTAGCATACCCAGCAAGAACGAAATCAATCCCAGGGTGCTTCTTACTCATCCAGATTCGGTAGTTGTGGGTCGTCTTCCAGGCGCTGACGAAATGGTCGTTGAAATCACTCATATCCTTATCGTGACCTGTCAGATGACAATGGTTACCATGGTAACTCTAATCACCGTTAGTTCCCGTACAATCACTGCATTTTTTGGTAGACAAAAGACCACAGCTATACATACACGAATATCTGAGTGAGCGGAAACAGTCATTTACTATCGAAATGTATAGCTGTAATCTAATAAACCAAAAAGACAACTGAAAGGCAGTTACATTTGCAATGATCAGTCCAAGTGCAAACCTTTCTTGGATAGAAGGGTGGCGTGGTTACCTAAAAAGCTACAATCGTACGTAAACTTAAACAATTACATTTGTAAACAAGAGAATTAAACCACAAAGCTCAATAGTCATACAAGCCGTGACTGATATGAACATGGCTAATGGGGTAGTCAATCAGTGTTACACCATGACGTAACACCATGACGTAACACCATGACGCAACACCATGACGCAACACCATGACGCAACACCATGACGCAACACCATGACGCAACACCATGACGCAACAACACCATGACGCAACAACACCATGACGCAACAACACCATGACGCAACAACACCATGACGCAACACCATGACGCAACACCATGACGCAACACCATGACGCAACACCATGACGCAACACCATGATGCAACACCATGACGCAACACCATGACGCAACACCATGACGCAACACCATGACGCAACACCATGACGTAACACCATATTGGATATTTGCCAAAGTGGGAGTCAGGGCAGAACTATTGAGAAAAGAGGGCGTAGGAATGAAACGTACAGATTAGCAGGGAGATTTCGAGATTAGCTAGAGAATGGCAGGTATAATATAATACAGGAATTAAGATAGGGATTAATTAAAAATGAAGCAAATAGCTCATGAATTACTTACGTTGATGTGAAGCAGTCGCAAGTAGAGACAGGATGTACATCTTGAACTGAGCTCGTATCCACTCATCACCGCCTTCCCAACCTATAAATAGATCAAACATTTAAATAAAGTGAGAGCCAATTAACTTTCTATCAACTCTTTCAAATTTGTCTCCACTCAAGTTTCTTGTGCTGTTGATTTTAAAACTTAAAGGGCGACAGCCCATCGACAAAATTAATCAAATTAGACATGCCCTCTCTGAAGTTGAATTTAATAGCAATCTAAAACTAAAATCTCTGGCAAAAAGGAGAACAGACAATATAACAGAAACTAACCAGTGTTATCCAGGTATATGTCCTCGCTCTTTTCCGAGATATTCTTGATCAGGAAATCGGCAAATCTTAGGTCGGCTGTGGATAGACTCAGCTGTTTACGAAGCTCAGGATCAAACACGATCACTTTACCCTCCTCAACCTGTAGACAGGTTGAAAATAAAAACATGAAACATTTAACCATCTAAAACAACACTTACCCAAATATGCTTGTGCAGATGCAAGCTCAGAAACACTTTAAATATTCGCATCGAGGACCTGTGTACCAGTGTTGTATTCGAGTCCCTGCAAGTCCTTTCTACAAGTCCTTTCATAAAGCCGGTCACAAGTAACTGGATGAACAATGACAAAGGAAAGCCTTTGTCACAGCTTATTTGAAGAGCTTGTGATTGGGATTAGGACTGGATGGCTTGTGATGGACTTGCAGGGACTTGTGAAAGGACTTGCAAAAGGACTTGCAGGGACTCGAATACATCTCTACTGTGTACCCTTTACTCAGAACAAAGACTTCTATTGTAGTTTCATGTGATGTCATCAAAAATGTTTGGACAATTACCTATAAGATAAAATGAAAAAACAACTCACAATTACTATTTAAGGTCAGTGTCTCACAAAAGTGAGTCTTGAAAAGTCCTACTCTACGCCTGCTGCTTTTAAGGCCAACGTTTCTCCTGAATTCCTTTGTTTCTGGTTTAAGTTTAGAGTACCTGACTGGAGTATATGCGTATTCATCAATGGCAATCACTAGGGGTGTGCATTTACGGGTAGTATGGGAATCGGGTACCAGTTAAAGAAAGCCAATCCCAAAAATTAAATCTCGGAAATTGCTGTTCACATTGTTCGCAAATGTCTGCACGTTAATACTACCACATCGGTGCATCAATGCAGCAAGATGCAAGTGTGTACAGTCAGCTCTATAGCTTTACGGTGTAAATTGCATCTACTGTTTTGTTTTACCATGTACCCCAGTTTTCATTTTAAAAATTCTCCACAACTGACATTGAAAAACTTTCTTTTTCATTGTCTGAGATGTTACTAAGTAATATGTTAATTCGGTTACGGGTACTCGATTCCATAATCTGGAACCGGTTCCTGACATTAGCGGTCTGGTACTCGGGTACCCGGTTGGGATGCACAGCCCTATCAATCCCAGTTATTCCAATCTTCATTTTCGTCCAGAGGAGTTTTGTATCATCACAAGCCGTGACAAAAACTCAGCCGGTAGATCAATATCCCAGATTCCATATTCTTCCTTACCTCAACAAGCACATCTAAGAGATGCCTACGCTGCTTAAAGAGCATGTTGGATGCACCAATCACAAAGCAGCGTACATTCACGTCTTGAAGTAGGTCATGCTGCTGTAGCGACATATAGGGATGACACAAAGATCCCTGCCAGAAAAATCAAAACCAGGAAAATAATTACACTTTTAACCCTAACCCCTTGGGTAACTTGACTAGAAAGTATCCTGAATCCGCCAAAATCCACCTATTTTGTCATGCACAAAAAGTCGGTTTTGGTGACTGCTCAATATGGAGGTATCCTGAATCCATCAAAATCCTGCAGTAACGCTAGGCTTACAATCCTCAATCTATCAAAATCCCCCAGGTTTCAATATGGAGGTATCCTGAATCTGCCGAAATCCTCCAAAACGGGGGGGGGGGGGGGGGGGGGGGGGGAGGGGGGGAAGGATTTTGATGGATTTATGAACGTTAGGGTTAAAGTCAACTCTTGTTATGCTGGGGCGAGTGGGGTTGGCCAATGAACATTATGTGCTCCATGAACCAACAGTGCTAACTGGCTTAGCAAAAATAAGTGTTAGTAACTACTATGCGTTAATCCAGCTTCTGCATAATACTCGACTGTGAATTCAACTGTGTACCGAACTGGGTTCCAACTGATAATGCACAAAACCATGGCGAGTACTGAAGTGCGACATCATTTGCCACTGTTCTGACTCATACATTATCCCTAACCCCCCAGGCATTTTTTTACTAAGAAGTGTCCTCAACCTGTCAAAATCCAACACTGTGCAGTATACCTATGGCACATTCATTGGACTTAGACAAATTGGGGCACCTAAGCTCCATGTAAAGTAATGGTGCCAAGGCGCTACGGTCCCGAACCCATCAAAATTAGACAAAACCTGCTGTTGAAGTTTGTAAGACTTGGGATAGTTAGGGTTAATGTCTTAACACACATAATTGTGCGCATGAACCAGATGCAAAAATCGTACCAAAGTTTATGGTATAACATAAATATGGTCCGATACCATAAATATACCATACCATATACAATACCATAAATATCTCGCCATACTTTATGGCAAGATGGCAGCGGTGTAAATGCACATTGAGTAATTCTTTTACTGAGTATTGTTATAATTAAATTAAAAGAGAAACAAAACGGGAATAGACTTTGGAATTTAGAATCTTTTCTTTTAAATGATTTATTTTTAATATCACAAGTCCACTGACATTCTTGATCACGGCAAGTCTTGTAATCGGTTTCTACACCATGCAATTCAAAGAAACTTCTTTAATCGTAATAATTCTTAATTTCCGTACCTTTCCGAACAATGACAATGGGAATCCAAAATCGTCGGCCTTGATGGAGGACAATGACGGACAGTTATTCGGTAAGACAACAAAATCATCCGCACCACTCAAACGTTGACTGCTTGTCTCATCGTCAAAGGGATCGTTCTCTGTCCTCTGCCCAACGGGAACAGCATCCTTTGAGCTTAAATGTACAGGTGCTTCATTTGCGCTCAACTGCTCACTTGAGATGGGTTTACTGGAGTTACCTTCTATTCTGTCAGGCTCCTTATGATAAAGTCCCGAATCCGTTTCGTCGTTACCTTCACTCGGTTTTCTTCCCTCGAAGTATGGACCGTATAACTCTTGGTCTATCATCGCTAGCAGATCCTCCTCCAGGGATTTAGCCGAGGTAGGGGTGTGGCCACCATCCTGGACTTCAGATTTGGATGAAACGTACGACTCCTTACTCTGCAAGCTATCTCGGACTTTGTCCGTTTGCTCTACGCTGGCCGTTTCTTGGCAGTCTGCATGAACGAGATTGTTCGGTTGGTTGGAAGACACCGAGATTCTCTTCTCCGCTGACGAGGATGAAACGATGGATTCTGGGAATGCAGAGTCCCGCGTCAGCGTACTCTCTGCCGATTGTGAACCTGTCGTCTCCATATTATTTGGATTCAGCACCTCCTCCTCCGGTGTGGAATCTTGACATGAATTCACCGACGATGTTGGGGTTCCATCCTGATCGTTACTGGCTCGTTTCTCTTTCCTGCTTTCTTTCTTCTTTTTCTTCTTGCGATAGTTGGGTACGTGTGACATCTTAACATCTTCGTATTCTCTGGTGTCAATACCAAATTCATTGAGTTCCAGGGAGGGAGTCTGTGGCCTATAATGCTTGTACGATGCTGCCTCTACGAGACCATGTTCCACCATTGCTACCAAGAGGTAAAAAAAACACCAAATATTATTACCAGAATGCACCTTCCAGACATTTTCTTGATATCAAAGTTAACCGCTTTAATACAAACAACAGCAATAGCCGCGGTTTGAAAAAGGCCACCTGGCCGGTTGACATCTGTATGCACATTCCTGCACATACTCAATCCATTCATGAACTATATTGTTCTTGAATGGGAAATGTAATGAATAGATGGAGCTTTTTCAAACAAAGCTTTCATTCACATGAAAAGGGGGGCTCCAAGTGTGATGAATACTCTGTTCAGTGCGACGCCTATTGTTTGCATTTATGCTTGGCTGCGTAGCCCCGTTCTTCGCATACCAGCACCCCATCAAATCAGACGGAGGCAAGGGGTTAAATGCTAAAATGTACAGAGTGATCAACAGTGAGAATGACCAGACTACTCGGGTCAAACAAGGACAGCAGGATGAATTACTTGGCTGCGGCTTGAAATTACACACAAGTCTATGGTAGCGGCTGCAGCCACATCACATAGACTTGTGTGTAATTTCAAGCCATAGCCAAGTAATTCGGACACGGCCTGAGAATCATTGGCACGTGGCAATACTAATAAACTACAGTAAACAACTTAAGTGCATCGGACCTCACCCGGGGCCAATTTCACGGAGCTGCTCAGCACGAAAATTTGCTAAGCACGAAAAAAAGCTTAGTAAGAACGTGTTACCGGCCAAAACTCCATGCGAGTTTCCTGCTAAGCCATAAGCACTAGCCGTCACATATAAATTTGGTTGATAATCCTGCTTTTAACAAGGAAGACTTTTTTATGCTAAGCAAACGTTCACGCTTAGCAGTGCCGTGAAAACGGACCGTGCACCTACCTGGAAACAATGAAACGAGAGACAGCAGGGATGTACACAATGTGTGGACCGGTTGAGCGAAGAACAGAACACGTCGCTCAAGCAGCAACAACTTGAACAACACCAGTATCTGGGCAAGGAGATGCAACAAGACATGCGCACTTAGAATAGTAACTACGGAGCACAGACAGTTTAACCCTAACCTTCCCAAATCCTCCACAATCCTCTTTGCCAAACGGAGGAATTTGGAGGATTGAGGGTCTTTGGAAGTTGAAGCATCAGAGGATATTGCAAGGCATTGAGGGCATTGCCTCTGGAGGAAAATGGAGGATCCAGGTCATCAGGCCCAATCTGATGCTGGATGATTTCAGAGGATTGAGGTTACTGGGGTGTCGATCCAAAACCCACTGGAGGATTTTGCAGGATTCAGGCAGTGGTCCCCAGTAACAAACATTGGATGATTTTGGAATCGGAAGATATTTGAGGATTCGGGTTACATGTAGGAAAAATGATGTAGGGATTTAGGGTTAATGAAATCAGTGTTTACATCTCGCAACAAAATAGCAATGAAAATCAACTGCAGCTCAAAACTGAAAGTATAGCAAAAATAATCAAATGAAAGGCAACATAAACTTGTGTATCAGTTTCACATCAACTAAAAGTTTCCGATCATTTGCAGTCACACCATGAAGGAAATTATTATAAGATACAGATCATCTGACATAATTGAAATTAATTTTTTCAAATACAAAGTCATCATCATACTACACAGTGTGAGTCAACAGTAAACCAGAACTGAACCCTGAATACATGACATACAAATCAAACTTTTTTCACCAAATTAATATGATTATGTAGCCTAAGATCTTCGAAAGGATAGGTCACTCAACCAGATCAGGCATGGAATACCGCACACGAGGTATCTACCCAAAACGAGTAGGATTGAGTAGCGTGTAGGCTTGCGTTCACACCCACTGATTATCAGTAAAAATCACCCCACTAAGTTGGACACAAACGCTTTTCGCTTGTTCTGGGAAGACACCTTGTTCTCAGTTATCCGTGACCTGATCAGGCCGAGTGACCTTTCATTTCAAAGGGAAGATCCGAATGATACTGAGGCCGTGTCCGAATTAATTGGCTATGGCTTGAAATTACACACGAGTCTACGGGAAGTGGCTGCAGCCGCTACCATAGACACGTGTGTAACATCCAGCCGTAGCCGAGTAATTCGGACACGGCCTAATTTGGTGATACCAATTATATTTGACATATTTGGGGTTAAATTTTGTTTTACTTACACTGGCCGGCTGTTATTAATAGGGTGCTGGTATGTTTAACACACACAACAGGTAAACAATGGATTGAGTATGTACAGGAATGCGCGGACAACAGGTGAACAATGGATTGAGTATGTACAGGAATGCGCGGACAACAGGTGAACAATGGATTCAGTATGTACAGGAATGTGTGGACAACAGGTAAACAATGGATTGAGTATGTACAGGAATGCATGGACAACAGGTGAACAATGGATTGAGTATGTACAGGAATGCGCGGACAACAGGTGAACAATGGATTGAGTATGTACAGGAATGCGCGGACAACAGGTGAACAATGGATTGAGTATGTACAGGAATGTGTGGACAACAGGTAAACAATGGATTGAGTATGTACAGGAATGCATGGACAACAGGTGAACAATGGATTGAGTATGTACAGGAATGCGCGGACAACAGGTAAACAATGGATTAAGTATGTACAGGAATGCATGGACAACAGGTAAACAATGGATTGAGTATGTACAGGAATGCGTGGACAACAGGTAAACAATGGATTGAGTATGTACAGGAATGCGTGGACAACAGGTAAACAATGGATTGAGTATGTACAGGAATGCGCGGACAACAGGTGAACAATGGATTGAGTATGTACAGGAATGCACGGACAACAGGTGAACAATGGATTGAGTATGTACAGGAATGCACGGACAACAGGTAAACAATGGATTGAGTATGTACAGGAATGCGCGGACAACAGGTGAACAATGGATTAAGTATGTACAGGAATGCATGGACAACAGGTAAACAATGGATTGAGTATGTACAGGAATGCGTGGACAACAGGTGAACAATGGATTGAGTATGTACAGGAATGCATGGACAACAGGTAAACAATGGATTGAGTATGTACAGGAATGCGCGGACAACAGGTAAACAATGGATTGAGTATGTACAGGAATGCGCGGACAACAGGTGAACAATGGATTGAGTATGTACAGGAATGCACGGACAACAGGTGAACAATGGATTGAGTATGTACAGGAATGCACGGACAACAGGTGAACAATGGATTGAGTATGTACAGGAATGCACGGACAACAGGTGAACAATGGATTGAGTATGTACAGGAATGCGCGGACAACAGGTGAACAATGTATTGAGTGTGTACAGGAATGCACGTATAGATGCCAACCGGCCAGGTGATTTTTTTTTTTTGATTTTTTTTTAAACTGCGGTAATGGTCGTCGTCCGTATTCAAGAGGTTAATGAGCATGAGATGGGGCAGCTTACCTTGTGCTTAAAGGTAAGGATCAAGTCTCTCAGCGGAAGATCAAGGAATGCCTGCGAGTCATCAAGCTGCCCGGTCGTCAGCGATCCGTTCAGACTCCTGTACAACTCCTGCGACAGCAGATAGACAACAAGTATTCAAGAACAAAATCCAATCCGAGTTATCTGGAAGACATTTTGGGGGGCTTACCTCAATTTTGACTGCCGTTCATCATTAAATACACTCCAAAGTCGTTTCAGTGGATTCCGTCACCGAGACATTCCGTGTGTGAAATGACGGATTTTAATCGTCTGATAATAAAGCGTACACATCTTGTGCAAATACATGTAAGAAGTTGAACTTACATTTTCAAAGTGAACAAAGAAACTGGCAGGAGCGGGATTCGAACCTGCGACCTCCGGGTTACCGTACCGGCGCTCTACCAACTGAGCTATCTTGCCCTATGTTGGCGGTCTCCCAAATTGTCAGTATCTTTGTTCGTAAGTTGAACTTACCATAAGAATGGATGTTTTGGAGAAGTCCCTTTCACTGAAGTAGGCATGCGTGATGAGTTTCAACTTGGCCTGAATCAAACCATACAGCGGCTGGAGGGTCACAGAACAAAGAATAGAAATTGTATGATTATTCTCAATAAAAAGGCTCTATATTGTCAGCTTTTATGTTGACAGTGACCACATGCTAAAATGCTAGCATAACGCCTAAATAATTAGAAAGCCTTCATAATGAATCAATGTTTGACAACACGAAAAAACCAAACCAACCAAAAAAAAATAACTCCAACCAAAAGACCCTATGTAATTTGAAAGTCCAATAAAACCCTAACTACCCAAAACCTTACAAAATCCAACAGCAGGTTGTGTTGCTGTTTGATGGGTTCAGGACTGTAGCTCCTTGGCACCATTACTTTACATGGAGCTATGACGGCCCAATTTATCCAAGTCCAAAGAATGTGCCATAGGTTTACTGCACAGTGTTGGATTTTGACAGGTTAGGGGGTCAAGCCCGGTTCATACTTCATGCGAATGCGAATGCGAAGCGAATTTCATGACGTCAACAATTGAAGTTTCATTGTGACATTCTCCGTTACCTTGGGACCGCAATGGAAATACGTTTTTTTTAAACTTGTTTGCGTTATCCCTGCTTTTTCCACTGTATGGGGGACTTTCTGTTTAAATTATAATTTATAGTTTGAGACAATTAACTAATTTATTGGAAATTGCGAATAAATCAAATCAAATAAAAAAAAAACTTGACGAATTCGCTTCGCATACGCATTCACATGAAGTTTGAACCGGGCTTAAGGGTTCATTTCCTTTAAAAATGTGAGCAACATTCACAGCAAGTTCAATGAAGGTTCGCATAAGCTTTTTTGTTTTAGGTTTTTTATTTAGAAATAAGGAATGTACTGACGTAATTGGCCTTCACATTTAATGCACCTATCAACTGCCCCCCCCCCCCCCTCCCCCACCGGCTTCCCCACTCAAATTTAGGGGCTGTCATTTCGGAAGTGACAAAAACCCCCATCTCCTGCACAAATGTATACGACCAATTTTCATTTACACTCAAAGAAGGACCAAATTCCCTTGGGCACAAAAAAATATATATCAATCCCATCATCCAGGGTGGGGGGTACGGGAGGGGGTGGGTGAGGGACAGTTGATTGGTGTGTAAGGTAAATGAATTATTTATGCAGATTTTGTACTGTTTGCTTACCAATGTGCTGAGAACACAGACACTCTTCTGCACTGTGCCTCTGGTAAACTCCTTGTCTTTACTCAGTAAATCCTAACACACAAAAAATGCACATTCAGACCCTTAAAATCAATACAAGAAGCATGCGAAACAGTATGACGAGAGCATTTCCCACAGTAACCTCTATATTATCCCACTACAGAATTTTTCATATGGACAAAAAAAAACACCATTCGGCACCGTTTCCGGGTTTGAAAGAAAAACTCAGAGCTAAGTAAACAACCTATGTCGCAGTCATTCGCATTCATTTTATACATGATCAAATCTTTTGAATTATTAAAAAGTCCCTGATCGGGTCGTCCAAAAACAATGTGTTGCTGGTAAGTTTATTTGAGAATCATTGCTCTGTGAAATAGTTGAACATCATGTCAATTAATGAATTTGCAGGAGTTTTGTTGTGATGAACAGGTGCCGCCTGACCATGCTGACCTGTGTGCTACACTGGCATTTGCCATGTCGTGTGTACTCATGAATGAATTTGTCGAATAGCACCGTGTTTGTTTAGCACTGAGAGCATCGCTTTCAACCCAGAAGTGCACAGACCCGGCTAATGTTAAATGTGTCCATATTGATTCTTAAAACCCTCCTGTTCTCAGGGCCAAAATCGACCCAGCTGCTGTACAGATCAAAACCTATCAAATGTCAGATTGAAACACACACAAACTGTCAGAGTTGGTGTTAAGAGTTTTTGATAGGCTGTGATAGTTATAAGTATAGGAGGGTTATTAATACACTTTAATTTAACACACTAACATGTGCTGTAATCTTGCTGATGCTGTGAGTGTAATGTAATTGACAGATAGCAGTTAACAGTTACAGTAATTAACATATCTCCTAAACAGTACCTCTGTGGGTAATGACATGAGCCCAATAACAAAAGGTCAGACAGGTGGTTGTCCCTAGTACTGACCTCTAGTGATGGCAGAGGCTGAGCTGTCAGACACCCCTTAATCCTTACCTAATGCCCATGCATGCAGGCATTTCAAGGCCAAGGCAGGGCCAATGTTCTGAAATAATTACCCTCATACATGTATATTGTGGTAGTGCTGTGGCCTAGTGGTTTGGAGCCTTGAATTTGTGGTCTGCGGTGGGTAATTCTGCAAGTTGTGGGTTCGAGCCCAGTCCTGGGCTATAGCACTTCTTATGGGCAGAGGCAATATTAATGCCTTGCAGTGGACTAGTTACCCATCCCGACCCTATTCATACTGTGAAGAGATCAGATTATCTGGTCTTGTTTCAGTGTGAGGGGCTGGTTCTTCCACACTTTCCTCTGTAGCCCACACCTCGAGTGGCCTTTGGCCTTGTGATAGGCGATTTGCATTAAAAAAAATATTTAAAATAATATATAAAAAAATTCAGATATTTTGCTGTAGAAATGAAAAGGTAATTGATCAGCAAGCGTACATCTCCGAAATGTTACAAGTATTTGAAATACTAGTGTGTCAGTAATGAGTAGTAAAAGTAATGCATACTACAGTTTACTACTAGTAGTAATTTGTAGCTTTAGGTGAGGTTGGGTTAATCCGTTATTAATAGTGACAAACCAACCCTAACGACCCAGTGGTGTGATAAACTGTTTTAAAATTGGAGAATTCAGGAGTGTTCGGGCCCATCAAGTGAAAATGCAACACTTATTTACATGTATCAAGTTCATTTATGTCAATACAGACTTTTTACCAGAAAATGTAAAACATTTATGACTCACTATGTCCACTGGTTCTATATATCAGGGAAAAGTTTTCCGACTATTTTATGACACATACTTCCAATTCGGACTAAAAATACTACAGGAAGTAATTGGATCAAGGAACACTTCCTTTCCTGGTTTGTACAGCTGTCGGTAATATTTCCTCCTAATATCGTCATCATGGTTTACCATGCGGTTTTGGTATTAAAGTTGGTGGACTGGTTAATATTCAGTATTAGGTACAAGGTTTGCAAAATTACATCAGGGAAAGGAATAATTGTGTTTTCCTAAAGATAAATCATCAGGGAAAGAAATAAACAGTGGTTCAGCAGGATTAGCGATCACTCAGTTGAGAATCAAGTTGTTTGACAACTACAACGATGAATCAGAAGAATACAGATAAAAAAAATCAAGAAATATCTTAAATACTCTGATTTTCTTAAGTTTACTCTGAAATATGTGATGGTTTCTGATGTTTTAGTTTCAGGAACGTTTCATCAAAATTAATTGCGAGGCCTACTATTCAAATTGGTAACAAATTTCGACCAATGCCTAGAAATGGTTGGATCAACACTTTTAGAATTCAAAGAAATAACTGAATTCTAAACCGGAAATCCTGCACAGTGCATGTTTACCTTTGTGTCAATCTGCCGATAGCAGGAAACTCCATAAACGGTGTTACGTTTCTCGTCTGTTCCCGGTAAATGGAAGTAGATGGTATCTGTGTGAAATACGTGAAGCAACATGTCATATTTATGCATTTTCAATTCCAAAATCAATCAATATGAGCCACATTTCAATCAATGTGGATTCATTACGAGTTAATTCTCCCACGTGGCACTGCGGAGTGCTGTGGCCTCGTGGTCTAGTGTACCTGACTTAAGACCTTGGTGATACAACAGATTGTGGGTCTGAGTTCAGCAGGAGTCATGGTGCTTCTGTCCTTGAGCAAGGCACTTTGTCACAAGTTGCTTCTCTCCACCCAGGAGTACACATAGTCGTACTTCCCTATACTCGCGAGGACAATGCTTTGTGTTTCCTATTCTTCCTCTAATATAACCCAACCCCATAGACTAAGCACGTACCCTTACGTTCGAGGACCGATTTTAACAAAAGACCGTCTCTCAAGGACAAGAAAGATTCTTTTGTATTTCCTTTCTCCCCTTGTCCTCGAACGTTAGTACAGTACAAGAACATGGGTACCTGTGAGGGCAGTGATTGTTATGTGGTTGATTAGCCCGTGTGCACTTAACTTACAGTGGGGGGGGGGGGGGTGAGGGGCTGTATACTCCCCAGGGAGCTGAGGTTTTAGGAATGATTAATAGGCCTGATAAGCAGGGGTAATAATGTAGGCCCTTGACCACTGTGATCCTGGTGGATATGTGCACTTTTACAAATCTCCATTACTATTATCAGAGAGTTTATGTATTTGTTAGAAACCTATTTCAATAACACCCGAGGCTAGTTTAATGATGTACACTGAGGGCAATTTAATTTGCTTGATCCATCGACTGCCTAAAACTGGGCCATCATACTTTCATTGTTTCCTCTTTATTCTCTAATGAAGTCCTAAGCATTGTTAGCATTCATTTGGGGGGATAAAGTGCACTACACTACAGAATACTACATAATTTCTAATATGCCAGTATAGTAAAGAGTACTGCATACTATAGTTTACCACTAGTAGTATTTTGTAGCATTAGGTCAGGTTAGGGTTAACCCTCCTACTATTTGACCATACAAAACCTTACAAAATGTTCATATCCAAATTTTACCATAGCATTAACACACACATGGCAAAACCATACAGTAGCAAGCTTATTGACATGGTTTTGTATGGTAAACATGCTTCACTGTGGTATACAATGTATGCCAAATGGTTTTGTGTGGTAAACATGCTTCACTGTGGTGTACAATGTATGCCAAATGGTTTTGTGTGGTGAATATACTTCATTGTGGCTTATCAACAGACTACTTGGGGGTATGGTGAGTAATGTATAAAGAGAAACCACCCTAATTCTAAAATGGTATAGGCCTATTCATCAATGTTCCCCAGTACACAATGGAGTTGGTTCACCATACAAAACCTTGCACCTGCCAGCAGACACAGCCTGTACAACCATACAAAACCTTACAGTGCCATACAGAGGTTAAGTTGATTTACCATTCATCACCTTACATATAGTTCAGTACAGGCAAGTCTTTTGACCATACAAAACCAGACAGCTGTCCGGTTTTGTATGGTATACCTGCTGTACACTCAGTGACTCACTGTATGGTTTTGTATGGTGAATAAACTTTCTTATACATTGCCTCAAGAGTAGGAGGGATATTATGGCACGTTAACAGGTAACAGAGATCCACAATGAAGAAACGCCCTATTATGGGCATGTACAGTTCAACATACATACAGTAAATTTTAAGTATAAGTTAAGATTTTCCTTTACAATTTGAAACTCGGTTTCAATGATTGTAGAATGCTTACAGTTATGAGAAAGTAAGCACTAACTTTGGAGGTTTCAAATATCTCGCATCTACAATTTCAGGCATTTTGTTTACAATATTTATCCACTGATCAACTACAGGTGAAAATCCTCAGTCAAATAAATCTCTAAAGTTAGTGTACAATTTCTTGGTACTCTAAAGGCCTTGTCACACGAGGCAATTTTTACAAGCAGCTTAATTAGTGACAACTAACAGCACTACATGCTAAAAAAATGCTTGGACAGCACAAGAGACATTTTTCTGACATTACAGGGCTTGAATTTTGGGGGGAAATCTTCTAGACCACTAGTACTTTAGTAGCTCAAGAAATGAACTAGACTGGAAGGGAATTTCCAGGACTGATAAACCAAAAAAATAGTAGATGAAGAACTATTTGTTGGCCTTTGTCAAGCGCAATCTGGGGTTTTGCGCAAGTTTATTGTACCCCCTCCCGAGTTCATATCCCTATGAATGGATTTCATTCAAAGGGAAATTAGCTCAGGAGAGAGTACAGTAAACTTGCACAAAACTCCAGATTGCGCTCGACAGCCATATCTGGTATGTCATCATGGTCATTAAGCCAAACTAAAATGTGCTGAAAATTCAAGAAATTGGCACACAATTTGTACATAAATTGCTGTATGACTGTGCTGCTTTCTTTGTGAGATGAGGTGAGTGTGACTTGGGGAAAAATTACAAGACAATTGGACTTGTTGGTCAAACCAACTGCCTGTGAATTATCTCTTGTGACGCGACCCTAAGGTTACTCGATCTTGGGTTTTTTTTTACAGGATTTATTATGAGATATCTATTAATAATTACCTTCAAGATAATTATGAGCACCATCTGGTAGAGCAAGGAATGGAAGATGTTTCCAATCAGCCGGTATCTCGGAACTATTGCCGCTTTGTCCCTCAATCAATGGTGGATAAGAGAAATCAACCTGTAAGATGCAACAGTTAATGAAACATTCCGAACCGGTATGTAAATGCCAATGCCACTCCCTCCCCATTCCCCTTCCCCCTCCCCCTCCCCTTCCCCTTCCCCCTCCCCTTCCCCCTCCCCTTCCCCCTCCCCTTCCCCTTCCCCCTCCCCTTCCCCCTCCCCTTCCCCCTCCCCCTCCCCATTCCCCCTCCCCATCCCCCATCTTGTCCCCAATTCGTGTTGTGTACAGAAACTTTACATATAAATCATGCCTAAAAAAAATACAAACATTAAAACAAGACAAACTTTAGCCTACCTGGCATCCCTTTTTGTGATGAAATCCAATGACAAGGATGTGTAAAATCGGCCCTTCAATGCCTGAACTTCCGCCTTTATCTGTGGACTCGGCCATTTGGAATCGAATATATGGATTTTGGTGTGACAGCACGAATCATTCACTGGTCTCGGTACAGTGTGTACACACAAGGCTATGGCATAAATGCGCTGCATGCATGGTAGAATATGCTGCAAGCGCAAAAGCATACATATCAGCAGGTGTTATTTATTATTCGTGTCACGTGTGCGCTAGTTTATTTTATAAGATAATCTCCTATTGGTGAGATTTGTTCCTATATCTAATTCTACGCCAATCATCGAAGCTCTATCAGATTCCCGAAGGACGTAGGTTTTGGGCTATGTATTCGCATTATTGAGCTCCATTTGACGCACAATAATACGGCCGATTGGCAATTTTATATGCGTAAACAGCTAGCTAGCCTTGCCCCGGTTACAGGCTTAAGTGTGTATTTCCACGTCGAACTTTTCTTGCACGCATCGGGAGCTTAGAATTTGGGTAAGGTGGTCAGTTGGTCATGCTTTTTGCATGTAATTCGAAGCAAATTGCAGGCTAATACTAGAACTAGGCCGTCAAAGTACAACGAAGCTCATCAGCGTCCGGGGGCCGTACACGTTGAACTTCAAAGTTGCACCGGCTGACCGGTGTCAATGAATGAGTAAACTAACAGTTATTTTGAGGGCGCTTTTCAATCATGATATAGGCCTAGGAGTCCGAGTATAGACTTAACTTGGTAATCGTGTAGTTTAGGACACCCCTAGAAGCTAAAACACCATTTTTTTCTTCAGTTCTTAGATAGTTTGTAACATTCCAAAATGACTTTTGTGGCCTGGCGCAATCTTTTCTTAATCCCAGCAACCCTGCCTAGTTCTAGTTGTTTTAATATATTTTGGAATAAATTTTGGAATGATACAAACTATTTCAGAAATTGAAAAATTGAGGTGGGGGGGTGTCCTAAACTACACGATTACTAGGCTAAGTTTTAAAAATGGAGCTCTATCCATACCCATTTAAACAAACAAATTGACTACTTTTGGGAGAATTTGGAATTTTTAAAATCTGAACCAAAAACAACTGCCCAAATGTGGCCCAAGTTTCCCATAAAAGGTGATTGTGTAGTGTAGGGCCCCTCTTTAGTTTTGATCAAATTAGAGTCGAGGGTATTTTTCTCATTCCAAAATGACTTCTTTTTTTTAACCTAAAGCAGACTTCTCTCAATTCTATTGACATTTTTCTTTGTATTTCTGAACAGTTTATTGTGGTAGAAAATGCAATTTTCTTACATGCTTTTACGGCAGTTGCCATGCTGTCAAACTGTTGAGAATTTGTGTGTACCGTAATTCTTTTACAGATGTTTGAGGATGATCACGTCACCACTAAGCAAAATGCATCTCATTGCATTATCCTGCCTCTTCCTGTCCTTGTGGCTCCTCCCATTGAGTGTTGATGCATCCTGGGGCGACCAGCACCAAATCTTCAGGAGTTTCCGTCGCTACTGCCTGAATATTAACTGCAGCACAGCCCACAAACTACAAGGCTTTAACGGCCGGCAGCCGTTATATCTGAGGTTTCTGGGTTGGGATTGTTGGTCGGAATGTACGTACGAGAGTATGTGGCATCTTACCAAGAAGACTATGGATGCATCAGGAATGATCCCGCAATTTTATGGAAAGGTAACCAAAAAAGAGGGGCAAATTTCACTTGAATACCCTAACCCTGCTGAATCCAACAGAATCCAACAATTTGATATTCCCGTTGGACCCTGTTGGATTGAGCAGCTAACTCATAGTGTTACAATCCTGTTGGATTCAGTAGGCAACAGAAAAATATGTCACAGGTAGATTCTGTTGGATTTAGCAGGCAAGTCATTTTTTATTTTTAGGTACCCAGCAACTTGGCATGTTGGACTGTGTTGGATTGAGCAGGAAACTCATGTGAGTCACCGTTGGACTCTGTTGGATTTAGCAGGGTAGTCCTGGTGAACCATTAGGGGGTTAGGGTTTTAATACACCCACCAAAATGGGCCAGGAACAGCAAAATCTTGGAAAATAACTATCCCTCCTTGATAACTGTCTAAACATGTGGCACAACCTGTTATTTCAAGATTTTATGTCTTCAAAATTTGTGAAAAATGAGGCAGAAATATGTTAACATTTTGAGTGACCATGTACTGTGCCAAGAACATCTTCTTTCCCCCTATATTGCACGAACAAATTTCACAAAAAGTCACAAAATTAATTTTTTTTCTTAAAAAAGAGTCCCCTACTACTTTTCAGATTGTTTCCCAGGTAGACAATTTTTATAGCGATGATTTTATTAAAATTTGTACTTTCCCCATCTTTCAGATACAGTATGTAAAAATGAAATATTGTTTTTGACTATCTTTCCAGTGGCCTTTCGTACGGTTTCTGGGAATGCAGGAGCCAGCATCGTCAGTCTTCTCTATTCTGAATGGAGTTGCTGCAGTCTATATGCTGAATCAATTTAGGAAGCGAGTATCATCAAATGCTCCACTATATGAAGTCTGGCATGGATATTTTGCTGTATGTACAATTTTGGTTCAGCCAAAAAAAAATTGTATTTGGCCTCTCGGGATTAACATGAGTTGGTATTTGCAATTAAGGTGGTCTTCTGTTTTCCAGACTGTTTTTACAGTGAGCTTGTGTTCTGCGTACTAGAAAATCACAGGCATGTTCTACTCCCCAATTTCCCTTAATTACCCTCTGGACTACCCCCCCCCCCTTTCCCACCACCCATAACCTGTTGACTATGGATGACGGCCATAGCTGCGGTTTGAAAAAGACCACCTGGCCGGTTGTCATCTATATGCGCATTCCTGCTCATACTCAATCCATTCATGTTTCAACTATGGGAATATAATAAATAGATGGAGCTTTTTTGAACAAAGCTTTCATTCACACGAAAGGGGATCCAAGTGTGATGAGTAGGACCGCTCTATTCAGTGTGGTGCCTATTGTTTGCATTTACGCTTGGCTGCACAGCCTGTTCTTGGCATACCAGCACCCCATCAATAACAGCTGGACACGAGAGGTTAATGCAATACCATTGGCTCATTTTGGCAATGCATACACTGTATTAGTTAATTAGTTATATGCAAGTACGTTACTCATTACATTGTAGGTGCAAGTTAGACATTTAAAATGCTATTTAATTTGAAAATGGTTGTGTATGTTCAGAATCAACATTTTATTATTTATGCTTGTTCTTTTAGGTTCAAATCAATACATGGGTGTGGTCCACTGTATTCCACATCAGAGATGTAACATGGACTGAGGTAACGTGAGTCATTTCAGTTTTATGTTCAGTTGCTTTATTTCAATGCAAATTGCGCCACCATGTTGTCGCTTTCTTGTATTCCAAGATTTTATTTTTGCGATTGGCTTTTTTCATTCGGGCACCCGATTCCTGTACTACCCATAAATGCACGTCGCTGTTCTGATGACGTGTTTTGTTAGCACAAGTTTCTTCTCATCTGGTTTTACAGTCTTTACTTTTAAGAACAAATGTGGTTCAAATTGCAAATGGTTTTTAGGAACATACAATGTAATAGTGTTTGCCTGATGGAAAGTCTTGTGTGAATATGTAATTTTTAAAATTATATTGTTTTCTGTGTTACAGAAAATGGACTACATATCTGGTTTTTCTCTCATTGTTTCTGGACTGCTCATGTTCATTCTAAGGTAAATAAGTTGACTTTATTACCGACTTCACACCTTTTTATGACAACTATCCAAAACAAAATAATGATTGGTGTAGCCAGATGGCCCAGATCAGAATTGTCAGTTCAGGAGAGATTTGAAGATTTACAAGGAAATTAGTGAAACCACTGAATCAAGCAAGATACAAAGCCTTCACTAAGTAACTTTGGTCATGAGTCATTGTCACAAGACGATGAAAAAGAATTTCACTGGCTGATAATTTGTATGGTATTTGGTTGCTTTTCTACATATTGCACCACTCAGATATCTGGTAGTAATAATAATAATATCATGCTTATATATATGTAGCACTTTACACAAATGTCTCAGCCGATTTCACGAAACCTTGCGCAATTGCGCAACTCTACTTACACCACAATTTATTGCGTAAGTTGCGCAACATGTGATATTTTAAAAATCGATTTCACGAAAGTTACGCAGTGCATAAGTCGCTGACTTGCGCCACAAATTATGGCGTAACTTGCGCACTCGTTTTAGGTGGCTTATGTTGTTGGCACAAAACACCGAAATGATGACTTAGCTAGCTGAGCGTGAGCACAGCAGAGCCGTTAGTTGTTCAAATCATTAATTAAATTCATTAGATTATTTCAGAGAGTAATGAAATGATCATCCGCTGCAGGTTTACCTGTGAGATATTTCCAAAAGTTGCCATCAATTTTTTTTTCGGAGCGATGTTTCAAAAGTGAAAAGTTTCAAAATGGCGCCCCACAGTTCAATTTTACGACTGTTCCATGTATTTTTATTGTTGTACTAAAACAGTTGTCGTAAAAGCGGCATTCAGCCTCGTCCGCGATGTATAAAATAAATAAAACATTGCGCAGCTACGCACTGTTTCGTGAAATAGATCGCAAGGATGTAGCGCAGCTGCGCAAAATTTTTATAGCGCAAGTCTTATGCAATGGCGTAAGTTGCGCACGGTTTCGTGAAATCGGCTGCTGGTCATCAGGCCATAAGATCAGTTCTGTGCAGCAGTTCGATATCTGTTCTCTACCCTCACAGGTACCCGTTTATACTCCTGGGTGGAGAGAGGCAATTGTAGTAAAGTGTCTTGCCCAAGCACACAAGCACTTTAATCCCCCGGTGGGGTTCGAACCCACACACCATCGCACATGAGTCAGACACAGTAACCATTGGACCATGCGCTCTACAAAGTACATGATGTATGTTTTTTTTCTTCTGTTTTCAGAGTGTTTTGCATGAAGGGCAGTACAATCAACATGAAAGTAGCCGTCCTACCGATAGCTCTGATAGCCACATTCTTCCTGGCGCATGCATTCTATCTGGGCTTCACAAAGTTCAGTTACAGCTACAACCTCAAAGTGAATTTAACCTTTGGTAAGTTGGCTCTCTGATGATGTTAATCAACATTTTTGGCATGCTACTGGATGTGACCAGCAAGTGCATTTTATTAATGATGTTTCCGAGGGAGTGTTAGGTGTTAGGCTCTCACTGAAAGGACAGTGCAGTGGAGCGTACAATTGCTAACAATTGACCTATCGCCGTTTACGAGTTAACCACGCCCCTTAGACAACCCTATGGGAATTTTGTGTGGTAATTTTTGTTTGTCTCAGATTTTGCGCGTTCCACGTGGAATTATAATTGATGTGATTGGACAATAATTCACAAGCTGCGCTAACGCGATTCGACCGACTGAAAAGAGTGGCCCACATTGAGGCCCCCACCCTTTTGTGTGAATGAAAGCTTTGTTTGAAAAGCCCCATCTACAAATGTACATGTATTTATTACACTCCCATTCAAGAATTAATATAGTTGAATAATGAATGGATTGTGTATGAGCAGGGATGCGGCTATTCACGTCAACCAGCCTAGGTGTTCTTCTTCGCACCACGGCTATGGCCATCATTTGGCTACAAGGGGTTAAAACTTAGGAAGTCACAAATTCAATCCCGACTAGTCTGGACATTTTCTAAAATTCCATGAAAGTACCGAGTGGGGAGTACTGTGTAAAACAGTTGCTGGGAACTTTTCTGAATCCCCTAATCGACCACTGTGCAGTCATGGCACATTCTTTGTACATGTAGATCAACTTTCAAGGGACTTTCACGTTATAGTAGCCGGGCTGTAGTGTCCTCAATCCTGCAGAATCCTGCAAAACCTCCGGGTGGGTCTTGAAGGCCCTGGGAAGGTTAAGATTACTCAACACGGGTGAGATTTCTCTAGATTTTTCCTGATTTTAGGATTTTTGGTGACTGGGACGTCTTCCAGATTTCCGGAGGATGTTTGTTGTTTTTTGTCCTTAAATTGTTTTTATCATTCCAAAATGACCTCTGCAAGCTGAAGTAGTAGTCTCCTAATTCTAATGACCCTATTTTCTTTGGCAATTTTGAACCTTGCAGAAAATATTTTTCTTTATGCAATTTCAGCATTGCCATACAAATCAAGTGCCTCTGAATGTTTCGTGGATTTTTCACGTTTCTCAAATCTCACCCGCCGGCATCATACTGGTACAAAATTGAATCTTCCTTTCCCGTTGGTGATTTCAGCATTGGTCAGCTCAGCTGCTTGGATTATATGGGGTGTCATCGTCCGATCGAGACAGTCCTATGTATGGAAGGCGGCTGTCTCTATTCTATTAGGAAACCTGCTGACACTGCTCGAGGTGTTCGACTTCCCTCCAATATGGTGGGTGTTTGATGCGCATTCAATCTGGCATGGAGGAACTGCACCTCTTGCACTGCTATTCTACAGGTGAGTTGACGATCGTCACGAGGGCCATATTTACGTTATTAGAGCAGGACCTTTTGGACTGCAAAAACCAAGTTGAACACAGAAGCAAGTGGGGAGGATCGTTTGGATAATTTAACTCGGAGTGTAATTAAAGAGTAACTCCAAAAGTGTTAGAATTAAATGTTATTGTGTCTAATATATAATAAATTACATATTCATCACAAAATCATGTTTGTTTTTCGTCTCAATGTTGTGTTATTTTGTGAGAAATTATTAGCATTTTCTTTTGAGTTTATGAAAACTTTCCACAAATTGGCTGCTGGTGGCGCTGTTGAGAAATGAAAAAAACATGATGTAGTACCGGAGAAAGCCGCATGCGTGTTATGTGCATGTGTACGTGTCGCGTTGTTGCATGCTCACCGGTAATACGTCAGAAATGAATATTCATTAGATGTAAATGAGCTTTGATGTGACGCTCGTTTTCACGAAACTGGGATAGACTAGCGGAAAGAAAGGCAACGAAAATGCATATTTTTTTTACATAAAAAGATGGGGATCTTGACAAGTATCTGTTTTATGTGACATAGCTCTTCTCAATTAAATGGAAACCTAAGAAAAGTTGGGAATTGTTGGAGTTGGACTTTAACACAATGTACACTATGAAATTTGAACACCAAAGGTAAAACGATGTGAACTTCACCTCTTACTCTAATACCGAAACGTACCTCTGGCTAACATAACGGAATAAGGTACCCCGACACCAACCTATAGCTAACCCCTCATTCTTGCTGTGTTGGTATATATACACTGTACTTCAGTACCGTCTATAATGACTGAATGCATTTTATTTTTGAATTCTACAGTTTTGTGATTGACGACAGCCTTTATTTGCATGAGCAGTTCAAGACAACAAGAGAGTTTCTCAGGAAAGGAGTCTAGTTACGCAAGCCTCCTTCATGTAGCCAATGAAATGATGCTGCGGCTTTTCTGAGTAAAACCCAGAAGGCTGAAGGAAATATTCAAGTGCCAAAGTTGTAAGAATACCTTTGAAATAGAATGGAAATTGGACTTTTTGAAATCTCAGGTGATTTGAATTTTCCTGGGGGAAGATTCAGATTCTTTCAAATCTACTGCATTTGCCGTGTATTTTCAAATCGTTTCTTAGTGGACATGGGCCTGATGGCCAGGGGTAATAGTATAGCGCCTTGATTACCGTGGTCTTAGTGGATGTGTTCTTTACACATGTCTATTATTATAATTTAAAAAAATTTTTTTTTAAGGTGCACAATCACAGCAGTTATTCATGTATGCAATATCTTGTTTAGGATGGTTTATCTTTTATACTTTTTAAATCAATTCATAATGATTTCTTCTACATTTAATGGACATCGAAAATGTACTCGCAACTTTGGTTTGGTAATTTGTATATATTTATATCCATGTACATAGATTTGTGCTTTAACTTTCAAGAAAAATTGTGGTAAATTTGCAGAACGGTCATCTAACTTTGGGGGTGGAGATAAACTAGAGGGATTTCCTAATTGAAGAGGGAAATTAGAGAGAAGGAAATTTTGGGGGATCGTGTTTATAATGGAAGGGAAAAATATGCATTTACATACCCACGTCATTTCCCAAAGCATCCAGGATGCCACACCCTGCAGTCTTTTGTCAGTTGCATAATACAATTTTGAAGTTAAAATGTTAAAGCTATGCAATCAATTTAATGATTTTCTAAAATCAATTGAATTTTTTTTCAGGTATGTACACGTACCCCTGATAGATTATATTTTTAAGTGATTTACCACACTTTGAAAGTGAAATAAACCAATACATGTACTTATTTATGACAATAGAATAGTTTGTCAATTCTGATGATCGTTTTTTTTTGTATTATTATTATTATTATTAGAAAAGTCCTACAAAAACATTAATGTTTTAGCAAAGCCAATCACAAATATGCCACAAACTGAAAAGATTTTTTTTCTTGTAATACTTTGCAATATTATGGAAAATGTTATTTTGGAAATATCTAAATCAGTTTCTTTATAATGCAAAGGACACATCAGATATAACTGCATTGAGTTTAAAATACAAATTTCTTTATTAGGAATAATGCAATGGACGGATATAACAAGGAATACAAGGATAAAATTGTATTAGCATTCAAACTGTAGGTGTCATTTTCCATTACCTTTCAGAATTCAAACATCTATTTACATGAATGGAAGGCAACTTCAAACGGTGATAAATAATTGGACAGATTATTTGGATAGATTAATCGGACATACAATATATTTGCATACACATTGAAAAGATATGCACAAGAAATATGCACCATGTTTCTAGAAGTGGACGGATTGACATGAATATAACAAACTAGTCTCTATAGATAGTGCTGCTCCAGCATCTAAGGCTGTTACTGATATTCATCAAAATGTACATACACATACTAAAAACATGTACCTATCCCATTCTCTTCGTAAGTACATGCCTTAGGCCAAAACAAAATAGTTGTTGCCGTCCGCAACCAACCCTAAAAGTTGGGTCTTTTTTTTTTATAGAAAATCATTGTCTTTAAATACAACTACATTTTCAAAGTGAACAAAGAAAACTGGCAGGAGCGGGATTCGAACCTGTGGCCTCAGGAATACCGTACCGGCGCTCTACCAACTGAGCTATCATGCCCTATATATGTTGGCGGTCTCCCAAATTATTGTGTATAGGTTACGCTTGACTGCACAAACACATTGTAGCGGTTCGCTTGGCTGCCATAACCGCCGCGGCACCCCGACGTCTCCCGTAAAATACCGTACTCAAGGTGTTAAGCCTTTTGTGTAGCCTCAACAAATGTTTCAAAATGTCAACAGAAAAAGATAGATTTACAGGAACTTGTACAAGTATTTCACGCTTGGCCCACCTAGCTATACATTGTATTATGATTATGCCAATCTGCATACCATTCTCAGTTGGAAAAACCCGCTCTACAAAAATGAGTCTGATGTGTTAAAAATACATTAAGCTTTACAGTTGGTCTTAAAAAGCCTGAAATAAGCTTTCATTTGATAGAGGGCACCACTCTAAAGTGTAATGCATTCAGATTTTTTTAAGTGTGTGATTTCTTAAAAAGTCTGAGACATTAAACCACCCCGTACGTGAAAGTGTAATGCGTGACATCCGACTAATTTTTGCAGAACGGGTTACATTTTACATACAGAAATACTGTGTATTGAATCTGTTAAGGAAATGTGTCGGGGGGGGGGGGGGGGGGGGGAAATCTAATGTATGTATTACGATGCACTAGGAAGATCCTACTACAGTGGTATCCTCTCGGAATTCTATGCATTATGCAAGTTTTTTTTTACAGTTGTTTGTACATCGGCTATTATAAAGTTGCCAGTGGCATATTTTTTTTTACCAGACAAATCCCAGCCTCTTTGAACTTTTACCTGTATTTCCAGCATGAGAATACTTGACTGCATCTGTGCTGTTTCTCTGATAATGAGGCAACTCGACATCGGTGTAATCATTGACAAGATAACTTGGACGGATACCTCCCTTGCCCTCAAAGACGGGCCCTAGCCCGCCCCCATGGCCCTCCTTTGCAGCCTTCCGTAGTGGGTAGGTATTCCTTTCACCCTGCTCGCAGTGATCTATAACCTTCTTCGCATACTCTTGGAACTGTTGCTCTTCCATGGCCAGCAGCTCTAGATTCTTCTTATCCATCTCTAGTTTCTCCTGCTCTTCTTTTAACGTCTTCTCCTGCTTCTCCTCTGCCTGTATGATGTGGAACTTGGACAGCTTCATGTTACCACCTCTGGCTTGCTGGTATTTCTCCTGTTGCTTGGCTGCAAAGAGCTTATCAGCTTCCATCTTGACGTGAAGAGCCTCCAGCTCTCTCCTCTTCTCATCTCGTTCTTGCTGCTCAAGTTGTTTCATCTGCAGCATCCTGTGTTCTGCTTCCTCCTGTAAGTCTTTCTCTAGTTTACGCTGCTTCTCCATGGTATCTTTCTCCCGAGCTGCCTCGCGTTCCTCCACGGCACGAACGATGCGATCATCCTCATCATCCATCTTCATTTTCAGTTGACCATCGAGTTTGTCAACCATCCTGTTGACCTGATCTTGTTTTTTCCTGGGAAAAATAATAAAAGTAGGAATTTCATTTTGCTGGTATAATCCATGTGTAACTTGGACAGTTACAAACATTGTATCCGTAAGTGCTCGAATGCATTTCCAATTTTGCTGAAGACGAATGAGGTATTGCTACTGAACCTCTTGTTTGAGGACTGGCCGTTATCCTAGCTACTTGCTGCCACATATCTTAATCTCTGTTTCAAACCCCAGCTGATGACCAGAGTTCATTATTAACCCTAAGCTTCCCAAATCCTCCGAAATCCCCTCTGCCAAATTGGAGGATTTAGGGTCTTTGGAAGTTGAAGCAGCGAGGATTTTGCAGGATTGAGGGCATTAGAGGATTTTGACTCTGGAGGAAATGAAGGATCCAGGTCATCAGGCCCAATCTGGTGCTGGATGATTTCAGAGGATTGAGGGTACTGGGGTGTTTATCCAAAACCCACTGGAGGATTTTGCAGGATTCAGGCAGTGGTCCCCAGTAACAAACATTGGAGGACTTTGGAATTGGAGGATATTGGAGGATTCAGGTTACATGTAGGAAAAATGATGTCGGGAGTTAGGGTTAAAGCCTATTAAAAGACATTTCATTATTCTCCCGTTTTAGGTTAGCTAGATTTCATAACGCAACCCCGTTTGAGGACAGGCAGATTTCATTATTCTACCCCGTTTGAAGACGGCTACATTTCATCATTCTACCCCGTTTCAAGCCCCCTAGGGTCTAGTTACTTACTGCCAGAGATCTTGCTCTCTCTGTCTCCTCAGCCTGGTCATTTTTTTCTTAGCTGCAGCAAAGACACGGATCTCTTCCTCTTCCTCTTCTTCTTTCTGCCCTTCGGCAGCTCGGATCAGATCCCGGTCGGCTACCGTCTGCTTATGAGCGTTCATCAGGTCAACCTTCTCCTGTCGTCGGATGCCTTCTATCTTGGCCTTCTCAGTATTATAATGGATCAGTTGTTGTTTGACATCTTCGCCTTCTTGAATGTCATCTCTCACCTCTTTCTCACTGTCTGCAATGTGTTTCTCAACTCTGTGAAGGAATCGTTAAGCAAGTGTAAAGTATTCGAAAATGAACAGCCCTAGTGCACACACACTCAAGTACACTCACATAGATTACAACAATAGTCTAGCAAAAAATCACACGCTGCAACAAAGAATTCAAATATAGTTGATGTTTGTCATGTTTGAAGAGATAAATGTAAATTGGACTTGTTACTGTACCACTCATCTTGTTTTGAGTTGTGATGTGTTTAGACTGAAGAAAGTTATGGCCAAATAAAATAATACCCTCATTTTATGCCACCCCTCCAATTAAACACACAAACCCCCGACTCTCATTTTTTTTAAACGGGTATTATATTTAATATGCAATAACTTTAAACCTGCAAAGCCTGATACTCACTGCTTGAGCTGGAATTCGGCCACTTTCTTCCTCTGTTTAATTGCCTTGACAGCCTTTTTGTGATCCTCTAAGATGCCTTCCTCCAGGTCTCGTTGGTAACGCACCAAGAGATCTTTGTCTTTACTGGACAGAGCCTCTTCTCGTTTCTTCTTCAGGTTAATCTGGGCCTCTCGCTCCTTCAAGACCTCGGTCAGAAGCAATGCACCCTGGGGAAATCAAACAATCATGACGTTTTCTAGCAAAGCTTTATAAGAGCCAACACCCAGCTATCAAACTTACTGTAACTTGCAGACACATAGACAGACTGACTGACCAACAAACAAGAGAGTTAAAAGCAGACGAACTTGGCAGAAGAATAAGCCACATTTGGTACATCTCAATATCATTCATGTAAACTACATTGAAAAGAATGGAATTTTCCAAACACTAAAACTTCAAAACTCCTAAAACCAAATGCTAATAAATAATGGAAGCTTATTAAGCGGCAGTTATTTACCCGTGAAAAGAAATAGTTGAGAAATTTAATGGCGAGTCACAAATCTAAAACGCAATGTACAATTAAAAAGAAAAAACCTTGATTGTGAAAGAAACAGAATAGCGCGAGCAAAATGTTTTTTACACCTTGGAAAATCTCAAAAATCAACAATCATAATAAGCCAGTTCGGTATCTCAAAGGTCAAAGGTTATTCGGGATACAATTGCTGATGTAATGTCACGCGATGAATTACGCGAACGGCCATTCTGATTGAATTTACACGTGCACATTGCGCGACCACCTTTTGCGTTCACACGTGCGCGTTAGGTCACGCGGGTCATTCGGGATAAAATGTCGTTGTGCGCATGCGCAGTTAATATACCGAACTGGCTTATTCAAGCAATGTAACTCTACAAATGATGCATGTATGAGCACTCACATGGAAGCCTTTGACTCTATCCGTCTGGTAGTACTGTAGTGTTTTAGCCTTCTCGATGGCTTCCTTCCTACACTTTGCCTGGTATTTAGCCTCTTCTACATCAATCTGGACTCTCTCTGCTTCTTCCTTCTCCTCCCTGATAGCTCGAGCTTCAAGCTTCTTCAGACGTTGACCCTATAGGGCAAGATCAATTTGAAATATTAAGGCAATTAAAATTAAACTATTTAGATTATTTTACAATTGGCAAGTCAGCCTTCATTCATGCCTTTTTTCTCCAAAAAGCAATAGCTTTATCATGTCCATACAAACTTGAAACAGCAATTTTTTGTCCGCCCATGCACATTTATCAGATTTCGCTGTTCATAAAAATGGTATGATACGAAGATGACTCAACAGTGTGAATGTGTAACAGGATTAGCATTACTTTACAGGTTCGGATGACTCAATATGACACATAAGACCAAGAGGGTTGTTGATGATTACAAACGTACTGGTTTAATCACGCATGAATGATCAGCGCATAGAAACCATCTTGCGAACCATAATACAATCTTCCAGCCTTCCTTGCAAGGGCAAAGGTGATCAACTAGTACGGAACGCCGAACAGGCAAACACGTATGTGGTCCGCTACAAATGCACCGTTAGAAAATGTCTTTTGTGTTAACCAAGCATTCCCGCCTCCGAGTTGCTTGTAAAAATTGCCTCATGTGAGAAGGCCTTCACGCATCTATCTACTTACACTTACAGCAATAGTGTTACTCCAATTCTTGACCATCTCCTGGGAGCGCTGATGCAAGGCTTCCTTCTCTTCTTTCAATGCTCTTCTCTTCTCCTCTTCATGTGACCTCTTCTCCAGCTGTGCAGCAATGCGGTTCCAATCACCTTGAGAGAGGATGGTGACTTGACGTAGATCTTCCTCTGTAGGCAATCCCATCGCCTTGCCATTTGAGCCAGAGGGGGGTGTGGATCCTGCAAGTTAGGTAAGTTAGGAAACAATTTTATAACATTCAATTTAGAGTCATGCAAATCAGTCAGGCACACTGATCATCTAGCATGTGTCTAGGTGAAACAATTTTAGAAATAAAGGGGGAAAGCGGGAGGATATGGAGAGGTCAAAACCCTGTGCTCTTGCCATTTTATTTTAAATTTAGTCCTTAGGCATATTTATAAAATTAATTCTTTTTTTTACAGCAGCCAGTTTTGGAGTCCAAGTTACTTGGAGTCAGACTAGCCACACTCGTGGGGCAGGTTCAGGGGTGAGATTAAGGTAAACGAAAAATCCACGAAACACACGGAGGCATTTAATTTGTAGGCCCTATGGCATTGCTGAAAAATGCATAAGAAAATTGCATTTTCTACCAAAAGAAACGTTTCAAAGGTGCAAAAAATTGGGTCATTACCAATTACAATTTTGAGAAGAAGACCGTTTCAGGTTGCAAAGGTAATTTTACAATGATAAAAACAATTTAAAGTCTAAAGACCAACAAATCTTCCGGAAAGTTGGAACTTTTTAGTTGAAGACGTCTCACTAAAAAGTCCAGAAATCAGGAAAAATCTGGGAAATCTGACCCCTGTAAAGTGTAAGTACCCCCTCAAAAAATGTCTAGATCCTCCCCCTAAATATTATTAGGCCTAGGCCTACTTATTAAAAACATTATGTCAGTAATTAGGCAAAATAAGAATGCAGGCCCCTGCCTACATGCACACCCGATGATGATATCAGCAGAGCTGTAGTCGAGTCCCTGCAAAAAACGTGTCCTTTCACAAGTCCTTTCACAAGTCCAGACACCAGTCAAGTCCTTTCAAAGCCGGTCACACAAGTAACTGGATGAACATGAACAGTCAATGACACAAAGGAATGCCTTTGTCAAAGCTCATTTGAATACTAAATAGCTTGTGATTGGAATTAGGACTGGAGTGCTTGTGATGGACTTGTGGGGACTTGCACGGACTTGACTCGACTACAGCCCTGGACCCGCGGCTTGTTTAACTCCCCGTCTATAGCGCCCGTGCCGTCCGCTGCATACGCTGGAACTCACCTCTAGACTGCCCTTTCCTGCGACCATATCTTACGGTTTCTCCACTTTTTTCCATCACGTGCTTCTTGCTGCCACTTTCAGGATTACAAATGAATCAAAAAGGAACAAGTTGTGTGCTTCCAAAATTGAGAATTTGAGTTACAAGAAATTTTGCTGGCACACTACACACTCCATGCACTCTCACCGGTACCGCGCGCGTTATCAGCGATATGCGTTGCTAGGGATATCAACATCAACACTGCACGCATGCGTACTTTGTACGTGCAGACTGGTCCCCGCCCCTACATTTGAAGTCCAAAGGACAATGGAGGGACCGGAACCAATCTATTGTTCGTGCTGCGCTAGCGCTGACCGGTGTACGTCGATGAGGGCGCATTTCCCAATCTGAAACAAATGACATATTTCGTCTGCTGGCTGGATGGATCGTGCAGCTAGCTAGCTGCAGGCGGGGTCTTAAATTCTCATTTCGGGCCACGTTGAAAAGTGAGTATAAAATGTAATCAAACAATCAGGGTGCAATTGTTTTGTCTTTAAAAAAGTCAGTGTCTTTTGTGTTCGGTATTGTGCAGGGTTGGACCATGGCATGCATGGAGGAAGGAATCCATGGTTCATTGGTTGGACCATTCCTTGCTCTATGGTTGGACTGATATTGATATCACGCCCCTGTCTTTACTTATTAGCTGCCTTGAGAAATCCAGCTCAAGGCTCATGACATGACATGTGAGATTCGAAACGGCGAATCTCACGTCATAAGCCAAGAGCTGGATTGGAATACCCTTTACTTAGCAATTCCTTCCTTTGTATTTTGTAAAGCATACATTTTGTAAATTAGGACTAGGTTATTCAAATTTTGTTCTTTATTTTTTTTGTATAGAAAGGGCCTAGCCGCTATCTTTTTAAATTACTTGTGAGTAGCCTGATGTGTTAGTACATTAGCACTGTTCTCCCTCAGGGCCCAGTTTGAATTGAGAGAAGACAATAAAGGAAAGTTTAGTTTTAGTTGCAGGATCTAGTTTGAAAACCCTAGACCCGGCTATTCATTATTAGGCCTGTGCTAGGTAATCTATTTATACATTTTTCAAATAAATTGTGTACATTTGTTTTTGATGTAGTTTTGTAGAGAAAGTCATCGGAAACGATTTGATTCAAGTTTGGATTCCATCGGATTCTGCAAACCAAAAAAACAAACAGTAAAGCAGGGATTTTTTGGTCCCTGAAATGTATGTTTAATGCAGGGTAAAGTGTGATTATTTTGCACACAAATTGGAGTGCAGATTAAGACTGAAATGCTTAAAACTCACATTTTCTCCAAATCTTTGTCTTTATTCATGCCCTATTTCAATGAATAAAAGGCAGGTGCAGGCAATCATGATTTCAAAAATTCTGATATTTGAATTTAAATAGAGCTGTAAAAAATATCATCTAAATTTTAATAATAATTTCCTATTAAGAAAATGAGTCACCAAATAAACATTTATTAATATCCCTATTTATTCTTGGGGTCAAACCCGTGCAGTCATCAGGTAGGGATGAAAAATCCAATGCACAGAGTGCTCCTGGACGGAAATCAAACCGGGGTCGCCAGAGGTGGAAGACGAAGAAAGGAACAATATAGCAGACTTTCAGATAACTCAAGCCTAAACATTATGCCTAACCCCATGTGCCCTGGTGTTATAATGGGGTGCCGTTATGCCAAACAGGCTTGTGCAGCCAAGCGTAACACACACAATAACCAAACAATGGATTGAAAATGTAGAGAATGCGGGTACAGCCGTCAACCAGCCGTCAGCTGGGTTTAAGGGGTTAAACATCTCCCTGATTGATCATTTAATTATATTTTCAGAGTAATCTTGGATAGAAATGGCAGCTTCAAAGATTCTCTTTGTGTTTGACTTTGACCAAACAATTATAGACGGCAACGTTGACGTCTGGGTCAGAAAACTCCTTCCGAATGGGAAAGTTCCCAAAGATATCAAGGATCGATACAAGGAGCACGACAGCTGGACGACGTACATGGGAGACATCTTCTCTTATCTGCATAATTTAGGAATCCAGAAGGATGACGTGTTGGAAAGCATCAGAGGAGTTCCGTTTACACCAGGGATGAGGGAGCTGTTGGGGTATCAGCAAACAGCGCCCTCTATTGACACCATCATTGCGTCCGATGCCAATTCTCTGTTCATAAGCCACATTCTAGAGGGGGCTGGACTGGAGGCTGCGTACCAGGAAATCTTCTCAAACCCAGCAGAATTTGAGTCGAATGGTTGCCTAGGCATCAAGCATCATCACAAACACGACTGCCAAAGATGCCCAGCAAATCTGTGCAAAGGAAGAGTGTTGAAAGATTTCCTCCAGAAAAAGTCCAGCGTTGATGGAATTGTTTATGAACGAGTCGCTGTTGTTGGGGACGGTTCCAACGACTTCTGTCCCTGCTTGTGTCTCGGGGAAAGAGATTTCATTTTCCCGAGGAAAGGTTATTATCTTATGAAGAAGATTGAGCAGTGTGCTGGTGACGGGTCAGATGGGAATGATGTGAATAGGTTCCAGCTGAAAGCAAGTGTAATTCCATGGAGCAGTGCTCATGAAATATTGCAATATTTGCGTACCATAGTTGAACCAGCAAAGGATAACACACTTTAGGCTAGTGCAGTACTAGACAGTACTACACAATACATGTATGTGACCCGCTCTGCAAAAAGGGCACTTATGTTGCAAAATTTGAAAATAGTGTTTTATATATATAGCTGGAAAGGCCATTTTATAAGCTTTCATATGGTGTCTGTAGCATTTTGCAATCACGAGATATTTGGAAATTTGCACGTTTGTTTTCAGGAATTTCTTGAAATGACTTGAGGAGAAACAAGCCATTTAAAAAAACAAAAAGCAAAGCAATAGATGGAAGTACTCGACAAAAACACATTCTTTTTCCAACTTTATTCACTGAAATCAAAGATTTTGGTTATGAAATAGAATAATATAGGTATCAAAGATGCCAAAAATTCCCTCCCTTCAAAATAACTTGTTTGAAGAATTTTTCACCCTCTTCACATTGAACGGCCCATAACTCGTAAAAGCATACAGCGAGTCACATAATATGTTATAATGCTCAAAAGTTCTACACCAATATGGGGCTTAGCATCTTTCTTCTTTTTTTTTTTATTAAAAACAAAATCTTTTGGGGAGAAACTAAGGAATTCAAGAAACACAACTGATTACAGCTTTCAAAGTGAATTTTCTCTAAGGGGGCTGTTCATTTTCGAATAATTTAGTATTATTTGATACTCGCCGATCAAGCTTTTCACACGTTGGCACATAGCTGCAAAAGTTACCGTCGACAAAAATGCGACATTTGACACAGCTATAAAGCGCCGTAATATTTCTATTTAAATAGCAACAGTCTGATTTATACTCGCATATTTTTTTTATTATTTACTATTGAGTTAACAATTGAATATTCGGGACAGCCCTATTTACTTTCGATTGGTAAATATAATAGGAAAAGTAAACTGCCCTATTGACAATTCATGTGCAAGGAGACTCATAGACGCTCATTTAAACATGGTTTACCGTTATTAATATTTCTCACTTCACATAATAACCTACACAAGCAATGCTTCAGGGAAATTTTAAATTTATAAGTCATTTCCTGCAGTATTTAGTTTTTTTTTCTATTGCCCCTAGTTGTTTAAAAGTAACAATGTATTATAAATAAGTGATTCATAACCCAGTGTGAAAATGTCCTTATTGTCAATTTGTACAAAAGCCTTTATTGCTGAAATAAGGGGAAAATGGTAAAAATCCACGTTTAATGACGAGATCAAAACAAAATTCCCTGCCCCAAAATTCCCTTCCCAATTTTTTTTTACTTATTTTTTCAAACTTGAAACCATGATTGCCAGGAAATTAAGGATCTTTTTTGTACAGAGCCATTGAAATTGAAAAAACAGAATGAAAATTGTGCATTTCATTACCATAAAAAGCATATCTACATTTATTTTAATATTCTGAATATTACCAGATGTTTGACATTTCATAGCATGAAGGCCGGCCTACCTCGACAACAACCAACAGTTATTGCATGCACAACAATCACTGACTATGACGCTGATGTTCAGGCATGGTTTAATATTATATAAGGAATACAGTACAGCAGCATGCGTTTCAGATTCAGAATCACAAAACTCCACTATGCTTCATTATGTATGCATGCACACTGCATGTAAGTAAGAGGAATTTGCACACATGAAAAGTGCAAATGGACACCCAAGATCAGCTGGTCTCTTTTTTGTTAATGCCTGCAAACATCACAAATAGTTGAAATTGTTCCTTGACGTAATGTCACAGAACTGGTCATGACGAGTTGCATACCGCATGTAATACGCGACTCACAAGATCACAATCAAGATGCCCTTAACCCTAACCCTCCAGGGTATTTTGGCTAGAAACCCTGCCAGACGCATCAGATTGCATACTTTGTCACATTGACTTGTGTGCAGAGTGCAGCAAAGTGAAGCTGTCACCACAGATGCACTGTGCTGCATCTGGCAGGGTTAGGGTTAAGCATCGATTTGGAAGTACTAGTTTTTCATTTGGTCAGCCTGTATGTCGATAGTTCGTCCAAATGCAGATCAATTTGATTGCAGATCAATTGCAGATTGAATTTGCTCAAACCATCTTTCCACCTCTCAATCTATTTACATTTTATTCTGGGATGAAATATTCTCAAATATCAGAAAATATGCTTCCCCTTGTACTTTAACAGCAATCAGCAAATTTTCCCAAATATAAATTGCATTGTTAGCATTCTTATTATAAAGTACACTATTAAAATAAATAATCAGGGAAACGACATGCATGTTTACTACTTTTCATACGGAAGACGCCATTTGCCGCTGTTTGTGCAGTTTTAATCCATTGTTGGAATATTGTGTATGTTACGCTTGACTGCACAAACACATTGTAGCGGTTTGCAGTGGCTGCCAGAACCGCCGCCGCGACACGTCTCCCGTAAAAAAACGTACTCAAGGGGTTAATTAAATGCAATTGATGTTGATGGGAACGACTGAATAAAATGTTAAGAAGTACATACAACCAACCTTTATATGGAGGTTTAGAAATACATGTACATGTAACATTTTCCCACTTTGAATATGTACAATTTTTGTTATGCTTTAATCAGCCACAAAATAAAAAAAACATAGAAATGCCATTTAGAGGATTAAATGATGTACAAATATATATTTTTTTTTTCAACTAGAATTTAGCTTCCAGTAGCGCCTCAATAGTCAATATTAATCCTTGGACCAAAAAAAAAGGAAATCGCTGTTGCCCTCCGCGACCGACCCTAAAAATCACAAAAGTCCGGTCATGTTTTTTTGTTTGTTTTTTTACAATTTTCAAAATCTCACCTTTTCCTGCATAAAATGAAAAAGTTTTTTTTTAATCATTGTCTTTGAATACCGCTACAATGGCACAATCATGCATTTCACCATTTCACTTTTAAATAAGCTTACTTTCTGCATGACATGTTAGTATTGTCATGAATGTTAAAAAAACAAAAACGACCGACCCTCCCATTTAAGGGCAACACAAGTTTGTTTTTTTTTGGGGGGGGTGCCTTAAAATTCATCCTGAAATACATGTATATAATTACTTTGTTCAGGCTGATTCGTGAAGCCAAGTGACTTTGCAAAATCACAATGTCAACATTGTTTATACCAGAAAACCTGCTTCGTCTCATTCCACTGAAATATGAACCAACTTTTTTCGAAGATTTTTTTAAACATTTACAAGCTGTGACGACTTTATTCCTCAAGCTTTTTGAATAACCTAAATACAAAGAACTACATGTGTATAATAATAATCTCTGCGAGCAGGAATA
Organism: Hippasteria phrygiana; assembly: GCA_037893225.1. NCBI lineage: Eukaryota > Metazoa > Echinodermata > Asteroidea > Valvatida > Goniasteridae > Hippasteria > Hippasteria phrygiana. Next base: position 183,986 of record JAZGUH010000826.1, read on the forward strand.
TGATTGCAATCCTCAGCTCTCCTAACATGTCAAGCCCTTCCAGCTAGATGATTAATTGCACTCTCCACCCAAGGGAAAATCCCAACCAGGGGTAAAGAAAGGCTTGGCTCAAAATGAATTTTACTTTGCTTTATAATTATCTTTTTCTGGTATGCACTACCCACAACAATGCGCCAGCACAATGCTTAGTAGAACAGACATCTTTAATTGAGGAAGAATGTTATGCAAGAAAAATTCAACTACACTTTAACATAAATCTTAATTAATGTTTGAACTTGACAAAAAATACCCACTTATGGGAATGATGTCCAAAAGACTTGAAAAATGGCACACTGTTACTTTTTCACCCGCAAAACAGCAAAATCTCTCTAAAATGCTTCAGCTTCTGAAGAAAGCATTCTAAAACTTTCCTTCAATTGACTGTCCCAAATATTAGTTAGTTAAATTAAAAAAGAAAAACGTGCAGAAAAAAACTTGACTAAAGCCCGGTTCATACTTCATGCGTATGCGAAGCGAATTCGTTAAGGTAACGGAGAACGTCACAATGAAACTTCAATTGTTGACGTCATGAAATTCGATTCGCATGAAGTATGAACCGGGCTTAATTCCCCTTTTATTGAAACCTAACCAAAAGCCCCAGTGTATCCAAGTACGTCTACAAGCATACATGTAGGGAAATTTGTATAGGAAAATTCAATATGAAAAGTATTTTACAAAACGTGAGATATATTCTCTAAACTGGGAATAAAATTAATTTAGCTGTCAAACAATCCACAAGGGAAACTGACTAGGTAAATTTGAATACATTTTCAATGTGAACAAAGAAACTATAAGGGGCGGGATTCGAACCTGCGACCTTCTGGTTTTATGACTTCTGACTAGCGCCCACCCGAACAAAGATACTGACAATTTGGGAGACCGCCAACATAGGGCAAGATAGCTCAGTTGGTAGAGCGCCGGTACAGTAACCCGGAGGTCGCAAGTTCGAATCCCGCCCCTGCCAGTTTCTTTGTTCACTTTGAAAATAAATTCAAAGTAGTTTGTTTATTTACATTGCAAGCTTCACTACACCTGAAGATCAGTCTCAGACTCGATGGTAATATACTACTACTTTATCTATCGAAACTCGGGTTTATACAATCAGCCAAAAAATGTTTCTAGATCAATCCATCCCCTTAGTAAGACACCCAACATTTTAATACAGTGAAATCTCGATAAGTCAAACCTCAGGGGAATGGGCTCCAATTTCGTGTTAAGCGGAGTTTCGAGTTACCCAAGGTCCCCCTTTTCCCCCAAAGATTACGTACGTGAATATCCAATGTAACGGCCGTGAAATAGAGCACGAAATCATGGCATTTTTAGGCGATCTTTGCTTCGCTTTCAGCCGTTGCAGGTCTCCCCTTTAGTGTGAGGGAATGGTCCGACAAGAGACAATAAAACAGGCCCGTTTCATCGGCGTTAAAGATGTTTCTTCCGCCAAAACATTGGGCAGTCCATTGCGTAGCCATTCGTCTGTCATCTCCGTAGTCATAACACAACGCCCTCTCTCAAGAAAACGATCCTGCGGCGGCGCAGTGGTGCTGAGCGCCTTGAAACGATCCATCCACCGGCAATACGTCACTGCAGCAAGCACGTGCAACTGTGTGATTGGTCAGCAATTCACTTGAATCACTGCCAACTGCATTGTGGTTGCGTGCAGAACTGGGCGCATTTCTTCAAAGGATTGCGGCAACCGTTGCAGCCGCTTTGCATCTCCGGCCTTCCTGGGCGGGTCACCGGCGGTATGCTTTGATCATTGCAAGTTGCACTGCAGTGAATAGGCTGCTCCAACGATACTACGGATGCTAATTGCCCCTTTGTTGCTTTTCTATAGCTGAGTTTGGGTTCATTGAATGTGATTCGTGGGAGATTTCTTAACTTAACAAAAGGATTCCAGTTTCTTCCGTGGCCTAATTACGCATGTTTATTTCTGCACCTGGCGATTTTGAGTTAGACTTAACCGGAGTTACCGGTCCGAAATTTCGAGTTAGCGTGGACATGTTTATACATGATTTGCTATTCTTTTGAGGGGAATAAATGTTTACTTCGAGTTAACCAGGTTTTCGAGTTAACCGGTTTTGACTTATCGAGATTTCACTGTATTTGAAATTTATCAGAGGTGAATGTGGAGAAAATACAAGGGTATGACATGCCTTCGCAGCCAAGAGTCAGTGATTTCATGTTCAACAGAAGCTTCACCTAACAGACGAACTATCATACCTGACAAAAAGGAACGCAAATGAGCAAGTGCTTGTAAAATAAGTGAAATCTTCAGTGAGTAACATGACCCCGACCCCCATTCCCCCACCCTGACTTGATTAAGGTTTACCTGGCGAGTAATTCTATCACTTTCAATACTTATTGATGTTGAATATTCTGACGCCGTGGAACATGGGCAGTTTAGGCAGTACGATGATCAGAGTAAAGACACCGTTGATCAGGAAGTGCATGACTTGGTACTTGGTGTAGAAACTGGCCAGAAAAAACCTGCCGAGAGACATCGCGTACAAAAAACACAAAAAGAAATGGTCAATTAACATCATCTCAATCGTTAAGGTGATAAAGTGCAGTGTTAATTGACCTATCGCGGTCGAATCGCTTCAACGCAGCTTGTGAATTATTGTCTAATCACATAAATTATAATTTCATGTGGAACGCGCAAAATCTGAGAGAAACAAAAATTTCCACACAAAATTCACATAGAGTTGTCTAAGGGGCGAGGTTAACTCGTAAACGGCGATAGGTCAATTAACCCTAGCCTTCCTAAATCCTAAAAAAAAAACTCTTTGCCAAATGGAGGTGTTTGGAGGATTGAGGGTCTTTGGAAATTGAAGTATTGGAGGATTTTGGAGGATATTAAGGGCGTTGGAGGTTTTTGCCTCTGGAGGATCCAGGTCATCAGGCCCAATCTGAGGTTACCGGGGTGTTTATTAGATTAGAGGATTTTGGAGGATTCAGGTTACATGTAGGAAAAATTATGTAGGGAGTTAGGGTTAATGCCATCTCAATCATGAAGGGGATATGAAATTTCTGACTGAGGTGACATAACACATGATTGGCAGACTGCATCATCAGTGCATGTAGATAAGATGTCTTTCATCTCACAATGTTCCCATTCACTTTGTGTATTCCTTTGGGAGAACAGGGAATTTTTAATGGAAATGCAATGGAAACCCAGTGTTTTCCAACCGGAATCCGTTTTCCTGTGTAGTGGGAAGTAGGAACATAGTGTCCCTGGTCTTTTACCTAAAAACTGACCCAACGGCAGAAGAGGCACAAGACTTACATGACAATAGGTACAACTGTAAGGAATTTTCTGGTCGTGGTAAACTGGTCTCCATTATCAATCTGCTCCCACTGTGTTAAGTAACGCTCTGTTTGCTGACAATCTGACCATATGGAGCCCTTGATGTAATGGAACAGCAAATACATCAACTGTGGATAGGAATAAAGTAAAGCAAAACTCAAAATCGTACAATTAAAGTGAATCATCTTTTACTTGTATTCTTAACCCCTTGAGCACGGTATTTTACGGGAGACGTCGGGGTGTTGCGACGGCTCTGGCAGCCAAGCGAAACGGCCACAATGTGTTTGTGCAGTCAAGTGTGGCATACACAATAGATTGAAACTGCACAAACAGCGGCCAATGGCATCATCCAGCCTGGTGGCACTGCTTTTTGTGCGCCATATGGCGTCTTCCGTACGCAAAGGGTTAACTATGTCGTGAAACTAGAGGGTGGCGGGACAAATAGAGAACATCAATGAAATCAATGTTTTTCACAAGACACCAAGCACTACACGGAATATACATGTATACTACGTCAAACCACAAGGGAAACTGATGAGGTAAATTTGAATAAAGTGAAGAAAGAAAACTGGCAGGAGCGGGATTCGAACCTACGACCTCCGGAATACCATACCGGTGCTCTACCAACTGAGCTATCTCCCAAATTGTCGGAGCCCGCCAAACAAAGATACTGACAATTTGGGAGATCGCCAACATAGGGCGAGATAGCTCACAGTTGGTAGAGCGCAGGTACAGTATTCCGGAGGTCGCAGGTTCGAATCCTGCTCCTGCCAGTTTTCTTTGTTCACTTTGAAAAAGAATATATACCACACGGAATGTACATGTATATTGTAATGTGAAGACTCAGCCAAGACAGTAATGGTGCTACTCACTCACAATTCTACCATGGTGTCCTACAATTCAATTTTCTGTCACCCTAACCTTCCCAAATCCTCCAAAATCCTCTTTGCAAAATGGAGGAATTTGGAGGATTGAGGGCACTTGGAAGTTGATGCATCGGAGGATTTTGCAGGATTGAGGTTACTAGGGGTATGCAAAAAAAACCTAGAGGATTTTTGAGGATTCATGCTATGGTCCCCATAAGAGGATTTTGGAGGATTCAGGTTATATGGAGTTTTAACACTTTGAAATCAGAGGATGTTGGAGGATTCAGGTTACATGCGGGGAAAATGATGTAGGGAGTTAGGGTTTGTTCTGGACAGGCTTAACACTTCTCCAAGCATTAAAAGCAGCATTAACCCCTTGCGCCTGGCTTTTATAATTGGGCGCCGGAATGCCGGACGGTTTTGTGCAGGCAAGCGTAACACACAATAGGCGAACAATAGAATGAATACGTGGAAGAATGCGGGTATAGACGTCAACCAGCCACATGTTTTTTTTTCAAACCACGGTTATAGCCGTCATCCGTACTCAAGGGGTTAACAAAATCTCATAGGATTTTATGATTTTTACCCTGAATGAAAACCTGGATCCAAGACTTGATTCAACCTAATTGACCTCTGTACTCTTGTTGGCACTGGGGTTGATTCAATGGCCGTGTCCGAATTACTTGGCTACGGCTAGATGTTACTCGCATGTCTATGGTAGCGGGCTGCAGCCACATCCCGTAGACTCGTGTGTAATTTCAAGCCGTAGCCAAGTAATTCGGACACGGCCAATGCCAACTTTGTAACCTGAAAAGGACAAGGGTTGGTTTGAACCAAATTACAGCTCTGTGCCATAGTTAGGACCTGGGCTCTATTTCATAAAAGATAGGAATATTTCTAACGTTTATGAAATAGAGCCCTGGAAATAATAAAATGTAAAAAAGTGTTCTAAATCAATATTTGGATCTTGTAAAAAGGTTTTGCTCATATTCGTTATTTAAAGAAAACACTCACCAGACTGTGTGTGACCGTTGTGAGCGTCCACACCATTGCCACATTCAGGAACGGTAGACTGAGGAAAAACAAATGAAGAGCATATGCTCCTATCAGGTATGAAATCCACATGCCACGACTACCCAACCACGAATGAAAGGGCGTTACATTGGTCTCAATCACTCCATTGGTGACTGCACTGGACTCCGTGGACTGCTCAGATATTTTCATCTTCATGGCTGGTATATCTGTCACTTCTGCTCAACTCTCTGCTGCAACCAATGTGTGGATTTCGCAGACTGTTGATGTTAATACTTTCCCCCTGAAGCACATGAAAAAAGAAACAAGGGCGTTACAATTAAGCATCTCTACAATTGTGTAATCACTTCGCAAAACAGTGAGAAAAACTCTATTTAGTAGTCTTTTAACCCTAACCCTCCAGGGTATTTTGGCTAGAAACCCTGCCAGACGCATCAGATTGCTTACTTTGTCACATTGACTTGTGTGCAGAGTGCAGCAAGGTCAAACTGTCACCACAGATGCACTGTGCTGCGTCTGACAGGGTTTAGGGTTAAACAAGCACCTCGAAGGGCAGCAACAGTCGTGGAAAAGATTTTACTTTAATACCCCACCAAAATCGGTCAGGAACAGCAAAATCTTGGACAATAATTGGAAAGATTTTACTTTAATATCCCCCACAAGAATCGGTCAGGAATAGCAAATTTTGGAAAATAACCATCCATCTGTGTTCGGAATTGTATAAACACTTGGCATAACCTTTAAATTTGAGATTTATTTGGTACATTTGTGTGCAATATAGCCTTTATAGGGGAAGAAACTGTGTTTTCTGTGTTAGATGTTCTTGGCACAGTGTATGGTCACTCAAAGTTTTCACATGTTAATTTCTGCCTCAATTTTACCAAAATCTTGGAAAATAATTAACCCTCATTGATAACAACTATCTAAATGTGTGGCACAACCTATATTTCAAGATTTATATTATGTCAGCGACAGCAGATTTATGACAACGTCAAGTCAGAACGACAACGAAGGCAAGGAACCAGACAAAATTTGTTACAATAAACATTTCTAAGTCCCACAAAACACTCAATGCGCATTCTTGTGGTCAGACATACAGCTTAAGTTACAGGAACTTCACTTGAACTTTCTTTGTATAGAGACAATGTCAATGACAATGGGTTGTGGCATGCAGTGCAAAAAGCCAAAGCAAAGTGGAAAACAAAATAATCCGGCGCCGTGTAATTAAATGGACGAAAGGGGAAGATGTGACGTCATGCCGACAGCATGAATTTTCAGTGCTGTGCTGGTCAAATACTAGCTAAAATAAGCCGATGCCGGTTCACGGCAAAATAACCGGCACTGCACTGCATGGCCACGGCACTGGCACTGCACAATCAATGCTGCACGACTCGACTGGCTTACCAAAAATATTCGACTGCCCGTGCGTAACGTCGTTTAGGCCCTATGCCCTAGGAGTAGTTCTAAAAAATGTGTTTGTTTAATGAAAAATTCTATACAAACCTTGACTGTATTTGTCATATATTTTTTGGATAAAAACTCACCAATCTTTACAAATACTTTGTTTCACTTCGTTGTTCGGAAGAACGATTAAAGACGTCGCACGTCACGTACTCTTTCAATCTGAAGTATATCCTGTCTTCATCTCTCAAAAGTTCATGCTCATTGTGCATTGATAAAACGACAATACAGCACCAGACTATGCATTGACATCTTTTCGTGGCGACATATATGCAGGGCGATGTGAGAACAGTAAGCCGTTTAACAATTGGATTATTTGCACGGAAATATTACGCAGAAAACAATGATTATTGTTCATAAAAAAGGTTTATATTTACCATTCATTTCATATAATAATATTTTAAATACTCTGGACTTTCATAAAATAGATTAAATGTATCTTTGTACTATATTGTCATCAATCTAAAGAAAATGTCATCAGTAAAATATGTTGAAGTAGCCAATAAACGGGGCTGATGCATAAACGTGACATACACTGACCTTGTTTTGGCCTGGGGAGTTCGCGTATCGCTAGCTCGCGCGCAAAATTAATTCATGCACCAAAAGTTGATGGTAATTTCATTTCTCTACTTTGAACCCCCACAAGTTGTTACAGTTTGTTTGATTTGTATGGCCAAAGTTAACGGACATCTCATATTAAACTTATCAATGGACACACATTTGCTCAGCACATAAATGTTTTGCTGAGCTACAAAAAAGTACAATTTACACGTGATTGTGATCTTGCTGTCTTCCTCCATGCTGTTATATGCATAACATTAATGAAGGCATTGTCATGTGTTGTTTTCAAAACTGTTTTATTCATGATTCTAGGATGTCTGATGCTGTCAGGAATTTAAGAAAACAAACTGACTTCATTTTGAGAAATCAAGCTTTAAACTTCTGCGTAACTCATTGAGTTTGCACAAAAAGTTACTGAAAGATTGCAAATTGTTACATTTAAAATGATGGAATTTTTAGTTAATATTTTCGGGAATGATAATTTAGATATGAATAATTTAATTGGTAGCAGAAACTCAAATTGTCAAAAAAGAAATCTAGGTGACTATATTGTGCCATGCAGATTCGGCGACATGTGAAGGGTTTTCCCAGACCACATCACAAATGAGCACACTCACTTTTGTGAATTTCAAGTTGAAAATGTAAATTAATGTAAATATTGATAATATAATTATAAAACCCTGACTGAACTTCCAGAATTCCCCAATCCCATCCCACTTCACCCCATCCCTCCCCACCTCCTCATCCCATAGTATCCTTCCATTCCCCACAGCACCCCCACCCCACCCCCATCCCATTCCAAGTATGGCAGGCCGAAATTGCCCATTTATACCTGGTCTTATGTTTCCCCTGGTCTTATGTTTCCCTCTCTCCTACCCAGTCCGTCGTCTGCCTTTGACATTGGCATTTGACTTTGTTAACCATTTCTGGCCCTAATACTTAATAGGGTGCTGGTATGCATGCCAGGATGGGCTTGTGCACCCAAACGTAATGCCAACAATAGGCAAACAATGGATTAAGTACGTGCAGGAATGCGCGTACAGACGACAACCGGCCAGGAGGTCTTTTTCAAAACGCGTCCAGGGCCGTCATTAAAAGCATAACCAACTTTCCATCTTTTGCCTTGGTTTACCTTTCCAGGAACCCTGAGTATGGCCAACATGAATAAACTGCCTGTGGATACAGTACGCCTCATCACTAGCTCACAGGTCATTACGTCAGTTGTCAGTGTCATCAAGGAACTTATAGAAAATTCATTAGATGCAGGCAGTGACAGCATTGAAGTCAAATTGGTAAGTTCAAGTCTGTCATGAAGAAAATGACAATAAATACACCCATATGTGACCCGCTCTGGAAAAAGGTATATTATGTCGCAAAATATGAAAAATTAGTTTTATATATGTTTGGAAAGCCCGCAATGTAAGCTTTCATTTGGTACACGATAGAGCTCCAAAGCCCTTTCCATTCTGGAGATATCAAGTTTTTGCATAATAATTAGTTCTATGGAGTTCAAATTGCACAACAGAGAGAACATGCTATGAAATAGCTAGTTCTTATACAATGCAATGGAACAATGCACTCATTTTATTCACTGAAATCAACATTGTTGTGCACCAAACCTGAAACTTCAGATATTTAAGATGTCATTAAAGACAAAAAAACCAAAAATGAATTTTGACGAAAAATTTCACCGTCTCAACATTGAAAGGGCCATTACACATAAATGCATAGCGCGACTTATTTCACCTTTTTCTGGAGTGGGTCACATATTTGTGGAGCTGCTTTTATTCATAGAAAGTACCCCCTCTAGGGTCTGTAGGGCAAACTTAAGACTTCTGTAGACACTGTTTCTGATAATACTCGAGCAGTAGCGGAATTATAAACATAGTGACATTAAATCTGCTCATTATTTCTTTTTTAAGATCAAATTTGTTTTAAGATTAAATTTGCTGTTGCTGTAATTTTCAAAAATGAATATATTTGGGGGTTAGTATTTTATAGCAAGTACTGTAACACTGACCCGTTAAGGTTTTGCGTGTGCATAGATGCTAGGAAAACAAAGGGGAAAAATGCTGTTCTCGTAGTCTAGTTCCCCCGACCTGGTAATTCCTTGACGTCTATATTGCTCCGTTTTGTCTGAAGCAGGGTCAACTAGACTATTTCCAATGATGGTCGGCCGACCATCTCTGGAAATTGATACACAAAATCCACTTTTCTTGAAAATGACAGCATACCAGGTGCCATGATTTCACAGGATGCTTGAGACTATTATTTACTTAAAATCAAGTAAAGGTCTTTCATAATAATTGAGTAGTTTTGTTTTCGATGTCTGCAAATGTATATTACCTTTAAAAAAGTTTGATAACTTTTTCATTTTTATGGTAGTGAAACAAAGTTATGTCAATCACATAGTGATTTTTCGTCAAGAGTGGCACCCGAATAAGTTGTTTTACTTATTAAGTGTGCATTTTTTCATTTCAACTTCGTCAGGAAAATTATGGCTTTGACAAGATTGACGTCCGAGACAACGGTTGTGGCATTAAGCCAAGCGATGCTCCATACATGGCCCAACGACACTTCACATCTAAGATATCCCAGCATGCCGACCTAGAGTCCCTAGCGACCTACGGTTTCCGTGGTGAAGCCCTGGGATCACTCTGTGCTGTGTCTTCCGTTTCCATAGTAACAAAGACCCTGGATGATGATTTTGGACACCAGTATGTCTTGGATCACGGAGGAGGGATTGTCACATCAAAACCGTCCCATCTAGGAAATGGTTGGTATATTTGTGGATGTTGCTTGAGTTTGCGTTGGAAAAGTGCTTGTGCTTTTAAAGAATTGTGCAAGTCTGCTGGGGTTATGCAAGTGTGTCTGGAAAGATCTATTTTGTTTTTGCCAGCGTTATCTTGAAATTGATTTTGTGTTTTCCATCAGGATCCAAGATCTTTGTTTATAACTTCCTCTTAAAACGTCAAGGTACAGATTCGTTTGCAACTATGTCCAAGTGTACGTGCACTGTATATATCTCCGAGGACAAGAGAAGAAAGGAAACACAAAGAAACCTTTCAGTCCTCGAACGTAGAGTCTTTTGTTGAAATCGGTCCTCGAACGTAAGGATACGTGCTTAGTCTATGGGGGTTGGTTATATTAAAGGAACAATAGGAAACACAAAGCATTGTCCTCGGACGTATTGGGGAAGTACGACTGTGTGTCTAATGTGTGTGCATTATGTGTTTTTTTAATCTTAATTTCTAATTCTTATAGCGTTTGTTATTTGCTTATAATAGGCACTACAGTCACTGTAACACATTTGTTCAAGAATATTCCGGTCCGCAAACAGTATTACACAAACGCCAAGAGAAGACGTGATGAACTGAAGAAAGTTGAGGATTTACTCATGAGTTATGGAGCCATATGCCCCGCCGTACGCTTCTCACTCGGTCACAACAAGAGCGCCCTCTGGCAGAAGAGCAAAGTAGCCAATCACAAGGCAGCTTTGATAAACACCTGGGGGTCAAGTGTGATGTCACAGATGCAACATGTTCAGCGATTGGACGATGAGACTGACGTAAGCATAATAGATCAAATTGGAATTCCACATGCGATGGTGGCCCATCTGCCATTGGATTTTGTAAAATGGTCACCAAATAATTATGGAAATATCAATTCCTGCAGTTAGGACGAAATAGAATGAAATAAGGCAAAACAAATTTGTGTTGCCCTTAAATGGGAAATTTTATTTTTTTATTTTTTGTTTTAACTATGAAAACATCAAAATAATGCTGCATGTCGTGTAACTCGTTGAGGGGCAAAAAGTAAGCTTATTTAAAAGTGAGATGGCGAAATGCAAGATTGTGCCTTCATAGCTGTATGTAAAGACAATAGTTTTGTGCGGGAAAAGGTGAGATTTTGAAAATTCCTTTAAAAAAAAGAAAAATATTAAAAATATGTGACCCAACTTTTGTGACTTTTAGGGTCGGTCGCAACACAACTATTATTTTTGCCCTAATGCAATGATCAGTTAAATTGCAACTAGTACTGTGCTGTGTTAAACATAATAAAATCCACCCGCTTTAAATATTGTTGGTTTTTTTTCAATTTTTTTTTCATTTCTGTGCTCGTGTATTTAACCAGTTCGTGTTGGAGGACGTGTTAACACGATCTGGCTGTTTTTATACACGGGCACGGCTGACGGGTTAAAACGTCAAGCTTGCCTCGACTCACTTCCGGGTGACGTCTCAACACGCTAATCCCTCATTTGTTTTGTACACGCGCACAAAGTCCGAGAAGTCTGTGGAGGCGGACCGTGTGTTGAACTTGAACTTGGCCGCTGTGCACGGCCTGTTCTACAATTTACGCTCCGGTGGGCGCACCCGGAGTATCGAAATATATGAGGTTTCGGCATGAGAAATATTGTACAAATACTGTTGAAATGACTCTTGCAAATCCATATTTGTGGCGTTTGGCTGTATATCAGAAGTTCGCTGCTATATTTTGCCTTTTTTGAAAATTGAAATTTTCGGCAAAAATAATCCCGGTGCGAACTGGTTAAGTTCCAATTTGGTCTATGTTTCGTTCTGAACACAGATGTCAAAGAACATTCATGGTGATAGAAATTGTGCTGAGAGAAACCATATGGATTGTAAAAACAAAATATCAGGGAAATTGGTTTGAATATTGATCGCATTTGTTATGTCATCCGTTACTAGGTAAGAATCGAGGGTTTTGTACCAACACTATCTGCGGACAGCCAATCAGCAACAAGAGCTCTACCAGACAGGTGTTGGATTGCCGTCAACGGTCGACCTGTCACCTTCAAGGATATTGAAAAGGTAAGAGAAGAACGGACCACCCGAAAAAAAGACAAATTCAGTTACGAAATTTTAGACAAGGTTTTAGCCTTCGTTTTGCACAGCATTGCGAAGCTGATGCCCTTTAAGGAATCTGGTCGTTGCAAAAATGAGAGTTGAAAATGCCTCGTTGGACACTGGTTTTGTTTTCCTCTTTGGAGTCAGAGAGACAATTTTATTTCTATGTTTTGTTGAGATTAGGTTCCATGCTTATTGGAGCTTTTCTTTCAATTGCATTATAATTGCAGATGTAACCACTTGCGAGGAGCATTTATATTCTTCAACATGTTAAAAATGATTGTGAAAAATAAGTTTGTTCTTTTTTTTTTTATGCAAATCGCCCATCACAAGGCCAAAGGCCACTCAAGGTGTGGGCTACAGAGGAAAGTGTGGAAGAACCAGCCCCTCACACTGAAACAAGACAAGATAATCTGATCTCTTCACAGCATGAATAGGGTCCGGATGGGTCGTTGAATTTAAGTCTACTGAGATATTCCGCAGTATTATGTAAAATAGTAATTGTTGTGAATTTTTAGTAGGCCAGAAAAATCTCCTACTTTGAGTGGAAATGGGACCTTTCGCCATAATATTTTTTTTATTTAATGATGTTGCAGGTAAATAATTGAATTCTCTTCTCTGTGATTAGATGGTGAAACAGTCCTACAGCCAAGCGGTCAAACATGATACAACATCCATCCGTCATCTGGTCATGTTTCTGACCATCACACTGCCTCAGCATCATGTGGATGTGAACCTTGAACCAAACAAAACCAAAGTCCTGCTCCAAAACAAGGTAGAGTGTTCTTAAGACCAGCGTTGTAACCAAGTCATTTTTTCTCAAGTCAAGTCAAGTCACAAGTCAAATATTCACAAGTCAAGTCAAGTCAAGTCAAGTCCCAAGTCAATTTTTTCCTAGTCAAGTACCAAGTCTCAGGTCAATTGTTGCACATAGTAAATTCAAATTCCAATGACAAATGACTACGCATAGGCTGGCACGCATGCACTGTACAAAATCAACCTGGCATGCCGTCTTGACGATTCTCCATGCAATCGTCCAGTGCTGCAGCCCTGCATACGTACATGTACTAGACACCCAGTTCGCTATGCACCATAGGCTTGAAATTTTTTTCAACTGATATGTGCATACGTCAAAAACTTGTGTTTGTTTTAACAAAAGTGTTAATGTCAGTAAGTCAAATTTATTCAAGTCAAGTCAAGTCCCAAGTCAATTTTTTTCCCAAGTCAAGTCAAGTTTCAAGTAAAAAAATCGCGACTCGAGTCTGACTCGAGTCCGAGTCAGCAAGTCAAGTCAACAAGACTGCTTAAGACTAATGAATTAATTCTCACGATAAAAAACTATTTGTTTTAATTTGCACCTAATTTTCAAAGGCCTGGTATCGCTATACAAATCCTATGGCAGCAGCTTGGGTCTTGAGTTTGTGTTGGAAATTCTGAATCAACAGTTCAACCAGGGTTTAAAGGGACTCTACCATGTTATTTGGCTAGGTTTGAACTAGGAATATGTAGAGTATGAACATTTTTAACCAAAAGATGACGAAGTATTTAAAAATTAATGAAAAACCGTCACTAACGCTTTTAGTAACGTGGCATGTTGCAGGGTTAAGACATTTTGGCACTAACAAAAGTGTTTCAGACGTTCCTGGTTCGTAGTAAGACCAGCAGTCATCACTGCTACGTACTAGTGTTTTGTTTTTTCAGGAGGCAGTGCTGTCACTTTTATCCGATTTGCTGGATGAAGTTTATGGAAAAGCACCAGAGGAAACCACATCTCATAGGCTGAGCCCCCCTCACCAGGAGGACAGCATCATACCTAACACCCAAACTATCAAAGATCCACCCGAACAGGTAGCACGTGGAGACAATATTATTTATACCACCAATTCTGCATTTGGAGAGGAGGTGGATCACTATAGTGAAGAAAAGTGTGGCAAGGAGTGCACGCCTGTATTCCAGCCAACTGATATCCTCAATACGAGTCGGCAAGATCAAGACAGACGTATGTCCGTGTGCAATGTTGGTCCAGAACCAGAGAAACAAACGGAAAGTCGCGATACTGTGACCCCTCTCCAGAAGCCTCCGAGCTCATCAAATAATGATCCCTCAGACGAACCCGTTCAAAGTGACTTCAAACTCAATTTCAGCCTCTTTGATGGTGACGATTTCGAACGTCAAAACTTTGGTGAGAATGCTGTACCGAGTTCATTGGACGATGGGAAAAATGGTTCTGCCAGCGAAGCTATGCTGCAGCATCCGGCTGAAGGATATGACTTGCCGGTTCATAAGGATCCCGTCGGGAACATTGACACAGTGACTACTTCGGTGAGTCTGACTGACTGGAGTAAAGGAAGGGGACTAACAAACAAAGATGGCCACCCCATAGAACCTGCAACATTGCTCGTCCCGAAAAATGCAAATGAGGAGAAACTTGTAATCAATCACGTCACACCTAGTGAACTATCGGCCAGTCACAGCTCGGCAGAATTTGATTCATTTAATCAGAATCCAGCAAGTTGTACACCGAGTGGGGGTTCTCACGTCGACACCACCAGCAGAGTCGAGACACCAGACAATATAACTGCTGGTAACAAAAACGTACTTCCGTCACCAGCCAATCAGGAAACAGCTCGGTCGTCCAATCACAGCAGAAGCCCGGCCAAACGGAGGCTGTCATTGGAGAAGAAGATTGGAAAAGGAATCATGTACGATCTCATCGGCCAGTCACCGGTTCGAAAACCTCTGAGTCCTTTTGAATTTTTCTCCAAAGAAATGAGACCACAAGGTAACGCAAAATGAAGTGCCCTCTGTTGATAATAATGTAGATTCGTAAAGCGCACATATCCACCATGAGCACGGTGCTCAAGGTGCCACACTATTACCCCTGCTCATCAGGCCTATTAATCATTCCTGAAAACTTCTCAGCTCCCTGGGGAGTATACAGCCCTGGCTACAAGTTAAGCGCACATGGGCTCACACACTACCCTCACAGGTACCCATTTACTCCTGGGTGGAGAGAAGCAACTTGTGACCAAGTGTCTTGCTCAAGGACACAAGCACCATGACCCCCCTGCTGGACTCGAACCCACAATCTGCAGCACAACTAAGATCTTGAGTCTAGTACACTAGGCCACAACACTTGATATAATCTATCAGGCATGCAACTTTTCCTCGGATCACCTGATTTCCTCGTTTTTCACTTCACACTTATGCCATTGAAAATTGAAAAACACTGTACAAAGTCTTGTAAAGATTGGAATTTCCTCGTTCTTTTGGTAATTCCAAGTTGCATGCCTGAATCTATAAAGCTGCAGGCATGAAGTCACTAAGTGTGGTGTTGCCTTAGGCTGAAGCTGTTAATATTTCTTTGATGAAATGATGACATTGAGTTGGAATTTGTACACAGATGCGCAATTAAAATAAAAGTTCCAACATCTTACCTTTCTTCAATGTCTTTCATCGTAAGTGTTGCAACAGAACCCAAGAGCCAGTTTCTGTGACATCACGGAGGCAGTGGATGAAAAATGGCAGCAGATGGAGGAAGAGAAGAAGAAGAAATACGAGGAGATGGGAAGAAAGGACACAGAGAGGTATGCAGAGAAGAAAATGCTGTTGTATTTTTGTCGTAAAGTGCCCCTCTAAAATTGGCTCACCCAGGCTTTCCTAGGTCACTGGACCCTAGTTATGCAGTGGCTGTAATTCGGGGGTGAGATTTTGTCAGGATTTTTTCTGATTTCAGGATTTTTTGTCGGGATTTCAGAATTTTTTAAAGAATCTCTTTTGCAATCTGGAATTCCTGAGGTGTTGTCCTAAAGGCGTTTTTACCCTGTAAAAGTGGAAACAGACCAATAAAAACAGATATTTTAAGGGGGGGTGTCTTTAGGCAAATACAAACTATGTTGATCTAAGGTCCTTGTGGTTTTTTTCGTGGATTTTTTGTGGATTTTGTGGATTTTTCATTGTTGGCCAAAATCTCGAACCTGGTAATTACCTCTCCATTGTTAACTCCTTTATTGAGCAAAAACAATTGAAAAATTTAAACAAAGGAGGTAGGGAAATCATTTCTAAAAAGGTTATACAACCAATTGCCACTCTGTTTTTATTGTACATAGTCTGTCTTGCTGTCATTGATTAGGCTCTGGTATACCAAGACGGGCTTATGCAGCCAAACGTAACACAAACAATAGGCAAACAATGGATTGAGTATGCGCAGGAATGCGCATATAGACCGGCCAGGTGGCCTTTTTCAAAACCGCGGCTATGGCCGTCGTCCGTATTCAAGAGGTATAATTACATGTTCAGAAATGTACGTCTAAGAATATTTTGTGGCCTTTATATATGCAGATACCAGAACCAATTGAAAGCAGCTCAGAAGAAACTGAACATGAAGCAAGGAAAGAATGACGAGGGGCCTTCGAGGAAGAAGACGAAATTTTCCCTGGTAGGTCCGGGCTGGCTGGCTGATTTATTTCTGGGTATTCTGTTAAGGGGAATCCAACGAAAGTGGACATTCTTTGATTCGAATGGGCGAGGGCGCGCGCACCTTTTGAGGCGTTTCTCCGACTTAAACTACGTCCCTTTCACACTCGTCAAGATTTCAAGGGAACAAAAAATAGTGTCCATTCTTACTAATGCTTTGAGGTATAAGATGAATTGTGGAGTGGTGAGTTAGCTCCGTGAAAGATTTAAGTAAACGAAAGAATGGAATAAAAGGTTCAGTTCTCGAACATGCTCGATCAAATTAAATAAGGGCATTTTAAATGCCCAGTGCATTTGACATCCAGTTAACTGTACATGCTTAATAAAACAAAAAATCAACACTTCTGATTACCACACTTCTGAATAGAGTGATACAAGAGTAGTTTAAGATCAGTGCCTTAGTACTCCTCTCCCTCAGAGTCCAGCTTTAAATTGAGAAAGAAGAACTCGTGGACATTTTTCCCCCAATGGTTTTTTGTTTTAATAAGTCTTAGAGATGTGATCACTTTTTTTGTTTCAGCCTTCCAATCAGGGACTAATAGATAAGATGCTGTTGTCACAGCAACAACGGAGGACAGCCAATCAACTCACAGAACCAGATGCTCCAAACATTCCCACACTTGATGTGTCCTTCAGTTTGATGGGTTTAGAACGAGAGTTGAAAAGTCATCATAACAATAGGTTTGTGGCTTGCAAACTTATATTTGTCAAATTTTAATTTTTTTGAAAATGAATAAAACTGCTGCAAACTGCTGACTGACTGAATGGACCTGAAATATACAAATCAAAAAATTAGCTGGCCTGACGTTTCGAACTTAAGCAAGTTCTTTCTCAAAGGTGAATGACAGAGTACAAGAAACAAACATGTAGGGAACACACATGCATGAGGGGGTGGGTGGAGAAACACAAAAGAGGGATGCAAAGGAGCATGGCAGATAGGCAGTGGGTAAACATCAAAGGGAGAGGAAAGGACAGCCAGGAAGACAGGAACAAAGAGGTGTGATTAGGGTAAGGATGGAGGAGGGGAGGGATTAAGATGAAGGTTGAAGCTGGGGAAATGGACAAAGGAGTGTGGTTAGGGGGGGGGGGGGGGGGTTTGAATTGAAGGTGGTAATAGGGCAAGAAAAGGAACAAAGAGAAGTGGCAAGGATAAACAGGAAATGGAAAGACAACACCATTTGGCCAAGAGACCCCAAGAGGGTTATGCCAGGAGGATAATCTGTAAACAAATGACAATGGGGGAAACATTTTTTAAGTTAATCATTTCCTTCCTGGATGTTGAGACCATGTGGTTGAATAGTCCGAAGACGTTTCATCCAAACTTTCTCTCGGCTGAGGCGAACTGAGTCCTTGCGGTGGCGAAGTGATTCTATGCCCTGTAGAATCATATCAGAAATGGAATGGTTAGGCAAGTTGAAGTGATGACCAACAGGGGTGTCCATTTTCTTGGTGTTCACAGTCGACCGATGGCCATAGAAACGCTTTTTGAGCGTGTTCTTGGTCTCCCCGACATACTGGATACCACAAACCCTGCAAGAAATGAGATATATGACATTAGAGGTGTTGCAAGTGATGTTGCCATTGGTTCTGTGAGTTTTTTTTTTTTTTCAACCTTCATCTTAATCCCTCCCCTCCTCCATCCTTACCCTAATCACACCTCTTTGTTCCTGTCTTCCTGGCTGTCCTTTCCTCTCCTTTACCCACTGCCTATCTGCCATGCTCCTTTGCATCCCTCTTTTGTGTTTCTCCACCCACCCCCTCATGCATGTGTGTTCCCTACATGTTTGTTTCTTGTACTCTGTCATTCACCTTTGAGAAAGAACTTGCTTAAGTTCGAAACGTCAGGCCAGCTAATTTTTTGATTTTTAATTTTTTTCATGGGCTTCAAATTTTACTTCTCAATTAGATCAGAAAACAGTGACAATCCATCTTTTATTGATAATTGAAATCTTTTTGGTTTAAAATTATTTAATTAAAATTTTTTTTTTAATACTGACAATCTTTTTCTATATTCTCAATTTTTCCCCCAGGAGCAATGAATCTGATTCTCGACTTCACCTGATTGGTCAGCTTGCATCACATGATGTGTGGTTAGCTTACCGTGGTAACCAAGTCGTGGTATTCAACCAATACAGGTGCGGAGATCTTAGTATTTACTTAGATTGCTTCGTTTCCTAAAGGAATGAGTAAAATCGATCACGTATGGCATTCTAAATGTATCCTTTGAGATTAGGAGTATTACCCCTCTTTGTGTCGTGCCTGTCCTCATTGTGCCCCTCCCTCGGAACGTTCAGTTGTGTTTCTAGTAGGGGTGTGCATTTACGGGTAGTAATAGAACCGGGTACCCGAAAAATACGGGTACCCGGGTACCCGTTAAAGAAACCCAACCCAAAACTTCCAGTCCCGGAAGTTGTACAAATGTCTTTCTCTGAGATTCAAAAAGTCTTATTGCAGACAAAAGTCTGAAAAATCTCATGCCTGTTTAGTAAACATGATCACTTCTCCGCCTTTGCGTGTGCCGGCTCGTGCATGCACCGGCATATCACAAAAGACAGCTATCTGGAAGCTTTATACAGTTGTATTTTATGGTGGATGAGGCATGCTATTATGTCTGGTCGAGGCTCTTATCCATGTCTTGACTACAAACACCACGACCGGTAAATCCCTTTATTGTCAATTTTCGTGAGTGTCATAAACGTGAAATCTGTGCTGGTTTCCCATGTAGTCGGGTTTTAATTTTAAAAATGTCTAACAAATAACATTCAAAACCTTTACCTTTTTCATTGTCTGGGAAGTTACTATGCGATAATGTAAAGTTGTACGGGTACTCGATTCCATAATCTGGAACCGGTTCCTGATATGAACGGTCAGTTATTCGGGTACCCGGTTCCGATGCACACCCCTAGTTTCCAGTGGGGCTGTTCATTTTCGAATAATTTAGTATTTGATTATTTGAAACTGGGTTCGGCTGAATATTCGAATATTCGATAATCGTTGATCAAGTTTTGTAAGCGTCAGCTGCAACTGCATGCCGCGCCGGTAAAAAGTTGCCCGCAAAGCACGCCGGTGTTTTACGCACGGCGATCGATATTATGGACCGCCCGATCGGCATTTTTGTTTGCATGCAACTGTATAATTACGGGTAGGTATGACATTCTGATAACAAGAAACCAAACTCCATCCTGCATTTTTGCAGTAATTATTTCATAAGCGTCAAGAGGATTCCACAAAAAGTTACAATCGCCAAAAATGCGGCATTTGACACTGCTATAAAGCACCGTAACTTTTCTATTGAAATAGCATCAGAGTTGCATCCGTACGTACATACATGTATTTGTTTTTTTTTGTTTTTAATATTCGAACCGGCAAAAAGGTATTTGAATATTCAATTGATGATCGAATATTCGGTATATTCGGGACAGCCATAGTTTCTAGTACAACAGGTGCATTGCACATCAAGTATGATTCCACATGTTGCACTTGTTAGAAATCATAGAAGATTTTATCCAACTTTCTGCACTTGACTTGTTTTAAGAACCATCTTCTTGATTTTATCCTATAGAGCGGAAGAGACCCTGTTATATCACAGACTAATGGCTCATCATGTGTTGCCATGCCAACCGGTGGATGTTCCTATCGTTCTGTCACCGAGGTGGGTCAAGAAAAAAATTACTAAGGAAATAGAAGAAGTAACTTGAACATTTTAACTGTTTTTGAAACCGGTCTTTAATTCTCTCCGGCTGTTATTAATGGGGTGCTGGTATGCCAATACAGGCTTGTGCAGCCAAGCGTAATGCACACAATAGGCAACAATGGATTGAATACTTGCAGGAATGCGCATATAGATGACAACCGGCCAGGTGGTCTTTATCAAACAGCGGCTATGGCCATCGTCCGTATTCAACGGGTTAATTAAGTTTTGTTTTTGTTTTTAACTGTGGTATATTTTCCAAATCAATCCTTAAATTCCAATTTCTATTTTTCAGATCATAACAAAAGCTCTCTTGCCTTTGCACCAAGCATAAATTGTTGTCGTACTTACTGGGGCAACTTGCAATGAATGGTAGTCCACTACGAGGGTTAAAATTCTCATTGTCACTTAATTTCATGAAAACAAGAGTCAGCAATAGCCAATCAGCTGCAGGGGTCTGACAGTTCCTTGACTACGACTCATCTCCCCCCCCCCCCCCCAAAAAAAAACACCCAAAAATCTCTGTTCTAATTTTCATATGACCCCCTTTAAGTGGGAGAATTGCGCCCCTAGTCGTTGCTCCTACCAGTGTTGTAGTCAAGACCCTGCAAGACCAGCACAAGAACAGCAGTCTTAATCCAAGTCTTCAGCTATTCAAATGAACTGCAACAAAAGCATTTCTTTGTCATGGTTTATGCCTGTTACAAGCTGGTCTTGTGAGTGGTCTTGTGCCTGGTCTTGAAATGGTCTTGACTACAACACTGGCTCCTACTTTATCAATCTCCCCTCAAGCTCATGTCTACTGACCAAACCCTACATTGATATGCCACTAGTCTGAAATTTGTTGTCATTTGTTACATTTCATGCACAGTATGGTCAGGGGTAATGACAACTGGAGCACCTTACTGGGACTACCTCAACAAACGCATCCACCTGACCCCGCTTTGTATTACACGGACAACAGGCTGACAGCCAATGGGTTTGAAATCAAGCAAACGATCGGTAAAAAGATTACCCACTAGCGGTGGGAGAAATCAGATTTCAAAATCCTAATTTTATTCAAACCAAATATCTGTTTTCACTGGAAGTCCCCATCTAGCTCATAGTCACGCCAACAAAAAGCGATGAGTGAGGTGAAAAGCCCTCCCAATGACTGGATATAGTTTGTAGAATTCAGTGACTACTGGGCCTTTACAAAAACACTCCAGAGCTGTAATGTTGGGGGGAAAAAAATGGATGGGCAGGCTATTCATATCATGCACATAAGAAGACCACTAGAAAATGTAGTTACAATCAGAGACCATGGAGCAAATTGGAGGATGTTCCAGTTGTTTTCTTGAGCCTGTGTCACAAAAAAATGGAAGGCTTAATTTCTTTTAAGGTTGCTTTCAAATATCTGGTTTCCACAATCCAAACCAAATAGTGGAATTCAAACCAAATGTTAACAAAAATCTGGATTTATATCCCAGCACTAAATTCGACTTTCCTTACTGTCTCATGGTTCGTGTTCCATATTTATCTCATTGTGTGAATCCTTAAAGGTAGTATACAACATTTGCAAACATCAAAAAACAAAACTACTGAATTATTACGAAATACCGTACTAGACTGTAAATATAAATAGCAGTCTCAAGCATCCTGTGAAATCATTGCACCTGGTGTGCTGCCGTTTTCAAGAAAAGTGAACATTTATAGTGTTTTCCAACGATTGTCGGCCGACAATCGTTAGAAATACTCTAGTGCCCCGACCTGATAATTCCGTGACTCTATAAATTGCTCCGTTTTGTCCAGATCAATTTATTTCTGAAAATTACAGCAAAAGCAAATGATTTATACTACCTTTAACCCCAATGAAATAATATATATCAACACCTTTTTTTACGTCATTAATTTTCAGATTCGGAAACAAATGAAGTCAAGGTACAGGTCATCGCTATGGCAACTACCATCAGCTACTATGGGCTGAGTGACCTGCAGGAGATACTGGAGTTAATCAACACAAATCCGTCTCTTGGTCTGACCCAGTGCAGACCACTGAAAGTAGCAAATTACCTCAAAGTAAGTCGGGGGGGGGGGGGGGGGGGGGGGGAATCTGATTGATAGCATGTGACTTTTGGAATGCAGGCCCAAACAATTTTGTTTTACCCATTAAAACCCTCCAATGCAAACATACATTCTGAGCCATGTTGTTGTATGGGTCAAAATCAGTCAAGGTGATTGTTTTTTACCCTCCTGCCATAGTACAAAACCACATGTAATCTGATCATGTCTGTGTAAAAGTATAGCAGGGGAGGTGGAAGGAAATTTTGACTGATTTTGACCTTTTAAATAGTAGGAGGGTTTTAATGCTGAAAAAGAAACGATCGTTGACTGCCCGGTATGATACTTTTAGATTAAAAGCAACCCCCTCCCCCCCCCCCCAAAAAAAAGGACTATTCGTGTAAAAGCCAATAGAAAAACCAAGAAAAAAAATCGGCAGGGGGATGTTGACCCCCCCCCCTTTATATAATTGCACACATTAGGCAAAGTAAAATAAACATTTACGCCACCTAGATTGTTTTTATTTTTACCAGTGGAAAATGAGGTGCAAAAAAACAAAAAATGTGAACCGATCCATTGGAAAAGTCAGAAGTTACTAAAACTATTAAAACCAATGTCAACATGTCCAACATATCTCTTGTATTTTGGTGTCATTGAACGGTTGTGGAAAGTTTTTAAAATGGCGGCCATCTTGAAAAGAAAACACACAAAAAAACACTCCTTTTTAAAAAAAAATACCTGAAGCTAAACATGTATTTTATTTACTTGGTCTTATACATAGGTATACAATTTGTTTCCATTTATTTAACCCCTTGAGTACGGTATTTTACGGGAGACGTCGGGGTGCCGCGGCGGCTCTGGCAGCCAAGCGAACTGCTACAATGTGTATGTGCAGTCAAGCGTAACCTATACACAATAATCCAACAATGGATTGAAACTGCACAAACAGCGGCCAATGGCGTCATCCGGCCTGGTGGCACTGTTTAATCCAACAATGGATTGAAACTGCACAAACAGCGGCCAATTCCGTCTTCCGGCCTGGTGGCATTGTTTTATTTTTGCGCCAAATTCCGTCATCCCTACGCAAGGGGTTAAGAAACACTGAACAATTGATTTAGATTATCAGGGACAGTGACTGGGTTGTATGTTTGGAATGAGAACATTTTACCCACTGTGAATTAAAGTCATACTCCATGGTCACTCATTCTTGATATCAGTTATTATAAAGCTTCCTTGGATTTTGAGACCGGGCATTTGAGACCAAGACAAACATGTTTTTTTTTTTTTTTACTAGTATCTATAAAGTTCAAAGAAAAACATAATTTCTAAGATGCTCTTTGCTGACCTTGTCTCCTGCCATTTTTCGTGTAAGGGTGGAATTGTTTTGGTGCAACCCTCCGCATTGTTAACCCTAACCCCCTCGGCATTTTTACTAGGAGGCTTCCTCAACCTGTCAAAATCCATCACTGTGCAGTATACCTATGGCACATTCTTTGGACTTAAGACAAATTGGGGCATCATGACTTCATGTAAAGTAATGGTGCCAAGGACCTGCAGTACTGAACCCATCAAAACTTGACAAAACCTGCTGTTAGAGTTTGCAAGGCTTGGGGTAGTAAGGGTTTTAACCCCTTGATGAGTACGGTTATCGTAGTGAGGCGTCGGGGTGCCGGGGCGGCCTGTGCAGCCAAGCAAAACGGCCACAATGTGCTTGTGCAGTCAAGCGTAACATACACAATAATCCAACAATGCATTGAAACTGCACAAATAGCGGCAAATGGCGTCATCCGACCTGGTGCCACTGTTTTTTTTGCGCCATTTGGCGTCATCCGTACGCAAGGGGTTTCCAACTCTAGGAATGCGGTTGAATATGTTATGTACTAATCCAGTTACCCCCCACCTTTTATTTTGTTGGCCCCATAGGGAGAGGCGGTACGCATGGCGCGTAATCTTTCATCTCTGATGCAAGTTACAGACATACTGGACATCATCAAACGCATGAAGCAACTTCCTAACCAATGCCGGACGTGTCTACACAATCAGCCATTTGAGTATGCGTTGTGCACTGTTCCTGAATCGGACCTAGTGTAACTGTTTTAGGGAAGCGGACAGGCTTTTGGGGAATGTATAGCTGTGTAGGCGGAGCCAGGGGAACAGGGGAGGGGGAACAGGTGTTAAATCTAACATTTATAAGTTGTTGTCGGCCAAGAGGCAAAAGTGAACATTATGTCTACGTTTCGCAAATCAGAAATCTTATATTGGATGCAGATATTAATATTTTTTGGCTTCATTGACTTACTTTAATTTTTTTTTAAAGAGAAATAAACTGTTAATTAGAGCACAAAACGTATGTATTTATGTACTTTTAGGTTATGTATGTAGTGCAAAAAAAAAAATTCTTCAGAATACTGATCTATTTGTAAAGATGGTGTTATTTGCTGCATGTTACTCTGAGTGAAAAATTACGGGAAATTTCAGGAAATAGAATTGCCTGAAAACAAACGACACCTGTTTTGGGGAATTTTCGGGTAATCCCCCCCTACAAACCAAACCTGGATTCACCCCTGCCCTGTGTACCTCAAGGAATATTTTTTCGTCGAACAAAGCACAAGGTAAACTAACTAGATCAATTTGAATCAATTTTCAAAGTGAACAAAGAAAACTGGCAAGAGCGGGATTTGAACCTGCGACCTCTGGAATACTGTACCGGTGCTCTACCAACTGAGCTATCTTGCCCTATGTTGCCGGTCTCCTAATTTAGGGCAAGATAGCTAAGTTGGTAGAGCCCCGGTGTAGCGTGAATTTCAGTCCCTATGAAATACGGGCTCATTGGTAGTATTGCACATGCCTAAGTGAAGATAATTAGGAGAGTGGTAGGTCACGTGAGAGGGTTTAACCAATAATAGGGAAAAGGAGTCCGATTTTCAAAGGAGCCTGATTTTCATATGACACCGGTACGGTATTCTGGAGGTTGCAGGTTCAAATCCTGCTCCTACCAGTTTTCTTTGTTCATTTTGAAAAGGAATATTTTCCCTTGAAAAAAGGATAGGACCGGGACCCCTCCCCCCCCCCTCCCTCCCCCCCCCTCCCCCCCCCCTCCCCCTCCCCCCCCCCCTCCCCCCCTCCCCCCTCCCCCTCCGCCTCCCCCTCCCCCTCCGCCTCCCCCTCCCCTACCACCACCAGCACGAAAGTTCTGTTTGCACAGCCCCATGTGAACACCATTGTATCTGTAAAAATATAAAGTCGCTGTGAGTCAAATCTCTGCCAGCAACTCGTCAGACGAGAGGAATGTCC
Source organism: Hippasteria phrygiana (assembly GCA_037893225.1). Lineage (NCBI taxonomy): Eukaryota > Metazoa > Echinodermata > Asteroidea > Valvatida > Goniasteridae > Hippasteria > Hippasteria phrygiana. Next base: position 209,621 of record JAZGUH010000826.1, read on the forward strand.
AATGTCTAAAAGAAAGATGCAGCACTGGAGAGAATAGGTCTGGATGCAGACTGTTTTTATGTGTGCATTAATAGTAGCAATATTGGTCATGTTTGAAATCAATACCAATAAATGTTGAACTTGGATGTTCGTGATTCATTCGTAATTTTCCAGTGTTGTTCTTGGTTCATGGAGTCTGTGTAGATGCAATTATTCTCGCTGAGTGCGAATATGTCGGCCCGAGTTTTCCTTCTTTTTTTCAAATGCCACTCAAGGTGTGGGCTATGAAAGACAAGAAAAGACAGAAATCACAGGGGTAGAAGGTATCTATTCAGAGACATTGAAAACGGGGGGGGGGGAGATGTGCACCCAACACTCAAGATTTTATATTTGGTTCTGGCATAAGGGAGGCGGGTGGGGTGGTAAGGGACTGGCTTTTACTGAATGAGGGCAAGATTTTTTCATCCCCACTTGCGTTAGTGGATCAATGTTGGATGCAGATTTTCCGGAGGCAAAAGGAATTGATTGCCAGAACCAATTCAAATCCGATCGTAATTTTGAACAGACATTGCAATGGATTGTCTTCCATTTTGTGTCATTGTTGTAATCCAATGACATTCCCAGAAAATGCCATTTGAGAAGCAATACCCTTAATATCCACTTAATTAGTCAAATGTCACAAGAGCTTTAAATATTGACAATTGCAGAATGTCATTGGATTGCTGCTATAATAAATAATTGGCCATGGTAGGTGCTATGGTTGCCGAGCTACACTTTGAAAACAATATACTTCGTTACGAGCTCGTTAATTAATATGTCGAATTAGCCGTGTACCGGATAAGGTAAAAGTTGTTAAAGAAAAGTCTTCCACAAGTGATAAACAGTAACAATATGATCAAAAATTGAAGAAATGTTATTTCCCCCCCCCCAAAAAAAAAATTACCCTAATTGTATAAAGTACCATAAGTGTATTCTATTTGGTAGCAGGGGTTGCCCCGCCCCTCCCTTCTCGGACCCCCCATTGAATGGATTAGGCCTAGTCGTCATCCGGTATAGAGTACCGAAGTGATGACGTCAATCAATGCAATGTTTGGAACCAGAATACATTATAAACTGCATGTGTTTGGAACCAGTTGCCGCGGCAACTGACGTCATACTTTGGTACTCTATATGGTGGGCGTTCAGAAAAACTTATGAAAGACCTTCAGTTGTATTGTACGTTTGCCTGCACACTTTATACATGTACCTGAAAACCGGCTTATGGCATGTATTGGCGGGATTCAACCGAGTAGCATTCACACTTACGGGTCACGCGGTTTTACGAACTATTCAAAGCAGGTTTAGCAGAAAAACCTCTCAACAGACATGCCAGCCATAGCTCATTCTTGAGCCATGCACCCACAAATTCAAGGCTTTATTTTCTTTTAAGTTTAAGGGTCAATTTATATGCAGTGCTGCCTGTTATTTTCCCCTGGTCTTTTGTATTCGTTACAATGTGCCACACGTGCGTGTGATCAGAAGATAATTCAGGCTACTCCAACAATTGGATATGCATGGACGAATGTGGAAAATTCCCTCTGCGGGTATAACTAGGTGTACCGATCTTATATAAGTGTAAAGCCCGGGCAAGAAACCGTCAGAGCTTCTCTTTGAGCGCGTGTTGTAACAGAGCCCGAGCACGATGGCGTACCTCCAGTTTACCGTCTTGCTAGTTCTTGCCGTCTCTTGCATCCATGCTGAAGTTTTGAGTGGTGATCAGAAGGCAACGATTCTTGCCACTCATAACGAATTACGAAGAATGGTTAATCCTACAGCGGCCGATATGCTGAAACTTGTAAGTATTTTTTTTTACAACTAAAGCCGTCAAAATTGGGCGGGCTTTAAAGCGTTAATTGCGTTGATGTGATGGGCGCTAGAGCAATGTGGTGAAGTGTAACGAATTGCAAATTCAACACTTGGGGGAATGACCCGAGTTGTTTAACCAACTGGAAACACTTATATTCTTGAAACTTTCAATGAAAGATCAAAATATAACATTGTCGTTGCAATCGCTCGTACTCGCTGCTGGAATTATATTTCAAGGAATTTGCTCCACACCTTTGCGAGTCTGTCTGTCGTTAAGTCTGTGTGCTTCTCATCGCAGTGTTGTAACTTGGGATTACTGCATTCATGGTCTTTCTTTTTTATCACAGCAATGGGATGACTTCCTTGCAGGCAAAGCAGATGGATGGGTAGCGGCATGTAAGTCTGGGAACGATCGTTTCATTAATCAAGATTCGGGAAAATGGAAGAGGCTTGGCCAGAACAACTGGTATGGTACAGTAGAGCAGTTGGACGCCGACGCGTCTGTCGTGGTGTATGAATGGGTGAAGCGGGGAACCGACTATTCCTTCAAGAATAAAAATTGTCCTCCAACCATCCCCTTCAATGAGTGTGCCGACTTCACACAGGTTAGACATTCAGATCTTGCATTAATTAATCTTGACCAGATTGCCCGATCAACAGGAAAACAATTTGTGAGACCAGTGGAACACTAATTCTGTGGGGTGGGGGGCAAGAACACGGACCACGGACCAAGTAAAACCTCTCCATGTAAAGTTCCTTGAATAATTACCAGTTAAAATTTTCCATCGGGACAATTATTTTGTGTTTCGGGGTGGGGCTGCCGTTCAATTTGGCATATTTCCTACGTGTATTACACATTTCGCACTGGTCACGCAACAAATTTGTCGCGCGCGGAAAACGTCCGTGAATCGCGAAAAGATTCTGGCATAATCGACGATTTTTTATCGTCTGGTTTTGGGGAGGTTAGGGTGTGGTCTCGGGTCCTCAGCTGTGTGATACTCGAGGATCCTCTGGACATTTTAATAATGCGAATTTTTTTATCTCTATTTTTTGTTTTCCTTTCCTTGTCAGGTTATCATGGCAACGACCGATTCCATTGGATGCGCCAAAAACCGTTGTGGTGACGTGTACCATGTGGCCTGTTTCTACGGACCAGGGTAGGGAACATTCTGCAACATTTATTTTAAAAATGCTTTAACAAAAAACATAATTGTATGTGACCCAACCTAACAAAATGGGTCAAGTCGCCGGAGCCATTTTTCAGTTACAGCCCCTCGACGTGACTTGCACGTAGTGGAAATCGATAGGAACATCGAGGTTTTCACCCACATGATGTAAATATTCGTCGGGATGTCCAACTGGGTGATATATCAAAATGAGGAGCCAAGTGTGCTCTTTCCAATGTAAGCAAAAACAAACGAGTAAAACAAATTACTTTAAGACTCATTTCGTAGGATCCGGTCACATGTGGTTGGTTTGTTTGTAGGGGAGATGGGGGTACATGTACATTGTAAGGGGTAGATTGATTTAACTTCGCCCTCCGCTCGGTCTCGGCCTGATCAAGGCTCGTTTCTTTTTCTTTTTTATTTAGTGGGAACCTATTCTTTAAAAATCCTTACCAGACGGGAGAGACTTGTAGCCTCTGTCCCATGGGATACACGTGCGAAGAGAAGCTCTGTGGTAAGTTGCCATGATCCTGTTCTATGAGGATTGTTTTAAAGTTTAACTTGGATGTGATATTTCATATCATGGCATTCATCATTGAGAAATGAGAAAATCGCAGGACACAATCGACATTCAAACACGAGGTGTCGTCTTTGTATGAACATCACTCTGTTAAGTCGGATATGCGTCATTCCGTAAATTTGGAGTCTAAAAGTGACATTTTTGCTGTCCCCGTTTAATACATAGTGACATGTATACGATTTTGCAATTCCGGACACATTCTGTAATGCCTTCTATCTCCAAGAGTGATTGTGTATCAAGTACCTGCCAAACAATTTAAAAAATAGCGTCAAGTCGATTTTTAATGAGATAGGCCTGGAAATTACACAGGCCAGGTGTAACGGATACCGAAAAAAGTCACTTTTGACCCCAAATTTATGGAATAACCCATCGGCATGAATAGGATATAATTGACCTTCATGAGCAAAGACATGTCACAGTAACGAACTTGAAATGATTTTTGCATTTGTCTCCATATAGCAAAAGCTGCACCCGAGGACCCGAGTCAACGCGAATTGCTGGAAGATATCCTCGCGTTGCTCAAGAACGTGTAGATGATACGTGTTGCGCTCTATGAAATTGTAGTTAACAATACTAATTTAATTAACGTTGCTGAAATAGTGTTTCATTTATAACTAAACGAATCCATATTTTTTTCCAACCTGTTGTCCCACACTTTAGTTGCACACTAATAGATACAGTTAACAAGTACTTTCTATGAATAAAGAGAAATGTAAGACTAAGTTAAAGTTGAGTCATAATACATTACGTTGATATTAAAACTTAATCAGGTGTGTTAATGTAAAGCAGAAGGTTGGAAAATGTTATCCATTTCGAAAAGCATCCTTATACAAAGTTTGCTGTTGATCAATTAAATGACCTGAAGAAAGATTATTCCGTAACACAATTATGGCTTCGTGGTTTAAAACTTAATTTTTCGAACTATTTCTTTTAAAAAAATAAATTTTCAAACTGGCAAATAATAGATTACTTTTCCACAAACGAATTTTCAGACCAATAAAAGGGGTTTAGGATCGAAAGGGATTGTTCTCATTCTTTAAACAATCGTGTTAAACTTGCACCGTTACCACATTTTAACACGCCGAAACCTTTTTCGTAAGTTTTCTGAAACAAATTTTCAGACGTTAATGGGTTAACCTTGGCATTTTTAGAATTTTGGGCAAAAAATTGATATTCTTTAAGTGCTTTCACAGTTTTAAAAAAAAAAAAAAAAAAAATAATAATAATAATTTCAGACGATAACGAGGGGTAAACTATATTTCTATTACTTTTTGGCGAAAAATGAATTTCTCATTTTGTAACCAAAAAAGGGGTTAACCTTGCGTTTTTTTTTTTTTTTTTTATCAACTTTGAGCAAAAACTGATTTTTCTGTCTACGTTTCCAGACAATTGGTAAATCTGATGGGGTTTTTTTTAATTATAAAATGTTGGCAAAAATGGATTTCTCAAATGATGTTAAAAATAATTTAAGTCCATATGGGGTTCATGTCGTAATTTTATTACATTTTCGGAAAATCAAACTTTCAAAAGAAATAAACGTTTATTATTGAATGTTGACCCGACCGTTTTTTCTCATTTTCTAAGTATTTTTTTTTATCAAATTTGGCAACAAATAAATTTTCCTGAAATATTCTAAGATTTCACCCCCCCCCCCCAAAAAAAAAAAAAAAAATCTAAAACTAGCGAAGAAAAACGTTTCAAGACAATACGCGGATTTTTCTGAAATTGTTTTCTGAAAAAATGCTTTTCTTTTAGACTTTCGGCAAAAACAATTTTTTTCTGAAACTACCGGTATTAAAGAAACGTTTTCTGAAATAAATATTTTCAGGCAATAAACCTTGCGGTTTTGTCAAATTTGGAAAAAAATTAATGTTTCCCAATTGTTCTAAAATTAAACGTTTTCGGGCAATAAGAAGGGGTTAATCTTGCGTGTTTGGCCCATTGTGGCAAAATAGGTTTTTCTCACATTTTCTAAGAAAACTGTTTTCAGACCGCAACAAGGGGTTAACCTTGCGTTTACCTAATTTAAGCAACAAAAAGAAGGATTTTCTAAAACATTTTCAGACAAGAGGTTAACCTTGCGTTATATCGAATTTAGGACGAGGCGTATTTAGGACACAGACAAGGTTTTAACCCCTTGTTAGTGCCTGAAAACATTTTTCTTGGAAAATTTGAGAAATCATTTTTGTTTGCCAAAATTTGACAAAAACGCAAAGTGAACCCCTTGTTACTGTCTAAAAACACTTTTTTTAGAAAATTTGAGAAATCAATTTTTTGCAAAAATGACAAAAACGCAAGGTTAACCTCTTGTTACTTCGTCTGAAAACATTTTCTAACAAAACTGTTTTCAGACAAAGTAACAAGGGGTTAACCTTGCGTATTTTCTAATTTTTGCAACAATTTGACATTTTGGTTCTCAGAAAATTTAAGAAAAATCTATTTTTGCCAAAATTTGACAAAAACGCAAGGTTAACCCCTTGTTACTGTCTAAAACCCTTTTCTTAGAAAATTTGAGAAATCAATTTTTTGCCAAAATTTGACAAAAACGCAAGGTTATTTTTGCCTGAAAGCATTTTTCTTGGGAACATTTGATAGAAATAAATTGTTTTTGCAAACATTTTACAAAAACGCAAAGTTAACCCCTTGCTATAGTCTGAAAATGTTTATCTAAGAAAATTTGATAAAAATCATTTTTTGGCCAAAATTTGACAAAAACGCAAGGTTAACCCCTTGTTACTGTCTGAAACGTTTTTTTCTTTGATAATTTCAGCAATTAACTTTTTGCAAACATTTGACAAAAACCGCAAGGTTTTAAGCCCTTGCCATTGTCTGAAAATTTTTTCTCAAAAATTTGAGAAAAATCTTTGTTTTGGCTAAAATTTGACAAAAACGCAAGGTAAACCCCTTGTTACTGTCTGAAATGTTTTTTCTTTGATAATTTCAGCAATTAACTTTTGGCCAAAATTTGACAAAAACGCAAGGTTAACCCCTTGCTATTGTCTGAAAATGTTTATCTAAGAAAATTTGATAAAAATCATTTTTTGGCAAAAAATTGACAAAAACGTAAAGGTTAACCCCTCGTTACTGTCTAAAACCCTTTTCTTAGAAAATTTGAGAAATCAATTTGTTGCCAAAATTTGACAAAAACGCAAGGTTAACCCCTTGTAATGGCCTGAAAACATTTTTCTTGGGAAAATTTGATAGAAATATTTTTTTTTTGCAAACATTTTACAAAAACGCAAAGTTAACCCCTTGCTATAGTCTGAAAATGTTTATCTAAGAAAATTTGATAAAAATCATTTTTTGGCAAAAATTTGACAAAAACGCAAGGTTTACTGTCTGAAACGCAAGGTTAACCCCTTGTTACTGTCTAAAACCCTTTTCTTAGAAAATTTGAGAAATCAATTTTTGGCCAAAATTTGACAAAAACGCAAGGTTAACCCCTTGTTACTGTCTGAAACGTTTTTTTCTTTGATAATTTCAGCAATTAACTTTTTGCAAAAATTTGACAAAAACGCAAGGTTTTAACCCTTGCCATTGTCTGCAAATGTTTATCTAAAAAATTTGAGAAAAATCTTTGTTTTGGCTAAAATTTGACAAAAACGCAAGGTGAACAACCCCTTGTTACTGTCTGAAACGTTTTTTCTTTGATAATTTCAGCAATTAACTTTTTGCCAAAATTTGACAAAAACGCAAGGTTTACTGTCTGAAATGCAAGGTTAACCCCTTGTTACTGTCTGAAACGTTTTTTTCTTTGATAATTTCAGCAATTAACTTTTTGCAAAAATTTGACAAAAACGCAAGGTTAACCCCTTGTTATTGCCTGGAAAAAAATTCTTGGGAAAATTTGAGAAATCATTTATTTTTTTGCAAAAATTTGACAAAAACGCAACGTTTTTTTCTTCGATAATTTCAGCAAAGAAAACTGTTTTCAGAAAGTAACAAGGGTTAACCTTGCATTTTTTCAAATTTTGACAAAAACTTGACAATTTTGGAAGGTTTCCAGCTTATCCCACACTGAAAAACCACAAATTGTAATGGTCAACAAAATATAACTCGAAAACAAGGACAACTAGAACAATACAAATATTCTCATTCATAGTAGCGTGAAAAATTTATTACAGATATAATGGCAAAATGGCGCGTCAGTAAATTAAAATCATAATCTGTAATCTTAAAACAAATACCGTTTGCCTGTCATGCCTCGCCGGAGCTAATGTTAACATTCGTATAAACTGCACTAAACGGAAGGCTTTAGTAACCAACAACTTACACAAAATCTTCGTTTTGTCTTAAATATTTGGGGAAACTTAAGGTAATTATCAGTAGAAACGTCTGCCGCATAAGGGCCTCAAACACTAATTCGATTTGGTTACGAAGCAGGGCAGAGGAATAAGCTGTTTCGTTGATCACATCATGAAATTCTCATCAGTTATAATTAAATGATTTTGGATGAAATTGTGTAGCCACTTATACAAATGCTTGTTATACAAACTACAAACTTTTGACCGCGAAGACAGATCATGAAATCCATGCAAAAGAGAATTAACGATTAAAATGTCAGGAATTAGATGCAGAAAGCAATCGAACTTGAAAGACCAACAATAAACCGACATTTCCCCATTCACGCAAGATTTGTTCATTTGATTACGGATCAAACACAAATTGAGAAACGCGTTCACACTAATGAAAGACAGGTACGAACCAGTAAAAAATGACCGAGTTTGCAAGGTGCATAGACGCGTGGCTGGACGGTTGGAAATTATTGATAACACAACACTCCAGTAGAAAACGTGCAGCAGAATGTGTAACTTCGTCTTGTGAAAAAGCGTGAAGCCACCATTAAATTTTAAGTCTAAAACGAAGACAGAAATAATTATTAATGGCACACACTGTCCTGAAATCCCCCAAAATCAAGCTCTAACCTATTTTCAAGGTTCGCATGCAAACATTCTGTCATATTTACGGAGAAATGAGGAAGGAATCGAAATCCGAACTGGGGCAGCCACAATACAGCCTGTACGCAAGCAAAACGCCAAGGACACCACTCTGAATTCCAACGGTCCGACTTCTCCTAACCAAACTGGCATTCCCGAAATTATTTTCGTCAATGATTTTCATACAAATGACGCATTTGCAAGGGATGGTCGTGTTTTTTTCTTAAATGGTATTTCCAAGCATTGCCATTTAGGACGTACGCTTTTTGTATAGCCCATTTGGGAGGCCTCCAAGGCGTGTGTCCCTTTAATATAAAGCACACCATATTTACTGTCTCCGAATTCCGCAGTGTTTCCGGTGTCCTATGAAAATCAGGCTCCTATGAAAATCGGACTCATTTTCCCTACTATTGGTTAAACCCTCCCACGTGACCGACCACTCTCCTAATTATCTTCACTTAGGCATGTGCAATACTACCAATGAGCCCCGTATTTCAGAGTGACTGAAATTCACGCTACATCAGTCTCATGAACTGCGTTCAGTTTATTCTACCGCTCGTTGATACAGACCAGCAGGTTCCAAAGTCCAAAAGACTGGAACGTTACACGCTGAAAACACAGCGTGACTGGAAAACAGCAAGCCTCGTGTTGGATAGAAAAAAGTAATTGGTGTGGTGTCACTTTTAATTAATGTAAATTAATGGAACCACAAGAGAATTGTGTATGCATGTAATACATACCGTGTATATGTTTAACTTATACTTTAACAAATTTAACCAGAGACGTAGTCGAGTCCATCACAAGTCCCTGCAAGTCCCTGCAAGTCCATCACAAGCCCTCCAGTCCTAATCCCAATCACAAGCTATTCAAATGAGCTTTGACAAAGGCATTCCTTTGTCATTGTTCATCCAGTTACTTGTGACCGGCTTTATGAAAGGACTTCTGACTGGACTTGCCAAAGGACTTGTGAAAGGACTTGCAGGGACTCGACTACAACTCTAAAACATTGACAAAAGCTGGCCTCCAACCGGCGACATCCGGTATCGTACTGGCGCTCTACCAACTGAGGTACCCTGCCCTATGGCGGCCGTCTCCAAAGTTTGTCAATATCTTTGTTCAGGGAGATAGAAATTTATGAAATTACCTATTTAAGTTTCCTTGTGGTTTTACAATATTTAGCACAAAAATGTGGCGAACGTTCGCGTTGTTCGCGTGAGTGGAACGCAACCCTGTTAACTGGTGTACTATTTTTAATTGTTTACCAATCGGGTATATAATTATATGTACAATTTAAGCAGGTATACCATTCAAAGTATTCACGACTTTAGTAAATCAGATTAGCAGCTTCGGAAAACTGGGCATAAACAAGGCTACCTTCATTTTGAAAGTAAATATAGTTCCACGTTGGCAATAACCCTAATAATTGACACTTCTGTACAATAACCTTTTAGGATTCCTCTAGAATGAAGCGCACTTTTGTACATAATTTTGTTCTCTTTGTACACTATAGACAAGATTATACAAAAATACAAGGTAAAACGACAGTTTATGTTGAATGTTCCAATCTCTTTCAAAGAGATGAATGCCTCCAGATACTATACCACGTCGAAGTTTTCTCTGTACATTTTCTCACAGTGTTGCGTTGGTATCAACTGTGGACATTCGTTCACACATCGTTGTTGATGCAACATTTCGTTGGTAACCTTGGCCACATTGTTCATGTTGTTAATCTTATTGTGTTGATGAACCGGCCTACCAAGGAACGGGTCCACCAGTTTGTTTCCCGTGATGTTCATGTTCTTCAAGCGAGAATTGTCGAGAAACTGCGGCGCCTTGTGGATGGTGGTGTTGCGGGCACCGTGAGTCCGACACACCGCCCTCTGTCGGACATTAACGCTCAGTTTGGTGAACTGTTTATCTTCGCTTCGGAGCATCCTGGCCGCAACCGTGATGAGAACGATCAAAATGCACGCTCCAGCAATGGGCACAGCGATCACAGCTGCCCTGAACCACACTGCCTGCTCGCTGACTGCTTCGTAAGGATGAATGGCCTCGTCCTCTGTGAAAATACAAAATCAAAAATGACACTAATTAAGTGGAATGATTCTAATCGAGTACCAAATCCTGTTTACACTATGAACATCTAGCAAAAGAAAAACGGTGCACTAACAATGAACATCCATTGTTACTTGGCACTAAATCCATTGTTACTTGTTCACAGTGTCAACATTCTTAGATTGTTTCAATGATGATTCTGTATTCGTGCAACCGCGCATGCGTTGTTGCGAAGTCTATTAGTCAGCAAACTGATGGCGGACGTAAATTGGATTTCTTTCAAGATCATATCTGTTAGACTGAATGCCTAATTAGACAGCCAATGCCTAATATCCACGAGATTTTTTGGCGATAAAAGGCAACCATTTCACCTTTTTTTAGTTTAGTTAAAAGGCGATATCACGGCATGTTCATCACGATTCATTCGAAGAGTATTCAATCCACACGCAGTGTAGCCTGCCAGAACACCAACGGGCACCAATTGAGTTTGAAACGGAAGAAAATGGACTCCCTTGACTGGTTCTGAACGCCAGAAAGGCTGTAGATCAGAGGAGACATATGACTTGGCGAATTGGTGATGACAGGTGGTGAACATGAAGCAATACACATTAAAATCGAATATGTATACAGTCAGACATAACCCAGCGGTTGCATTGTGTACAGCACTTGTATTGTCAACTCGTATCCCTATTCACAAGAGTCAATGTCTATGCGTTCATGTACGCCAGCTGTTTACGTTTTAGTTTTTACTCAGGAAAAGGCCTGTACATGTAAATAAATATCCTTCAGTATCAGATGTCAAGGAATGGGCTTTTATTTTGCTGAATTGTCTAAAACTCACTGTAAGATCTTTGACGATAACAACTTAACAAGTTACACCCTGAATTTGTACTGCCAGTCTGCTAGTAAGTGTCCTCGTGTCCGCTGTACACAAACTCAATTTCTATCAATTCCCCATCAAGGCTAAACTCACACTGATTGAAACTTTGTATCATCAAATCACTCTCTGTATGTATATGTAACAACTATAATAATAACAGTCACCCACAAGCATTTTAGCTCCCAACAATCTACAACAATCTACGGACAGCCAACCGAAATTAATCAGTATTTTTTTGGCGACAACAAAAACAGAAGTTCAACGGCCGCTGAAGACAATAGAAAGACAGGAACAGTCCACTTTCTCCCCGTTTGGCGCCGCGGAATAGCTTGCTAAAAACGCACGGATCATTACCCAGCAAACGATGTTCAGTTCGCCTGACTGCGCGCGCTGGCGCTACGGTGCTTCTCAGAGGAGCGGCCCGCTCAACGGAGTTGTTGTAGGCACGGTACTGTGGGTGAAGTAGGCAAAGTGTCGTTCTCACGACCGTTCCAGTCCCCGTCTTTTTTATACGATTTCTGACAGAATTCCCATAAGTGCACAAACACGAATGTATATTAACAACAACAACAGATATACTATACTCAGTCGGTTACATTTTTTCACATACTCCCAAAAATGTATCGATTTCTAAGAGCGAGGGTCCGCCTCCCAAGATGACGACTCTTGAATGCACAGCAATCATATATCAAATTTGGGCTCACAACCCCACCCCCCCCCCCAAAAAAAAAAACACAAAAACCAAAGACAAAAACAAAAACGGGCCCTATGTACCATTTTCTTCATACATCATTTTCGATCCTTGAAGGAAATTCTGTATCGCCACAACTGGTTCTATCATGACATGCGGGACTGCTTGGTATAGAGGGATTGGAAAAATGGTTTTGTTTTTCCGCATTAAGCAAGATAAATTGCCTTCATATACAAGCATCCATTCCATCGCACCATTAATTAAAAGTTATATCATTACCTACCTTACCTATACATCTGCAGTTATCATTAATCATAATCTCATTGATAACAACAGTCCCATCTAATTGAACGGAATTAACCTATAGACAACTAGAGAGTGCATCCACGTCACAACCACTAGATCGGCAATCAACCATGACAGGTGAATGAACCAGCATTACGTTACTCCTGCCACACTACAGACTGTCATCAAATGCTAATAACCAAATTCAGCGCCAATCTTTTTAGAAATCGCCAGCTATATTTACCAGATATCAACACAGTAAACACGCTACAGCAATATTGCAAATTAAATACGAACACTTTTTTTTGACGATTTACATCCATTTTCAAGAAACTGATTATTCAAACACAAAGTACTATACTCCGTTGACTAACGTACAAACAAACCTCTCAAAGACCTTTGAAAGAAGTGAAAATACGCGGGAAAAAATACTTCTCCAGATAGGTTTGAATTTTCAGGTGTGCATGCAGGATAGGTTAAAACAGCCAGGCAGTGGATTCACTGACCTTGCCAACACGATAATAAACGTGAAATCAATGTTTCATCTGCCAGCAGAAACAACGTAGCACTGTGCTTCAAACAAATCGAACAGAGGGAGAAGACTGACTGATGAAACAGCCTGCTGTTACATTGCCAGTGAGCTGCTAATGCTAAGGTCGTTTACACAACCAGCAAAAACAATTTATAGATAAATAAAAAAAACAAAATTAATAAAATAAAAGTTATAAAAAACAAAAACAAAAATGGTGGGAACATCAACATCTACCCTTTGAGAAAGAATTTTTGAACACAACTGTACAGTAGAAATGTACGCAACTTCAAACTTTTTACCATTGCCAGTCAATAGGGTCGAATGGAATGACCTGGCCAAATTCCTCCCATAAATATTTACCCTTGTGGTAACAGAGGAAAGGGAAATACTTGACCCCAAAGAAGGTCACCCTTGGGGGTCACACAACATCGCCATTTGACTAGCCTCACAGTTACATTCTCTGTGCGTGCATGATCATGATGGTTGACCGTCAGAGTTTCCGCTTGGAAGCCGAAAGGGTTGGCTATATTATTTTAATAAGATGGCCGTCTGTTGCAAAGACAATAGTCGTATTAGCAAGTAGTCTTTTCGTTATCCACACACAATCCTCATTTCAAACGGCTCATTTCAACTAGATTCCCTTTAAAAGCGCTTGGGCACAACTACTAGACTACAACGAAGAAACCTGTACTGATATTGTGCAAACATGTGAACCGGTGATGGGTGACATTATTCATTAATTTCACAACTTCTTGTCTGGCCGACGCATCGGCGTTATTTCCCGTGTCCTTGCGTTGTCTGCTCGTGATGTCTATAGACGACGCTTGTGCGAGACATTGTAGAAAATTGAAAACGTCGGTTTGGACCGCACATGCATGGCGTAATAATGTATTTGGTATTCTTTGTAGAAACTCACCGCTACCATTATAGCCGACCAGCCAACGTAACTACGTAAGCATGCAACCAACTTCTGCTATCACGTATAATTTCATGTACTTGTCTCAGATGAAAATACAGGTAGGCGCCCCGCCCCCTTGTGAGACGAGTATTTGTATTTTGAAAATGTCCAATAGGCGTGGGCGTTTATATAATGCTGGATTCGATAACAGATGCAAGACCGTCTTCTGCAGGATGCTAAAAACACGTTTTGTGCATCTGTATACAAGCATGGAGGAAGGATCCTTCCTCCATGATACAAGCAACATCTTCGCCTACTGACCAAAGGAGAACTGGATACCATTGCCAAGCTAAGGGTGCACTACACTAAATAGGCCCAAAATGGCTGCGCCAAACTGATTACCATGAATTGTAAACCCACAACTTTTTGTTGAATAATAATTTAAAAATTGGGGGGGGGGGGGGGGGGGGTTCATGCAATTGATAGATTGTGTAATTATGATCAACTATCATAACCTGGGGGTTCTCTGCTTCAACTCTTGTAAAGACTTGATAAATGTTGGCTTTAAAATTGGTCCTATTTGGCTTGGCAAGTGGAGGGATGCTGTATGAAAAATGGCAGCTAGCCGGTTTGGGAGAAACCACATTTTCAGGGGTGGTACTCTCTGGGGACAATTAGCCAAAATTCCAAACGGCTACCCTGCCAAAAATTGAAAAGAATTTGACAGATTAAGATTCAAACTATAATTTTCAGTGGTGTCACAAAAACTGAGAGACTCCTGGATGAGGATTTTTTTCACTGTGAAGTTAGTGGATTAGTTATTTAATGTGGTGCACCCCTAATTGCAGTCCTCCATGCTAGGATCAAGCTGGGACAATGTGGCATATTTAACTACTTCAACCCCGTCTTATTTTTATCAACCATACGGGATGTACAAATAAACTAAAAAGAGTGAAGAGGAAGATAAATTCCACCTTTTCCTTTCTCATGTTCACATGGTAGCCTTATTTTAAGAACTGCTATCCTATGAAGCCTGCAAGTATTATTAAATACAAATGCTATCCACAGAGTAATATATTGAAACAATTTCACTTTGAATTGCTTTCTTTGCTGACGACCCGGGACCAGGTTTCGGTTACAAAAACTCGACTTCAACTTTAACACAGGTCTGCATGTGGCGTTCCGTTGGGCAGCTTACCACGCCAGGGTCACGTGAATTCGCAAACACAATCGAATTCACTGCTGTCAAAAATCGAGCGAGGTCGCTATAAATCTCGATTCGAGACCAGTTGTTAGCCTCCGAAATGGCATCTGAAAAATTCCACATTGCTTTGTCCATAAGCGTACAGAAAGCAACACGTCGGCACCAGCACATTTTGCCTTGATTTAAGGGAAATGGCATTGCCATTGCCAAAACATCCCAGAGAAATATCTTTGGCGAAAGGATTACAGTAAACTCAACCAGAGTTATGGTCAACTCAATCCAGACTTTTCAGGCAAATAAATGTTTCGAAATACTTGTATCACGATCTTTTGGCAGGCAAATCTGGAGTAAGCCATAGCCGGGTGTTGCAGTGTTTCTTATAAGTCTTTATTTTACCGTCCGCCGCGGCTGACATCACTAATGTTCTCGTTGCAACAGCTTCCCATACATCTCCAACTCTCGTCTACAAGTGGGAACAAAATCTCGGGCGTTCTGATTCCACAGACATGAAAAATATCAACATTGACTCTACCATTACCACTGGTACCATCAAGAACAGGCACGAGAAACACGCTGATGTTGACAAGCTCTCGAATTTAGATCAAGGACATTTCATTTTTGGAGACTATGCACTTCATCATAAGCAGCAAACACGCGTTGATGATTAAATGTACAGCTATATTTCCAATTTGCTACATGGAGCATGGATTTGTACACAAAAGTAATTATGTGTTTATAGTATATACCCACTATAATGAGCGTCAATATCATATATTTCCTCCCACCTTTATCTTAAAGAATCTTCAGCATCGACCCTATAATCCCTGGTCTGAACAATGACTCATCCACTGGCTCCAGTGTCGAAATATTGGTATATTCCCCCCAGGATGGTTATATTACCCCGGGTGGTTATATTGCCGCCTGGTTGGACATATAATATTATTGTCCTGAGAATCCCAATTCTGCTACCAGATTCCTACATAGCCTGGAGGCCTGATTGTCTCAAGTACCAAGCGAGTATCATTGACGTTGACAGAAAGTGTCGGCTGGTCCGTTAGCTTGGCTACTTCATCAAGCTGACATCTCGTCGCATCTCGGGGGAATAGTGCAGTGAACTGTGCATTCATCTTCCCAGTTCCCGCGCTGTAAATACACAAAATTAGCCGAGATTTGAATGATATCGCGCAGACTGGCTTCAGTCTCTCCAGGGTTATTGCCGACTTGAGAAGTAGACAAGTCCGCTTCATGTTTGTTGTCTCTTTGACGTCATCACTGTCCGTGTTTTATTATTTTAAGTTAGAAAAAAAAACATATATAAATGTAAGCACCCGAGGTGTCTAATGCTAAAAATGATACCGAAGGAATTCAGTTTTTTGTATTAATAATACACAAATTATTCTTATATTTATTGCTGGGAACAAAATGAATAAAGAACCTATCATAAGTTTGGAGGCTTTTGCATGGTGGAATATCGATATCGTTTCGGTTTGCGGTAACACCATGTGTTTATCTCAACTAACGAGAGGTATATGGGTTCTGAAAAGAACCTTATCGCACAACTCGTATCTCAACCTTCGTTAAGTGAGAATGGTTCAAGGGAGAACCAATTTCGGGCAACTCGTTTTCTCTACTGTCGATAAGTGAGAAATGTGGTTCAGGGGAGAACCATGGGGACTTCACGGGTTAATATGGTTCAGGGAGAACCATGGGGACTTCTCGGGTTATTCTTAAACGTTTCGATTAGCCTGTTCTAATCTTTGTCAGGAAGATTAGAGCAGGCTTATCGAAACGTTGAGAATAACCCCAGAAGGTTGAGATACGAGTTGTGCGATAAGGTTCTTTTCAGAACCCATACCTCTCGTTAGTTGAGATAAACACATGGTGTTTCCGCAAACCGAAACGATAAAGAACCAATCATTGAATAATTTCATACTGCAGGCTTGAAAGTTTTTCTTTCAAGCTTCATATCAAACAGTTATTCCTTTGAATTTACCACTGAGTAAAGTTTATTCGAGATTTCAAAGTCCCCAGGGCAAATATGTCTGCCTTTCAAAAGAGCAAATCATAACAAGGAGACATTTTTAAAATGTCGCCGAGTTGTTTTCTTGTCACAACAGCACCACCTTTGTTGATAATAACATTAATCGCCCAAATCGCCCCTTCTATATTTCCAGCGTGCTTATAAGCCCATACCACACATAAGCCCCCACCTCCGACATTTTGAACACAAATATTAGTTTTGAGGTCATAATTTATGGTCCGTCTTGTCAAGTGCGCCTGTAAAGAACGACGGCCACTTACAGACTTTCAGCTTTTTCCGTAATACAAACAACGCGGCAGAAAAAATGTCAGCTTTTATGGACTTCACGAAGTTCTGTATACAATTTGGCATTGGACTATTGGCGGTGTATTCTGCGCGTGTTGGATGGAGAGCACAGAACATTATAGGGTTCGCAATGAGACGATGATACTCACATTTTGGCCTCCTAACAATGTCCTTAAAGATTGACACTTTTAACAGTGAGCACTTTTGGTTTAATGATTATGAAGGAATTGTTTTATTTTATTGTTCATGAGTTTAAGTGTCCTCTTATTAATCTGTCATTATTTTGACAAAAACCTTTCTCATAGGGAAACAGGTGACAGGTAGTATATATCAGAAATGAACCTGCAAACGAAGACAATGTCAAATGAGTGTTGACGTGGTTCATGTTCAATTCTGAAAAGTCTCATGAGATAACTTTATAACGCAAAACTAAACCATTAAAATTGAATCTCGTTACACTCTTAAATATCATCGATGTCTGTCATACAGCTGCTATACTGAGTTAGATAAAAAGTACATGTTAGGCCAAAATGTCTATAAATGATGTGATTTTTTTCACAAAATTTTATTTTTTCGGAAACGCCCGAGTTGGCTTGCCCGTGCGGAATGGTCTTGCTACGTGCCGCGTCGTTTTGTGGGCGATTGTCTCACTCGTGCTTGGAGCAAGTTCACGCCCAGGATTTGTTATAATAATACTTTAACAACACATGTTTCTTAACGCAGGGCAGAGGCAAGTTCATCCATGGCAGAACCTCTGACTCAGTCTTGGCTATAAATCACGCATAATGGCCCTTACCCTGCCAAAATATGAAACATCACCCCGGGTTGGAGTTGCCACCGGAGATTGCCATCTCCGCTCGGCCGGGCGGTCCCTCCGTCTAACCGGGGAGAATCGCCGGGACACGCTGGCGTCGTCGCCGTCAGGAATTCTAGGCTCGAGCGCCCAAGCTCCGCTCTATGATCTGCCAACTGCAACTTCCAATGAGTTATATATTGTAAACGCTTCTTTCTGTCTAAACCCCCCCCCCCACGAACCCCCCCCCCCCCCCCCCCCCCAAATTAATCTTGGAGATTGAAGAAGACGGTTTATGATAAGTCATTCTTTCTTGGTCTTCTGAGCAAAAGCAATTACTGGGCGCAGTCCAGCTTTGATTAATTGATCCAATTTAGTTGCTTCGATCGTTGGCCCTGTATGATATGAGAAGCAGGGATATTTCCCAGCCCAACGACCAGTTGCTGAACGGGTAAAATTAATGACCAAGCCATATTTTGGTTGCTTGCCAAGTAGGCATTTGATATCATCGTTCGAGAATCCATATAGTAACGTCTCAAGCAACAATTATATTGTGAACAAAAATATAAAGGCGAAATAGTTCCCCGAAGTCGTAGGCAAGATCACAACGTATAGATGCGTCAGGTATCAGTCTGTTTAACTAAACCGCATCGTTGCGCAATGGGGGCGTGGTTAAAACTTGTACGAACGCGCACCACTGGGCGTGGCTATCACACCAACCATGAACGCCGTCTTACAAAAGAAAAATGCATTTTTGAGTATGGCTCCGAACGAAGGTCATCTGTACTGTCTTTCCCGCGTGTGACCGAATAACATAAATACCTGCCTTCTACATCAACCACTTTTGATGGGAAACGTTCACGATTATCTCCCAACTGCAGCATAAACAAGGAAATAAAGAACGACTTCCATTGTAAACAACTCAGGAATTCCCCAGACTGGCAGGCTTCTAGGAAGGAAACCGTTCAGCGCTTGAGCAGACCACAGACAATAAATTCAACGACCACTTTGTTTATCCAAATGAAAAACACAACAGATGGTATCTGTTTATTTCTCAAATAAGCCACACAGGAAATGGTTTATCAGTCTGTTAAAAAATGAAGCTATTTGAGAATTATTTACCAGCTTTCTTTCTCAATTTTTTTTGTCAATAAACATTTCTTTTCAAAAATGGCAGAACAAAAACGTTACTCGCCAAAATATTCGTAACAAACGTAAGTGTGATTTCAAACTGTCTTATGGAATTGCCTCGTTTCTGAAGTGGTAAAAGCAAATTGAGCAAGAAGTCGCTCTAACATGATACGCTATTGTGAAGATCATGTATTCAAAAACATATACTGGTGAGGTTTTCCCGAGGTTTGTGTCATCGAGAAAAAAACAATTATAAATGTCGTCTACCTCATACAACATGCGCAAGTTGAACATCAAACGGCGTGGTTTATCAGAGCTCTTGATATCAACTGCTTAAAATAAATATTTATTTGACTACGATACGCTCGATTGATAGCACTTTTCATCCATGGCGCATTGCCAGAACCAATCGCCTTGCTGGCACCATGCGCACGCACGCAACCTCGTACCATTTGACGCATTGGGGTCTGGTAACCAAAACATCCAAACGGCTAACAAACGGGAAAGCGTGGTGCTGCTTGCAGACGGACTAAAATCGATGAGGCAGTTCGGCACCATCTAGAAAGTACATGCGACTCGAGTGCATGCCAATTTATGGACTTCATCACGGGATATGGAATTAACGAGATGAACCAAATGGCTTTCGACCAGACGACAGCCAAGATGACCATTTCCGTTTTCTATAATGAGAATTTTAATTTGGATTAGTGAATAACTCTGCCAGTTACCAGAGTGTTTGTTTCCATGGTGATTAATCGGAAGGGAATTATATATTTTGAAATCTACATCCACTCCATCCATGGAGGAAGGAATCCATCCAATATCACCCTTATGAATTAGCCGAAACACATACAATTCCCATCGTGTGGAAAAATAATGGGCAAATTCAAAGAGCTTCGACATGAACAAAAACAATGTTAAGTTCATTCTCAGATGACGTCATCAGGTCATACTGGGTCACTTCTACGTTCAGAATTTCCTGCATGTGTAAATATATTATGGACCCGGTTTCCCATAAACCATGGATCGTTTTTTTTTACGTCTGACTTCCGTGTCGAACAGCTGAACCCACGGAATAGAACGAAGCTTGTTCGGTATTCGTGAATAGTTTGGCCTTTTCTAAATTCAGGTCTAAATAATTCAGAATAAAAACACCGGAGATTGTGAGTTGAACTGGCGGTCAGCAGGTGTCGAGTTGTCCGCTCGCCCCTTGGGTCCGGACGCGACGATAGACGAGCTAGGCCAGGAGGGAAAATACGTGCCCATGTCTTCCGGGAGATCGAGAAGCGCGGCTTATTGAAAGAACACTTCACACTTTGGTACTGGGTGGTGAAGTCGGCAACCACAACCAAACTTTCATAATAACATTACACACACGTCCGCACCGTACCGATATATGCTATCACTGACAAATCAGACGGTCATGTTATGACGTCATTTAAAAAGCGCCCTCAACGCCACTTGAAAGAACCAGCAAATATGCCATCATGGTGTTTTGCGCTACTCAATGCAAAAGTACTGGCTGGGTTTGCTGTAGGCCCCTACTCATTAGCCAGGCATGCAACTTGGAATTAACAAAAAACGAGGAAATTCCAATCTTTACGAGACTTTGTACAGTGTTTTTCAATTTTCAATGGCAGAAGTGAAAAACGAGGAAACCAGCTGATCCGAGGAAAAGTTGCATGCCTGAACAGAACTGGGAGTCAAATTTGAAGACTGTTTGACGCATTAGGGAAATAGAGTAAGCCTGCTGTTTAGCTTAGATGCGGATTTTGGCAAAAAAACAAAGCCCCGATTCCTGTAACAAATGGTGTGGACGGAAAAGTACGAGCCCGCACGAAGGCAAACGAATAATAGCAGACCCATCTGGACGAATTTAAAGAAAACATGGCGCCTAGAAATGTAAAGCTTTACACCCGCCTGGAAAATAGTGCTGCAAAAAGCTAGGTTGAGTAGGGGCAAATGTATTCGAGGAAAACAGTTGAGCAATAGTTGTTCACCGCCTTAGTAACCCCTAGAGTACATCGGTGACCCAGGGGTCTTCCATACGTCAAGCGAGTGCAGCGGGGACGCCGAGTGATTGAACCGGCTGACAGCCAGCCAAGGCCTGCTGCTCGTTTGACGTTAATCGCTAAACCAAAAGGGGTGGCTGCCAACAATTTTGCTGTCTTGAGAACGTGAGTTTATGATGGCAATGTTCACCTCTGCGGTAGCTTCCAGAATGATGCAATTCCACGGACAAGGGAGGAAGGCGAAGGGCTATGAGAACAAATTGGAATGAAAGAGAGAGTATATAGCTGCCGCGGTCTGATTGGACGGATGTTCAAGAAGCGCGTCTACTTGATGACGTTTACTCTTCAAGCCAAACAAAATGCAGATGGAATACAATACTTGAACTAACCAGGCCGCGGCAACCATCTTGTCTCTGTCTCTACTTCACAAACACCTCTCTACATTTCACAAACCAAAAAAATGATATTTCACAGACTTGAAAGTAATCCTATGAGATCGAATGACCGGTGTCACCTCGGGTCGCTTGAATCTACCGCTGGGTTATCAAAACTCTATTAAGTCGACCGCAGACGAGTTGAGTAGAAGCCAAGTGGCTGGGTATCTTTAAACCATCTGGACTCCCAACAGCTCTTGAGGAGATGCCGCCTTGTTCAAGGCTCAAGAGCACGCTTCCATGAGCTCAACTGGGATTTTTCTGCCTGTCACTTCGGATAAGTCTTACACTATCTGATCTCGGACTTGCAAGATTTTAAAACATACACTCTGGCTAGACATTGACCTGGAGCGATTTTAAGGCGTGTGGGAGGAATTTTTGTTGTTGTGAAAGTCTCCAAATATATTTAATTTGAATGTGGCGAAATCTGCTTTTAGTAAAATGCCACTCAAAATACACGTGTATATGGGAGCATAGTTCGTAGTTGGGGGTGAACATTTGTGATGGTCTAAGCATAATTATTATCACATTGCTCATTCTTCGAGATAGCATTTTGTTTGAATGGAAAGTAATCAGATCCTGACCAATCATAACTATTATTTACGTTTCTGCCAAAGACAAC
Source organism: Hippasteria phrygiana (assembly GCA_037893225.1). Lineage (NCBI taxonomy): Eukaryota > Metazoa > Echinodermata > Asteroidea > Valvatida > Goniasteridae > Hippasteria > Hippasteria phrygiana. The sequence continues at coordinate 231,991 of JAZGUH010000826.1, forward strand.
TAAGGTGAATGTTAGAGACGAAAACTGTCAACACGAATCAATATTATAATGTTACAAAACAAAACCTCTTCCATCATGGAAGATCTCGTACAAATGAAAACGAAGACTACCTCACATAATTCAAAAGAATCGATACACTCTTACGTTTTCAGACAACAATGCCTACTTAGCAGCATCCGTTCCCAGAAAAACAATGAAAATTTCATTATGGAGAAAATTTAACCATCCCCAAAAAAAATCCCCCAGTTAATCTGCACATGTGCCGTGGTACTACATGGCTTAATCTACCGGCGCCACATAGATTAATAAAATATCAACAGTTACGGCGCCACAGAACCCGTCAATTCTCAATGTTCTAATATCAAATCAACTTCCATTTTCCATTTTTGTTCCAAAGCTGACGTCTTTTTGTCTAGCCTGACTTTGCAATTAAATTAAATTGCACCAGCTTTTGCTGCAGTTTTATGAGATAGTTTAATGACGAAGGCCACGCCAAAGTGTGCAATAATCATAAATGGAGCGCGCGTATCGCGTGCGGTGTACACTAGCCTTTGTAAAGAATGCATAATGTATCCCACCACGGAATAAGTATAACTCTTATAATATTATTTTCTTTCCATTTCCTGTTTATCCTTGCCACTTCCCTTTGTTTCTTCTCTTGAATTTTGCGGTACTCGCGCAACCAAACCTGCTATGAAATCTGCACCAGCACTAACCAATTGCCCTTGTTCGTTCAAGAAAATTGTCTTCATTGAAAACAGTTGTTTCAACGCACGAAATGGACATTGTGTGTACGTGGAGGTCAAAGGTCGCAAAGTTTAGCGCGCGTCGTCGCGACGCGGCGGTTCTTCTGAATTTGGTCACGTTTTCAACCAGCTTGAATGCTCAAAATGTGGTTAGTAGGTAGCTTATGAAATATATTTGTAATAGCATATAGCACACTGTTTATAAGTTGGTGTAATGAAAAACCACATAGTTTTGCTTGCATTTCCATCGTAACTTGTCTCATACACAGTAGGCCAACCCACAGAATGTGTGTGCGCGTACGTACACACGTACCGTATGACAAACCGTGTGATTATTTTTTTAGCGCTTCCCATATATTATGTTCCGTTATGAACCTTCACGGTTCAATTTCTTCACTTTTAACTTATTCTCACTAGTTAAAATATTACCGTACCTAACTTACATATAATTGTTCTCATAATGCGACTTTTGAAGCGCTTTGTGAAAGAGCAACGGAATACTGATAATTATGTTCATGACTGTCGCCCTTGGTTAATTAATATGTCAGAAAAGTTAACTGTTTAGCGGTTAACTTCAAAATCACAGGTATTGCACTATGTGGCAACAGTCTATGGCCTAAGCAACAAGCTTTAAAAATTACAGGCAAGATCTCAAGCCCCACGATTTGTTTCTTGCCTCGCAGAGCCTCATTCGCATCAACAGAGGGCGTTGAATGTCAACCAGTGACATTGTCATTGGGCCTGTTTGTTTCACACGAATCCGGATCGCGATCAGTGATCCAGCTGCTGGTTCGCTCCATCCATTAGGCGGGATCTGGTGTGTGAACCAACGTAAAGATCACTGATCGCGATCAGGATTCGTGTGAAACAAAGGGCCTGCAGTTTCACACAGATCGGGAGGTGATCCAGAGCCGAACGAAAACAAACTGGATCGCGAATCCCTCTCGCTACATGTCGTCTGCTTCAGATTTTGTAAGGTTATTTTTATGATAAACTATCGAGTATTTCAAGAAAAGTAAATAAATCGTACATAGCTTTAATAACAAAATGACACTGCAAAAGAATTATGACTAAATACTGTCACAAAAGCTCGTTAAATGCTTCAAATCTACCAAAAAATACAGTCACTTTTTCTCTGTCCGTCTCGCACGTCGCCATCTTGGATCTTGCGAACCTACCTCGCGAGCAGGATCACTAAAAACGTGATCTGGAGCAGCTTTCGACGCTCCGGATCACTGATCGCGCTCCGGATCTGCGTGAAACAAACACGCCCAAACTTCATGTCTTCCGTTAACCATGCAACAGTCGTGAGCAAAGCCAGTCGGCGACCCAGTCCTGGGTGCCACCAGCCGGCGACGTGGCATGTTTGCGCAGCCAGTGTGCCATATTTCACGGCGGTGTCGATTGTTCCGACCAACACGCGCAATCTGTAAATCATTGCTGTTACTCTGCAGACGACAGCGGTATGTTGCGGATTAAGCCGATATCAGCTGGCTAATCGGTAGGATTTTACTTCTGATCCTTGCACTACAAGAATCAAATAAATCATTTACATGTTTACAAGGAAACATTAATTAACATGGACATCTGCAAGCGATTGCATAAAGTATTTCAACCGCAAAATATTAGATGAAATTTGCCGTATTGTCCCCAACAACTTGTCATTCTTAATGAGCTTTCGGATGCATTTTAAACGCTCCAAAGTATACTTCTAAATAAACGGTTCTATCGTTTTTATAAGATTTTGGTTATCAACAATTTCACGGCGTGGCAAATAACGCAATGCCAAGTGGAAAGTTATATGTTCGCGATTAGCACCTTCGGTAAGTACGGAACACACGTGCTCAGAATCATTCAATTACGACTGGTCTGTTCATTTCACCGACGTCTAAACCAAGTCTTGCGACACGTGAAATAAAAAAAAATGCAAATGTTGACTTCAAAAAGTTCAAACGCATGCATGCAGAGGTACAAAACAATTTTCAAAATGGCACAAAAATTTGACGGGCAAATCACGTTGGAGAAAACGGCTCGCTTTCAAGCAGTTTTCACACTTAATTCAGGGAGCTTTCACAATCGTTGCCAGGGAGATTTCATGCCAACATGACTATGGGAGTTTGCAAGGATAAGTGTCCTCTTATCCGGTTTGCTGAGCGATAGAAAATTACCTTCCAGACGCACGAATGACATGACTCGCAACCTGTACTTCCGCTGTGCGTCTCAAATATGTATTCTGCTTTTAGGGATGAATTCTGATCAAGTTTTCTGATCTAAATCAACATTGACCACAATAAAGCCATTTACTTTGTTCTATGAAATTCCGCCCGATTCATTTTGACAAACGCCGACCTTCGCACTGCTTTGATTTTTCACTAAGAGCAAGAGGGCGCCGTTTCTATTTCTTTTCAGGTAATATCTACTATGCATGCTTACTTAATAATATAAAAGGTTATTTGATGTTCATTTTTTGAAACAATTTCTTTGTTCACGAGGGCTAAATGTTGTGCAGTTTCGCAAAGCTCCACTACTTACCGAATTCTTCTTTGGATCCCTCGATGTTGACCTTTGACCCGTCGTTAAAGTTACACATACTCTCGAAGCAACAGGACAGTTCCCGGTATTTGGACGTTATCTCAGACGGCATGGTAGTCGTCTCATTGTTCACCTTGGCAACTTCCTCGCATCTTTCCAGCGTGATGGACTCAATGCAGCCGTGGAGGTATGGGTCATTCGAGTCTCCTTCCCGGTCCACGAGCCGTGAGTAGCAACCGATTTGAGACGCACACATGTAGTTACTCGAAGAACATCTTGGCGAGTTGCAGTAACAGTGGACGTCACCTAGAACAGGCAAATGAGAAAGCGGAGATTGTCAACAAAGTTACTTGTTCCGTGGTTGGGGAACATTAATCTCTATCAGAATTCCTCCACGAATTTCAGAGTGGCGACAACAATGTTTGCATGCATGACAGTGTGATTTATCGAGGACCTGCTAAAAATGTCGCATATATATATATACCCGAGCCACTTGTTGTGCTCGCGGTGGTGTTAAATGTCTGAGACTTTTTTTATAATTCCTGCATCAAAACTGTGTGAAATTGGCCAATATTATAGTACTTTTATAATATTCTCATTCTCCACTTGACCCACACCAACCTCCAGCCGCACAACTTGAACTTTCATTGGACAGTGAAGAATTGCAGAAACTTTTGATAATCGTTCGAGATTTCTGTTCCATAAATATATAATAGTGGCGATAATGAAAATCAGAGCTCTACTTCATATCACCCTTGCTCTATGGTACAATGTACCCGCCATGGCCAGGAGAGGGCTCCATTCACATAGGAAGAAAATGAGCCAGTTAACTTCAAGGGCCTCTTTCAGAAACTATACTTTGTGATTAAACCATTTTAATAAAGTATCAAATTCCACAACACAACACACGCATCTGCCACATGATGGTGGCTTACATTTTTTGTTTTACTGGTCAAATCCTTACTTCGAAGAGTTGACTTAAAGGTAAGTATACAACATTTGCTTTTGCTGTAATTTTCAGAAATGAATGGATTTGAGGGGTTAGTATTTTATAGCAAATACTGTAACAGTAACACGGGCCTGTTTAAAGTTTCGTGTGCAAAGATGCTGGGGAAACAAAGAGAAAAAATGCTGTTCTTGTAGTCTGGTTCCCTTTCCGACAAAACGGGCCAATTTATAGACGTCAGGGAATTCAGGTCGGGGAAATAGACTATTTCCAACGATGGTCGGCCGGCCGTCGCTGGCAATTGATACAAAAATTCCACTTTTCTTGAAAGTGACAGCACACCCGGTGCCATGATTTCACAGGATGTTTGACACTATTATTTACTAATAGTCAAGTAAGGTATTCCTAAAAAATTCAGTAGTTTTGATTTTTGATGTTTGCAAATGTTGTATATTACATTTAAGTCGCTTTTTACATTTGTTTTGTTGGCGGCATGGTTATAACTCAATTCCAACACGAGTAACTGAATAAAATGACGACTGCGAATCCACTTCGAATTCAGCGGCCTTGCCATCGGCAAGTGCGTGTCCGTCAAGAGGGTAGAATGACGAAGAAGTGTCCACGGTGCAAGGTGTATCACAAAACACCCACCCTCTTCGCCGTCACCCGTTGGCCAACCCATCCACGAAGCAGGGATATCTCTCCTTCGCTCTCTGGACCATTGCTCACTCCCAGTCCCATTGTCACCAGAAAAGTGATCCTTAACTTGTTTTGTTAACGCCACAATAGAGTGGTGTCTCCAGTTTCTTTGTGCCTTTTGAGAGGGATGACAGGCGACAGGAGATATGCTACCCCATGCTGCTTCCTACGCGGATGACACGGTGCTCAGACAGCCAGCGAATTATCCAGCCAAATCGGCGCACCACGAACAATGGGAGAGGGTAACAACAGAATAAAAGACGGGGCAAAAAGACGCGTTGAACCGCTGTCTGCTGGCGCCAACCACGCTTCATTGACTTAACGAGACACCCTCACAAAGTCCCGTGCGCACTGTGTTTTTTTTTAAGAGGAGACCTGAAATACAAGATAATGATTCTGGGCTCCTACGGAGGGTTTTTGTTTGGAAATGGAGGACACATTTCATTTGGAGTTGGACTGGAAGGAGGTGCTTGGCATAAGTTGAAAAGAAATATATTTGATGGGAAATATCACGTCGTACTGATGACAGCGACGGAAAATTGCAACAAAGCAGGCCTGTTTTGTAATTACCCACTGTCGACCATTCGACTATTACAGACATATTACACTGCCGGCTATTATACCATATTAAACTGTTCTGCCTAGCTGATTTTATCAAAGCCAAAACAAACTAATTAAAAATTTAAAATACTCAAAAGCAAAATGGCTTTCTATAAAAGTCTTGGTAAAAGGAATGCATTGAAAAGGTCAATGATTTCAGTTCACCAAAACCTAAACCTACGTCAAAAAACTTCACCAATTTCCCGCTTCCAAAAATACATGATTTTTTTCCCCTCAACCTAGGAACCGAACCTTCCTAGTTGACTTAAAATTATCCAGCGATGATTCGGCTAACTTCAGGCTATTAGGACATTTCCAAGATGCTAAACTGTAGGAAATTGCAGGGTAAGTTGGTAATGCTGCGTAATCGAGGGACGCTTCTGTACGTGGTTTTTCTTTCAAAAGCAATTTTTGTTTGGCAAATCTTAATTCTACTACAATTAGTGCGCATGAAACGAATACGCTTGCGAACTGCATGCACCAGGCACCGACGTAGCGGTCACATCTTGTCACAATTGAAAAGGGCCTTCCGTTTTGCAGAAACTCGCTTGCAAGATGAGAGACATGTACGTCAGAATCTACATTTGTCAAAGCTTAGCAAACCGAAACATAGTGCGGAAATTAGCAGCAAACTGCCAGGAGTGTAATGGTCTTTGGCTCTGCCAGTTTAGTGTCAGTCTTTCCAAAGATTAAACAAATGAGGTGGAAGTGACTGGCTGTCTCGCGTATCTTTCAAGAATGTGTCCATTAAAACTGAAATATTGCACAAGGGCATTTCTTGCATTCTATTCTTACTTTGAGATTTTACAATTTGTCTTGGAAGTTTGTTCTGCATTCTACAGAACCAATATTTCCAGGATGGATCAGAAAATGAAAACCAAATTACGTAGTCAGTATATTTCTGAAGACATGTGAAACAAAATGTACAGCTAAATACGCACCAATTAACAAGCGTTTAATGCTAAGAAAGGATGCTGGGCCTAACCTCGTAGGTGTGACGTCATTTTGGATCCGGTGTCATATGAAAATCAGGCTCCTATGAACATCGTACTCCTTTTCCCTATTATTGGTTAAACCCTCTCACGTGACCGCGGCCATTCTCCTGATTATCTTCACTTTATTATAGGCATGTGAAATACTACCAATGAGCCCGTATTTCATGGTGACTGAAATTCACGCTACATACACCGGTGTCATATGAATATCCGACTCCCATGAAATTTGGGCTTCTCTTCCCCGTTATTGGTTAAACCCTCACACGTGACTGTCAACTCTCCCAATTATCGATATTATCGATCACTAGGCATGTGTAATACTACCGTATTTCATGGTGACCAAATTTCACGCGACACCGGACGTGTGGTACAAAATTAATTAGTGTACAAGAATAGAGTGCGCGTGCGTTTAATAACTTCATGTGCTGTCCACAAGACAAGACCCCAACATATTTGGACCCGAAGCTCGGCTTCGGCTTCGTCTCCAGTTTCCCCAGCTTCATTGGCAATTTAAAGCCTTGAATATTTGAACAAAATAAACTGGCTCTGTCCCTGGGTTCAAATAAAATACCTTGATGAATACTTTTTGATGAATACTTAGAAGAAAAAAATTCCCAGATCTATAGTTACATCTTCGGGCCTAACATTATGGGAAAGCAAAGCCGAAGCCAGATTTGAGAAGGGCCCATGCTACATAAGGCCCTCTTCCTCATTTAGTACTCCACCCGTGAGGGAACTCTTTACTAAAAGACTTCTATACTTCGAGGAAAAAATGTAAGACTTGTTTTGTCTCTGCATTCCTGCTACTTATGTTCACCTCGTAGGCCTATTCTCTTTCGCAACGTTCTCATCACACCGATCAACGCTGCGTTTTAGTGGGGTGAGAATGGACAACGCGCCGTACTGTCTCGGGCTATGCCATGGCTAGCCGAATAGCCGACCCCACATCACCCGTCCCAACATCCCCTTATTAGAAGCTTTCACTATCTCCCCAGTTGGCCCAAATCTCTACCAAATAAGCTCAAATTTACAGCGTAACTGCTCCATATATCACGACCGGTTATGTTTTATGCGACACGCGTTGCCCACTCCAACTCAACGTGCAAACTGATAACAAAATTCTGCCATATTTTTGATATTCTATAATTGACAGACCGCGGGTGTACATAAGAGATTAAAACACAATGGGGATAATAAAATATAAACTGAGTGACGTGGCGACAGACCCGGGCCGACTTTGGACTTCGGAAATAGTACGAACCACTCCATAGTTTACGAAAACGACTCGTAAATTACATCGACTGCACAGCGCGAGCTATCAATGTTAATATTTGGTGAAAATAATTGGGTGTCCGGTTCAAGCATGACTGTGAGTTTACCGTCGCTTCTTCCCCTTTCCTAGGGAAACAGTTCAACAAATGTATTTTTGTTTTTAAGATATATGGTATACACACTGGAAGAATGATAATATTTCTACGGTATGAAATGAGATATTCTTTGGGAAGCATCATCTGGCATAAAGGCCAGGGAAATCAGGCTGTATAGTGTTGAATAACAGTACACAGACCCACGACACTAAAAAAACACGTCGGTGTTCATTCAGAAACAAATACATGTAATACTAAGGTCCAAGCAAGGGTTTATACAGAAACGCACCATAATATTCAACTGCATATTGTTGAAATGGGAATCAGATTACTTTTAGAGAATTAAGGAACTTGCCGGCGGTCCCGACCAGGACTCTAGTGGCGTGGTTTAGGAAGGAATTGTTATAAAAATTAAGCATGAAAATGACAAAACTTGTAATATATTCCAAGCTGAAGATATCATTGATACCCTCGAAACACTGTGCCAACGCGTACTAACAAAAGCCAGATACAATTGCGTCATAATGCTAGAGTGGTTTTATTTCGAAAATGAACACGTAACTGATTGAGGTCATAAGAACACATCAATCATAACCTTTTGTCCACTTTGTATTTCCCAAAGGCGCAAAAAAAGGCCTTTAGTGGTCACTTTGAAAGCGTTGACAAACCGGCCTGGTGTCGGTGCCGCGCTAACGGTCAGCGTCTGTACTCTGTCACGCGGGAAGGTCAGAGAATATTGAGGAATTTTAAAAACTACGCACGTAGGAAATGAGCAAAACAGCAGCCGCGGTGAATGAGGGAACAGTAGATAAACCCAAACGTGAGCCTACTAATAATTATGATCCAGAATTAGAGGGTAGGCTTCGAGACATGAGGGGTTGGTCATTGCTCAATATTGATCTAAACTCGGTCTGCGTCATAATATCAACAAAAAAGCGATAATAAAACTGCATTTGTGTCAAGTCGCTAATACAAACACACCGGAAGTTACACTTAAACCAAACCGAGGCTGGAAGGGAAAAATAGTCTGGCACCTTCATTCAATAATTGGAATCACTATTCATAATTACTAATGCATACAGTAAACAAGACAAAGACGGTGACAGCATGATAAAGGTCTATAGAGTACCGAAGTGATGACGTCAATCAATGCAATGTTTGCAACCAGAATACATTCTAAACTGCATGTGTTTGGGAACCATCGCCGCGGCAACTGACGTCAGACTTCGGTCCTCTATACCTGGGCACGGCCGGGGTAACCAACCCCCCACTCTTGCCGGCCCAAGAAAAGTCGGCTTGTAGCTACTGCGAATCTATTAATCCATTCTCCCAGCCGCGGATTACGGAGACCAGGACACATATCCTTGGGGGATCGGGCTTTCAAAATCGCCCAACTGCAGACGCCGGATGAAAACAGCATGGCCATTAAGCTTTTGTCCCGTCTATTAGTCACAAAAAGGAGTCTGCGGACAAATAATACTTGATAAAGACCAGACTGCTTCTAAATGCTCCAAAAAAGGGAAAATAACCAGACCTGAACCCCCAGAAGGAATGTGGGGTAAGGTCGTTGTGTAACCCTGGTTAGCGGTGCGCAGGACACTGGTCAAATGGGTACAGGTGTTTCCAATTATCAATGTCATATTTCTTTCTATTCTAAATTTTTATTCTGTATTTTATCAATTCCACTAGAAAGCTACAAAGTTTATACACATGTAGGCTACATTTCAACGAGATCTAAAGGCCTACAGGTTGGCACCTCCATACCCGTACTGGTTTAAGCACCTGCACAAAATTAATGGCCCGCAAACTGACAATGACATTTTTTGCATTTATTTGGATAAAAGCACTTTCCTTTCGAACCGAGAGAGCAACAAAACAGACGGCACCAACGGGACGGCTACAGAAAAATAACAACTATTTACATATCACATTGAAATCACCGACATTTATGACAGCCGACCGAACAATGCTTGCACTAAATAATATATGTACTTGACTAAAGTGACAACAAAGGTTTACAAAATCTAGGTCAACAATTACTCTATCAACCGTATCAGAGTGTGCACGACTCCTTTGCACCGGCGGAGAACGGATTGAATTTCAAATCAACCAACCAAAAGTTTGAGCTGAATGAAATATGAATGTAACGTTTAGTACTGTGAAAGGGTTCCAACAAGGTGGGTCCGTTTACATAAGTTTCATTGGTGAACGAGCTGTTATTTCACGTATATGTCGAATCTTACAAAGTATGGACACTTCCCGCAAATGTTTTGTCGACTCTACCAATGCCACATCATATCATATCTTTAATATGGAACGAGTTTGGCAGGAAACACAACCTTAAGTTTGGTTTTACAAACTTGTCGTCTTTTGGAAATCTGAAGGCACCGTCTAGCCGGCCGGTCTATGGATAGGCATAAGCGTATTTGATCGTCTGGCTGAGTGGGGGCAAACAGGGCGAATGCTAACAAAAGATAGAGAGATTAGTCGTTTTACGGAGAGATTATTATAGAGGAGAGTTCGGTGTGTTCAAACCAGCACGTCCATATTGACTTAGGACCCCGCAGCATTCTGGAGCTTCACTTCAGAATGAACTGACATCCCTATGGGTTATAAAAATGTTGATATGACGACGCATGCAGAAAGGAAGCTTTGTGAAACGTGAGGTGATGGAAAACAGCGAAATAGCAGGTTTTAATTTCCCAGTAAACAGTTACATAACAGAATGATGATAAAATTGCCAAAATTTACAAAACCGGGGATTACCGGAGTGGACTGTACACCTGTATCTAAAAAGAAAACTGATAATTAACATGCGGTTAACAACGTGAAGTTCAGTAAATACACTTTTTAGCCTAAAGTTGCGGATATACAGAGTGGATTAAGGTTTCGCGCGCACGTCAAGTCGACCTCCTCATTTTCAACAATACAAAACAGATTGAATCGCAATGACGTCCACGCATGCAGTAAAACAAATCCATCCAACTTTTCCTCTAGACTGTCAGCAGTGATGGATTGAATTCCGGGCAGACCAATTACTGCAATTATGATCCGTCTTGGCCCGAGAGGGTCTGATGAGAACGGACGGAAGATGAAGAATCGGTGTGACAAGGAACCTAGGCGAGGAGGTTCAAAACACGGGTGTAATGAGAGGGTTAGGGTATAGGTGTCATATCGAACCGCGGTGGGGTGTCGGTTTGGGACTGGGTGTGTTTACGATCTCCTCAAGGTGAAGAATGGTACAGAGGTGTGTTAGGTCAGCAACAAAACATCAACTAAAACTCGCATACCAACAAATTCTGACCATGGCTGGATACAAAACCTTGCCTTATAATGTTTTTCTCTATTGCATCTGATGAAGTACTGCTACGAAACGGGGTTGGTTGATTTAAATTATCGTGATTTAAATCAGCTAACCCTGCTACGAAAGCTTATTGCAAAGTTTTACCCTAGTTAGACATTCAAGTCATTTCTACCATTTCTGCCATTTACGCTGATCTGCGGAGTTATAAACTTTTTCAAAGTGAACAAAAAAACTGGCAGGAGCGGGATTCGAACCTGCGACCTCCGGGTTACCGTACCGGCGCTCTACCAACTGAGCTATCTTGCCCTATGTTGGCGGTCTCCCGAATTGTCAGTATCTGTGTTCGGGTGGGCGCTAGTCAGAAGTCATAAACCCAGAATGCCGTATAGCCAGGGATCACACCCAATCTTACGATACAACCTGGGAAGCGACATTGTGGGGATCACTCAATGAGGATACGACTTTTTAACTTATAATTCGTCAAACAAGTTATAAACTTGGTTGCCAAAATACTTTGGAGCCGGATGGGAATTTCCCCTTGTTTTTCACCCTAAAAGGTTTTTTTCCAGCGGGTTTTTCGCCCATCCCGTAAATCAGCAATAGGCTTCTACTGGAGAGTTGAAAAGTAAAAAAAAAAAAGATTTATTTGTGTACATGTAAACATGATTGTATTTGTTTAAATATTTTGTATGAATGTGTAAATATTCAGTTTGAACGAATAATATGCAGGGCCCCCAATGGAAACCAGTTTTAAACTGTTTGGGCACACCCTGGGTAAAGAAATGTAATATATAAATAAATATTAATAAGTGCTATAACTTTCCCACGTATAAATTGCCTAACTAACATTGCTACCCGCTTCGCAACAAGGCTCCAATTTCACAGAGCTGCTTAAGCACAGAAACCTTGCTTAGAAAAACCAGGTTACCAGCCAAAACTCCATGTGATTGTTACCCATCCGAAGCAATATACATCATACGGAGTTTTGGATGGTATAGCCTGATTTATATTAAGCAAGCTGTTTTGTGCTTAAGCAAGATTTGTGCTGAGGCGGGTCTATGAAATTGGCCCCTGGTCCTGCTGAAGCAAGCCAGCTTGTGACCAGTGAGAAAGAGCAGCCATCACTTAAAACTTTGGCTAGTAACCTAACATTTCTTGACTTAAAAAGTGGCTCTGTGTGCTTACGTACGAGTTTTATGACCGATATAATTAGTCCAAATCATCTTGCTTCACTTACGACTTTAGAGAGTTTGACGAAATGATGACATCAACTTTAAACCACATCACATCCAACTGACTAAGAATCTCATCTCACAGTAAATTTTTGAAGTGAAAGAAAGCTGGGCAGGAGCGGTAGTTGAACCTGCGACCACCGTACCTACCGGCGCTCTCTTGCCCTATGTTGGCGGTCTCCCAAATCGCCAGTGTCTTTGTTGGGAGGGGGGGGGGGGCGCTAAAGTGTATTAGTACGAAGCTCCGTGCATTGACATATAAAAAGTCAAATTTGCAATCAAACCTAAAAATACAATCAACGAAACTCAAATCCGAATGTCTAACAAAGTGTAGGCCTACATCATTTGTAAATTACTGTTCCCGGTAATGATCTCCTCTAACTGTATCCATGCTTTTCCGTCTTAACTTGTTATATATTTTGTGCAGGAATGTAGATAATAAGAAAGTTGAAACTTAAAATTAAGAACTGCTCCGAAGCTGTTACTGATGTCTTTTGTTTCATCACCAATGCCACTCATACTATCAATGTTACGGATCCAACGAGATTCTCATACTGTTGGTGAGTTTCGACAGAAGCTTTTACAATGAGCCCAATTTAAAATAGATTAAATGTACTTTTCATATTTCAACGAGATATATAAATCAAATATTCCAAAATACATGTATTAAATTGCATGCACTGGTTTTCAGACAAGTTGGGGACATCTTGGCGACTTTGTAATACAGCTATATTAACCATGACACTGAGCACACCTCCCGCCATGAATATTCATGAGTGGAGGTATTTACAGTGTAATGTAGGTTAATGGCACTCTATGCTTAGTGTAATGAATATTAAATGATATTTGGGACAGATATTAATCAGTCTGACTCCGGTTAATGACCAAGCTTGGTCTACTGCTGGAGCGGGCAACTCTCTGGGTTAGTTAGCTCAGAGAGACATAATGGCTCCTGGCTCTTCACGTCTAACGAGACAAAGATAATGAGGATGGGAAGATAGCCTCTCGTGGCCATCGGGAAATATTACATGGTTTGCTGGCAGTTCAGTCAACTTTTTCAAGTTCAGAAAACAATATTTTTAACAGTATCTTGAAGAATTTTAAGTAACCTTTTAAACAAAATTCCCCTGGCTTGTTTAATGTCTGGGGAAATATTTACTGGCTACTTTGCTGTAAGTGGGAGTGGAACCACTGATTGCGGACGTCTCAGCCCCTTGACCAACTATATCATTGGACTGGTTCGAATCCTACATAACCTTAATTGGCCTTTCTGGGCCTATACAGCGTACTCAGTGGTGGGTTCGAACCAAGGACTTCCTGTTAGTGTTTAACAGGGCAAAGTCTCAACCACTAAAAACATCGTCACACCGAACATAGGGTAGATTCTAATCCCATTTGAGTATTTAAAATAAATTAAATTCAAAAAGAGTCTTAAAACCAAAATTTAGTATTTGGGGTGTTTTATATGTTTGGGCATTTCAGATTGCAATGGATGTTAAACTACTGCCACAAGATCTCACAAAAATGACATCTCTTTAAACAAAACTTCTTCGTTTCATCCCTGAAACATATCCATCAGACATGATACTGAAATTAAATCCAGAGCAGACACAGCCGAGAGACTTGGCCATGTGTAGGAAGGTAACGGCCCAGAGAACCCGAAATCGATAACATGTACTATCTTTTTATTACCGTGGCTGGAAGTGAAATGTACACCGGGGATACTATTCGAAGGTTCCATGGGAGATCATTCAGCTGTGATGATATTTCCCTGGGTTTTCAACCTTCATAGCGCTCATCATTTTTTCAGTGACACAATGTCTGACTCTGAACTCAGCTGAGAAGATAATCGAGTTGACGGCCAAAGGCATGGAGTGGGTGGAATTCTTTTAACCCGCGATTGCTAGTTTCTAAAGCGAGTACGGACAAAATTTTTATCTATGATACGCCTTGAATTAAATACAGGACAGGTGAAAAAGCAGACTCGTTTTTGGAATCTGTTCCTTGTGTTGTCAACTTTTCAGCTATAAATCTGCACTACATCACGGTTTGGAAGCAACAAAATCTGTAAAAGAGGACTATCAAAAAATATTCATTTTTATGATTTTGTTTAATTCCACTACCTCTGTACAAAATATCACATGAACCACTTAATTCGCTGCCCACAGTGGACCGGACACGTAAATTTCAGGCTGATAAAGTACATAATGCATAACCTGTCAACTTATCAATAATTAAATCAACTTCGATTCGGATTATCTCAGGACGACAAGTACTCAAGATAAGAAACTAGGAATATAGCATGACGTCCTCCGGGTATTCATTACATAACGCCATAACGCCAGGCCATCCTTTCACAAGATTCTAACGGCCGCTCAACACCGCTACAATTCCCTAACGACCAACCATCCCGCCAAAAATTTTGCCCAATAATAATTACGGCGCCTAATCGTCGGCAGGCCGGAGCAAGCGTCTGCCACAACTTCCATAATGCAAATTCCATGTCCGAGCGGTAACAAGGCAACCTTTTCAGATGTAGAACGTATCGGGTTAAGGGAGTTCCTGAAATCCACGATCTTGATTGGCTGAGGCATGCTGAACGCGCGGCAAGCTCAATAGTTCAATTATTTTCACACCAGCATGAAACAGTCCGATACCAACCGACGACACATAATTCTTCAAGGTTAAATGCTGCACAAACTCACATGAACTGTGAGGAAACTGGACGAGTACACATCCACATGCATGCACATGACACTTTCTGCTAATTTGGTAATTCTGTAAGAGTCTGGAAGATGGAAAAGAGGTTGAGCAGCCGACTAGCCAATCCGCCCGGCCTTTCCGCCAATCCTTCACTTCACCTCGCCTCGTTAAGAAGGAATTCACAGCTGAGCATTCAGAATGACTTCTACGGTTACCATGGCAGCAGGATGTCGTCTGGATGTCGTCTGTTCCCTTAATGGCATCGACCACAATGGCAGAACGCCGAGTTAAATTGTGTTCTGCAATATTGATATTCGATGAGCAGGTACAATATGACCTCCGATATTATAAGAGAGAAGACGTTTCTTCTCTGGGGATGAATTTCACCAGGGCCTTCAAGGACAAGACGCATCATCGTCCAATTAATTTCTTGCTGCCGATGAAGTGGGCAGATTCTGGTCACGTGATAGCAGACCATTCCTGATAGGATCAGTTGCTACAAATAAAAGTCTACCACATCCTTAGTACTTGAAAAATTCTTTCTTGTAGCTGGTATTAAACAGAGTCTGAATGATGGTTTGCGATAAACAAGTTCAAGAAAAAAAAAGATAAAATCTTCTCTGTTAATCCCATGCAGTATCGATGGAAATTACGAACTGAACATCTCCCTTTCCTTTTTCCTTGTTAGAAGACAATCTCTTTTCTGATATGAGCACTACAGGAAACTTTCGCGAGATGTCTTCCTGTACGTTCCTAAGGAACGAAATTTCCAATGCAGTTACCTTTAAATATTTCCCAGCTATTTCCCAACCAGAGCTCATAAACGTAACAACCATTTGCAACTATCGACCCAGAGCATTCACTTGCCATCACCGTTAACGTTTCCTCCAATGTCGCATTGCTGAGCAAACAGTATTCTTTAGATGTCCTCTCATGCATGCCGGAGCGCCTGGGGCCAACAAGCCGAAACCTGGAAAATGACTACCTGTGTGATGTAGCTTACATGTGCTCTATATTGGGTAGGCCATGGGTACTAATCGAGAACTCCCAGTACCATGCAACGCTATTTAGCTACTACCATGGAAAACAAGGTGATGGCGTCACAGGCATTTTTGTAGTATTTCACCAAAAAGAAATCACCATGGCACTCATTTACTTTATTCCTCGGGAAAAAAGGACAGTTTGTCTGCGCGAGACACAGGGACTTGCGTCTCTACCAACACAGAAGTGAAAACTCGCAGCGAAACAGATCCTCATCAAATCTTACAAGTGTTTTACCGTGCAACATATTTCCTTTCCTGCTTGTGTTTCACATACTGAATCGCTTACGACTTTACAATCCCGCCGAATTCAAAGAACAGCGCCCGCTCTTGTGATTCGGCATTCGAGAAAATTCCCAACATGGTGATTTGGAGAAATGTAGGATAGATGAGGGCGGCCAGCTCTCTCTGGAGAAATGACGATAAACCGTTTTGGTGAATCGGCAAGCTTGAAAGAAATTCCCGCCTTTATCTTCACCGCTGAATTTCAATATTTAGATAAATCATCTGTATTAAACTTTACACTAGAACATGTGCAATGTCCATGTGCACTGTATCTGTTGGTAAAGAATAGACACACAACAAAACAAACACGCCCGATAAAGTGGAAACCATGTGTGGTGGACAAAAAGGAAATTTGAAGGGGTCCCTATTAATAGAAAGAATAGTATCAGTATACAGCAGGCTTGCATTTTAAATTATGCCAAGTTCTGCGTCATTTAATGACATCCACGGTTTCATTGTTTCCAACAAGTTCAGTCAAACATAATCTTGACGGCTTTAAGGAAACCAAAATAGCGCCTTCTTGCATACACTGCTGAAAGGATTTCCTAAGAATTTAACCAGTATACATCATTTGCAAACATCCAAAAACAAAACTACTGAATTACGAAGTACCGTATTAGACTAAGTAAATAGCAGTCTCAAGCATCCTGTGAAATCATGGCACCTGGTGTGCAGTCGTTTTCAAGAAAAGTGGAAATTTATATGTTTTCCAACGATTGTCGGCCGACAATCGTTTTGGAAATAGTCTAGTTTCCCGACCTGATAATTCCCTGACGTCTATAAATGGCTCCGTTTTGTAAAAGGTATGGTCAGGGAACCAGACTACCGTTGCAATGAAAACAGGTGTTTAGGTCGTATTTAGGTTTTGCTAGCACATGCTTTGCGTGAAAACAAGTTGAAGTGGATATATATTGCGTGTTCTTTTTATAGTAAGCTATTATACAAATAATGAATGTTTATGAGTGTGATGGTATTAATAATTTCATGAGGTGACTGATTGAATGTTCCATTCCACGAGGCGAAGCCGAGTGGAATGGGACATTCCATCTGTCACCGAATGAAATTATTAACACTGTCCGCCATTTTGTGTGAATGACAGCCTAGACTGGTTCCCGGTCCCCGTATGTATATAATATACATTTGAAGTCTGAATGACAACAGAGGGACCGGGAACAAGTCCAATGACAGCCGTGTTGTAGCGGCGGGGAAGTTCTATCAAACGCGTTACCGTTTGATAGAACCATGTGATAGAACTATTTTTTAGCGGTGCGGGTTCGCGTCGTGCGATGGGAAGAATAATTCAATGCACGTGATCGACGATCCACCAATCGGATGGCTGGCATTTATTCAGGTGTTGTATAATGCGACATATAATGCTACTCAAATCAAGTAGACGCGCAAATAGAGACATCTGACTCGCGTGCTTACATTCAGCCATGTTGTTAATTTCACATTGACACCGTCTAATAATTCAACACGGCTCAATAATCTCCAACCTCAAGTGCATGTGTTCTAGTAATGACACATCCCCTGGTCCAAGGCCAGACTGGAATAGGAATTAGGAAATACCAATCCTTAGCGTCGTCTTGCTCGTTCCTTTGTGCTGAAATGATCCATTGTCTACGTGTTATTCCGCATGAGAAAAGCACAAGGGGAATCAAAGGAATAGCAACAGTACATGTGTATGCAATGCGTATTCCTGCACGGATTGCAGTGTTTATTGTTAGCGTAAGGCCCACGACCGGCCAAGCTTGTACAACGGTCACGATTGTACAGTGTACATCGGCAATGAGACTTCAACGGCGCGTGGTGTAAATTTAGCACATGTATGTACATTGTATAGATACTACACCAAGCCACATTATGGCTGGACAAGACAAATACATTTGTGGCAGTTTATTTCTTAGAAATCAAATGAATTATGTAATCTATTAGTATCATCTTAAAAGCTCCCCTTTACAATACATACACAATTGTAATATTTTATCACAAAAATGCAAGTAAAAATTTGACAAAATTAAACTGGGTAATTACCCCTACAATACCGTATTTCCCAATTGTTTTATTTCAGTCATTATCAATTTAACATTTGAAAAATCGGAGGTTTCTGTATTAAGGACGAATGAAAAATTAACAAGTTCTCGAGAAGCTCGTTCTAGAAAAGTCACGTGATACTACCAACATATTGGTACTAAATCCTGATTGTTAGAATTTTTATTCTGAGTCGGAATCGTAATTCCTTTCTTGACCTTTGAATACCCTCAAATTATGGCAACTCAGGCATATCAGTTAAGGAAACCATCGTATAGTCGGCGAGGAGACTAATAATTAGAAAGGGAACAAGGCGAATAACGATAAAGTAGTTTTTTGCCCAACGCTCCTTTTATCAAGCATGCATATTCTTCTAATTAGATACGAGCTACACTGGTTATTAATTATACTGGCACCCTTGACATTTCTAATTCCCAGAAGACGTAAATATTGTCCTGGTTGGTCCCAGCAACTATACAGAATGAGTGATTGTTCGCAAACGTGTGTAATTAGCATAACGTAATTAACCAGCTCATTAACCAAGTGTTGTTTTCCAAAGTCATATCTAGATGTGATAAGTTTACAGTTTCCCATCATCCATCACAGAAAATCCAGTCTTCCGATTAGAGAATTAGTTGGAAATTGCCGACCCGGACTTTGAACAAACTGGTGCCTGTGTGTCGTCTCCAACCAACCCAAACTTTTCCTCGTTACCCATGCAACATTTCCGTCGGCACGTATTCAGTGCACCACGCTGTATAGACAGAAAGAAATCAACTATAATTTTGGCGCCAAAATGTAGACAATCTGCTGTGCATATATTTTTGCTCAATTACGACAGACGCTGTTGCTATGGTCCGCTGCTTGCTGAAACCATAACAGTTCCATCAGAAATTGTTATTTACCGTGAACAAAAAAAGGAACCTTATGAAACATTTGCTCGATTTTAAGAGCTTTTCTGGACAAACGAATTTCAGTAAAGTAGCTTACCAATAAAATACAACGATTATCGGCTGACTGAACTGAATTCTCGCGTGACACAAAAACCCCTCATTTGAACAATGCATAAAATGCAAATTCTACCGAAGCAGGACGGGGTAACATTTGAACAACTTACCGGTATAGTTTAGCAAATCAAGAGAGAATATTTGACCAGCGGACAGACATATTCCAGAGGATTGCATTACACCTCTGAATAAAACAGACTGGTTTCTGCTAAATGCTGTCATCTGATATAGGAACAATGCGCAATTCTAGCCGTAGCTGTTTGGCGAAGGCACTGCGGTGACGATCTCGAAGAACTTGGCAATTAAATATGGAATCTTGGACTGTAACTGAACCTTCTTACCATCTTTTTTTTCAACAATGGGGGTAACTGTTCATAACTAAAAAACCGTAGCTTTTTACAAAGCAAGAAAACATTTGTGGTGGGAACAGGCGTCACTATATATATTAGCACACTGATGATCTTTTTTGTAGTTTTGGTATAATTCAGAACAAAATCTTTCATTCTGAAATTTGTCGGTTAAAATAATCGATATAATAGAGCTCACCGGCAAGGTTTTACAGTGAAAACTAGTTTCTATATTGAACCATTCGTTTAACGGCGTTGTTCCCAGCAAAATCCAACCTCCAGGTTCCAACAATTTGTACGCATTCACTTGAAGTCATTCCATCGATAAATATTGTTATAGTTTTCTCATAGTGTAACCATAACGAGATAGAGAATTAGACAAACACACAAATGAACTCGTCTGACACATGTGACTTCATTAACAGCTCCGTGGATTCAGTGTAATGTCCCCGCTCTACCATAAAGGCTTTTTGAGTGGGTTCCAAAGATCGTGAATTATGTACACGTACAGGCCAGGCAAGCCAGGAGCCGGAGTGATTCGTATGTAGCTGTTTGCGACGGTGCTAGGCAGCCAAAGAGAGCCCCATTGCAGCTTGTAACTTCAGTTGTGAATCAAAAATTGACACCCACAAGTACCATGCTTTTGAGTAGAACTTTTCGGAACGTCAATAGCAATATGCAACGTCGCAGTATGTTCCTTTTATAGTACTAAACGACGATTCATTCCCACAGAGTGGAAATCACTTTCAATGGAAAAGTTTATTCAAAATAACTCCAGATGTCACATCCAACATCATATTCATTTATCTCAAAGGTAATTACAAATATCCAAGCAGATTACTCAAATTGCTTTGGGGTTATACTTGTAGTTACACCGTTCCAGTACACATATTTCGTAGAATCCTAATCTAAAAACAGAGTGATTTTCACTCTATCGTCTTGTACCTAATTTCACTCTTTGGGGTTTAGAGAGAACCAACTCGTACAATAGATGACATGTGTACATGGTGCGATGTATGCACTCACACACACACCCAGTCACGTAAACGGGTGCAATCGTGGACCTCCCATTGTTCCTCTTTTGGTTTTGTACACGATTTTCAATCGTGGACGACAGGTCAAACGTGGACCCCTTTGTCTACGCTCGAATTCTTTTGTCCTATAGGTCCACGATTGCCGGCATATACAAACTCACACACACACACACACACACACACACACCCAGTCATGTAAACGGGTGCAATCGTGGACCTCCCATTGTTCCTCTTTTGTTTATACTCTAACTTTTTCGGAAGGCCTCCCATTGGTTTTGTACACGATTTTCAATCGTGGACGTTAGGTCAAACGTGGACCCCTTTGTCTACGCTCGAATTCTTTTGTCCTAGGTCCACGATTGCCGGCATATACAAACTCACACACACACACACACACACACACAAAGGTTCCTTCCTACTTGCATGGACGGACGAACTAAACAAGTGACTTTAATTCAATTCAACAAGAATTGGCAGTACAGTCATCATGTGCAGGATCAAGGTGCTGCTTAACCAACTTAGCAGGACATGGCCATCACCAAACCAGAAACTTCCCCCTCTTCCCTCTTATCATTTATCAACATTGTCATAGATAACTCTCAAAGAAAAGGCTTCAAGATGTTCTAAACAAGACCCAACAACAACACCGTCCTCGACTAGGGAGGGAAAATCAATGCGCTTAGTCCGTTCTTCGGCCGTCGCCGCCGGGCATTAAGCGCCAGTGGTTAGCAGAAACGAAGTGATTCATTCGCTAAGAATTGTGTACTCCGTGCTATTATCCAGTGAGTCGCATACAGGGCTGGCGTATTATCCCTGTCAAGGGGTTGTAGATGATGTATTGTGATGCCCACTTACTGCCCAAGCGAGACGGCTCCGCCGGTCCTGTGGGTACGGTCTGCCACACAGCCAGCACCAAAGAGAAGGGGTCACTTGCCGGTTTCGGTCGCCGGGGTGAAGTGGGTTGTGTTCGGGTGACCCCAAACGCGTCTCTCGCTACACAACTTGGCGATGATGAACACACATTTCAAAGACTTCAGACACGATTTTTCGAAGCTGTTTTGACATTCTGAGACTGGAACTATTTTCTAGAATCTGGAAACAATGTTACATCTCGGCCATTCACATAAGCCTCAATATCATGCAATGATATTGTTTACAGCCGTGTAATAAAACAGTTAACAGTCTTATGCAATAAAACAGTTATCTAAACTTATTCAGATTCCGCACCTTAACTCTGTCACGCGAACACGAACAATACAAGAATCTAGAATCGAAAACAAGTTTCAAAACCTAAGACATTAACGTTGCCATTTGGTAACACAATTTTAAATGTCAAAATTATAACCATCAAACGAAGATTTTTCCTTTACCGACTCACTAATTCGTCGACAGTGTCACTGCACTGGTAGTGCAGTGCAGGGCTGGATCTCTCTTCCAGAAATTCCAGACCGGATACTTGAAATATATCCATTTTAACTGTCAGTAGCGGTCATTGGAATAGTAAATATTATGAACTCCACGCTGGATGGGGTCTGACCCCGGGGTCGAGAGATTGTCATACATTTATAGAAAGAAAACCCGTCGCGTCGAATTAAACCCGGGCACAAGGGAAAATTTAATTTATCGTGAAGAAAAAAATTCAATTTGTCATTAAACTTTGTCTTCATTCATGTCATTATATTAATTACTTAAACCATTTTGAAATCTGCATCAGATTCAAAGTCTTCAAAAAACTGCAAAATTCAAAATGGATGAGATTTACAAATTGAGAATTAATTTGAGTTAATTTCCCTTGTTAAGTTTCAGTCACGATAAAGCCGTCTAGTCATTTATATAGCTGTCTTACTTGCAGATAAGTAGTTGCAAAAGTCTCGGAGATGAGAGGCTAATCCATAAACTTGATAAAGCAGGTGTCCTTGCATATTTACAATTACTATAAGTTAAAACAAAAAGACCCACAATCATTGACAATTCTTATATATTCAGATGCATATTGGCAATCAAAAGCATAGAGCAGTCTGTAATTTTTAATATCAGACTCCAACTTTCATAATTATGAACAATTTAATACGCACATATCGAGCGATCTGATTGGCTGAGAAGTTTGACATTGCACAGATTTCGGTTCAAGACATGTCAAGACCTGCGAATCAGATCTGGTTCAAGCATCAACATCGCTTGCTTGTCTTTTACAATTTCATTTTCAATTATTGTTATGGGGCCGGGGAAGACATGTGAATATAGAATATTCCCAAACTCACCGCATACAAGACGGATAGTGTAGGTACAAAGCACGAGGCATGTGTAGAGAGTCACTGTAAAGACCGCCCGTAGACCGTTCAGCCCTCGGCCCATGTTGCAGATCTTTAGCTAGGTAAACAAATCCACGATACTGTTACAGAATTCCACGGTGCTGTGCGTTACAAACGCCGCTAGCGATAGCTGGGCGAGCGCGGCATGCGTCGTTGTTGTTTGACAACCGACTCCAAGAATCCTTACTACGAATCCAGTTCCACAACAAACCTAGAAAACTGGTGAATTTTCATATCAGCTGTATGAAAAGATGAACGATTCACGACAGCAACATCCTCAGAGATCGCGTTTTGAATGGTTATAGATGCCTGTTTCGTCAAGTGAGTCCGTGAGTTTTGTGACTGCACGTGTACACATGCACACAATAACCGTTCTGACTGCACGCGTATTGTCCATGTGTGTACGTAGGGGGCCAGGGGCTCAGATCCATGAACTGTGAATGCAGTGATCCCGCATAAGCTGGGCTCATTTGTTATCAAACGGCCGTGAGTTGTGTATCGAGCAATTTGAGTGGACTACGAAATGAGGTGGGCGGGGCTATCAGGCGGGCAGTTCTGCTCTTGGAACGTAATTATCAGCGCTGAATGCTGCGTGGCGCCGCAGCGGCGCCGCCGTTCAGCCAGCCACTGCGTTTACAAAAGAAGGGTACAGACTCGCCTCGCTGGCATTTTGCCTGTAAACCAGGGGTGTTGTCAGGGCTCTCTCCATAGGGCATGGGGAGAGGGGGGGAGGGGCCTGGATGTTACAGTGCAGTGGGGGCGCTCACAGTATTTTTCTTAATTAATACTATTATTTTCTCCGTTTGCGAAATTTACAGTGGGGGCGACTGGGGGACACGATTTGTTATAGGAGCGTGCGCCCTCCACTCCACTCCCCTGGCTACGCCGCTGTTACTAACTCAAAATAGATATTTGCGTGTATTAAAGTTCTGTTCCTTGCTCTGTGGTCTTAGACTTATTGCTCCGTAGTTTTACAAAAGAATGAGTAAAATGCAACCAAAATAAATAAATAAATAAATAATGAAAGTAACTAGTCATAATTAATACCATTCCCGCTTTATCTGTGCAAAACTAAATGATGAGGATTTTAAATACCCGAAGACATTTCCACCCCTGAAAAAGGGGGAGGGGGAGGGTTACGATTGGCAGTAGCTTGGAACTTATTTGAAAAGTAAACACCATCGCGATTCAATGAATCAAGAGTTTGCACAAGTACTATAGGCTCCATTTCATTGTTTCAATCGAAAGATACGCTGATTTTATTTTTAATAGCTAAAATTCCGAGAAATGCGGGGCCATCTTCTCAAGCCCCCCAAAAAGTGGAGGATTTAAGCCATTTCAGAAACTGCTGATGGTTTGAGTCACGAAGCTGTAAACTCGTGTGCGAGTCGTTTCGGGACGTAACCCTGAATTCTTCCTTTCACAACTGTCTCTCGGCCGGGCGCAGCCACAATGGACACCCATCATAGCATTGTTGGTTTAGTGATTAGGCGATTAGCGTGCCGGGCCAGAATACCTAGACGAGATCTTTTTTTGTTCGTGTCAAGCTACCAGAAATGACAGTGACGCCGACATCCTCAAATAGATGCTGGCTGGTTTATCAAAGCCGGCTTTGCAACCTCAAGCTCGAGAAGAATAAACATGAATATTCAGTGGCGGAGTGACAGAAATAGCGGATTTTCTTTTTTATACTGGCAGGTTTGGATTCGTTTACAATTTTTATAAACATTAGTCGAATAATGAGCAGAGCCTGCAGAAAATAATACGGACATAAACAGGATTAATTAACCACGGACTTTTTAATTGTTCCTTGAATCTTATTTCTCCATGCTTGAATCAACTTACTAAATTTATAAACAATTCCGCCATCATGAACAAATAAAAACTGAAGCACATTTCATCTGATATAATGAATAAAGTGTAGTAAAGGCTATTTCTGTGAAAAAACCCAATATATCGTGAATTCAGAATGTCCAAATTGCTAATTACAAATTGGCTCAGTGCTATAAACGTGGATCGTCTGCACACCTCCAATAAGGTTT
The DNA here is from genome assembly GCA_037893225.1 of Hippasteria phrygiana. Lineage (NCBI taxonomy): Eukaryota > Metazoa > Echinodermata > Asteroidea > Valvatida > Goniasteridae > Hippasteria > Hippasteria phrygiana. Next base: position 257,213 of record JAZGUH010000826.1, read on the forward strand.
AATCACATAAAACTTTTAATCAGAGACGAGTATAAACGTACTATAGTTTACAGCGATGCCGACAATCGTTGGAAATAGTCTAGTTCCCCGACCTGATAATTCCATGACGTCTATAAATTGCTCTGTTTTGTCTGAAGTAGGGTCACAGGGAATCAGACTACAAGAACATTTTTTTCTCGGTTTTTCTGTTTTCCCAGCATAATGCTATGGGTGTGCATGTACTGGTAGTAAAAGAACCGGATACCCGATTGAAAAAATATACGGGTACCTGGGAAACCCAACCCAAAACTACCAATCCCGGAAGTTGTAATAATGTCTTTCTCTGAGAGTCAAAAAGTCTGAATTCCGACAAAAATCTGAACAATATCAAGCCTGTCCGGTAAACAAGATCGCTTCTCCGCCTTTGCGTGTGCCGGCACGTGCATGCGCCGATCACAAAAGACGGTGGTCTCGCCGAGGCTCTTATCCACACCCAGACTACAAAAACCACGACTGGTAAATTCCCTTTACGTGTAGCCTATTGTCAACTTTCATGAGCGCATAAATGTGAAATCTATGCCGTTTCCCATGTAGTCGGGTTTTAATTTTGAAAATTCCCGACAAATAACCTTTCCATTTTCATTGCCAGGGAAGTTTTACTATGCGATAAATTAAATGTAAAGTTGTACGGGTACTCGATTCCATAATCTGGAACCGGTTCCTGACATGAACTGTCGGGTATCGGGTACCGGTTCCGATGCACTATGCAGTATGCACATAAAACTGTAAACAGGTCACTGTTACATTATTTGCCATAAAATACTAACCCCAAATCCATTCATTTCTGAAAATTACAGCTAAAGCAAATGTTTTATACTACCTTTAAATTGGGGGGGGGGGGGGGGGGGGTGGTAATTAGTGCCTTTAAGAAGGACTTGAATCATACATTTGTACTTCTAACACGTTCATATTTAACTGTTGATTTTCATGTTTGCCTTTTTAAAGATATAAGATCAAAATGTGACTACTTTTCCGTAAAAATGAAAAGTCTTGGCTAGAAATCGATATCAGGCAATGTAGCCTCAAATTTGGCCCTAAATAAGACATGCATGCAAAACCACGAGTAACCTAACAATAGAAAAAGGTATTTATGACAGTTAAATATAATCGTGTTTTCTCGACCCGTAGAAGGATTTGACCACCTTTCCCGCGTCCTATTATTAATTGGAAGATTAGTATCGGAAGCCGACTGTCATGAAGCATCTGTGTAAAGTACTCCATGCTAAAGGTTATCAAATCGTGCTTACAATATCAGATGACCCCACTCGTTGTAGGAGTTCAATGATTTGTTTTCCCTTACCACACAGCGGGCTATTGTCACAAAACAAAAGAATTAAAGTGCTGGGGATAACATTTGTGCATTAGGTTTGTGGTTTTCTACGTATTGCTGAATTGCCGCGTGTCTGCAGAAAACGTTCAGTTTGCCACTGAAAACCAGGTTATATTTTAATCAAAGTTGATATTTTTAAAACCGGAAAAAATAGAAAAACAAAATCACACATTAAATCACGTCCCATTTCACTTTTTGTTTTAAACGGCTCTACTTTCGCCAATTGAGTAGACGTGTCCACCTTTGAAAACGCAAGGTTATAGCATGGAGGAATATTGGCCTAAGCACTGAATTATCTGCCTTAATTCTTTCTTTGTGTGTTTTTTTGTTTTCTTCTTTCTTTAATTTTTAATTTGTAATGTTATAACATGTGATTTGAAACGAGGATATCGTGTCGTTCGAAATCTATCCATGCTATTGCCGAATATGTTGTCGCAATAAGCCTAATATTTCGAGTACAAATTCCCATTTGGTCATCAATGAAGGCTTCAATTTAAACCCTCCCTGTATATTGTTTTTAATACATTATTCTTTTCCAGCACATTTCATTTAAACTTGGCATACATGTTCAATCCCGAAACTAAGCTTATTGATTTGTATTTAAATTAGCATTCGCCAACGCTGCTTTCACATACATTATGACTTAATACACCCTTTCACAAAAATGTTTGAAAACTAAATTCGACGGGGTATGCCGAAAAAGAAAAAAGCAGAATCCGTCTGCTTTTGATATCATTCATGATTAATATCCACATCTGGCCGGTCTTTGTTTGTTCTGTTGGCGAGAGCTCGCCGCGACGTTAGCCTCGACTATTGATCAAGTCCCCGCCTGACAATCCCAGCACCACGGGAGGTAGAGCACGGTACGTCGACTGCTTGCTTGTTCTACACCGCGCCAAAGTGCGGGAGCCAAATATTATATCTTCCCCTTTTTTAATAATTCAGCTGGCAATGGCGGTGGTCTCAGCAGGTCGGCGTTTCCTGTCGTACGAGTATGTCAGCCAGCTGGTTGGTAGTCGCCAGCCAGTCGAATTAAAAACACAAAATGAGCTTTTACAAGTATACAAGGTGCAAAGGAAGGAAGCACGACCGCTAGAATAGTGGGGAACGCCTTCAGATCATTTCCTAATATTCTTTGTTAGAATTAGAAAGGACACTTTTCTGTGCTTTGTTTAATTTATTCTTTAAATTGGTTTTTAAATATTTAAGAAATAATCATGCAAATTGGTCCTAATTGTTTACCGGCATTGAGATGGCAGACGCTTTCAGAGAACACGCTGGCCACACAGTTTGCTATGTTATATAACGACGGATTACGGGTATGGTAATCTCACAGGCGCCAGTTTCGAAATTTCCGCGTAACTTGACGACAACTGTTAGCTGCTGATAAGGACTACATTTTACATTATGATAAACAGTGTGTTTTATTTCTCCATGTTCAAACTGTCCAAATAATGTGGGTTATATTTTAAAACCTTACAATTACCCCAAGCCTTACAAACTCCAACAGCAGTAGTTGAATTTTGATGGGTTCAGGACTGCAGCGCCTTGGCGCCATTACTTTACATGGAGCAATAATGATGCCCCAATTTGTCAAAGTCAAACAAATGAGTCCATGGGTATACTGCGCAGTGTTGGATTTTGACAGGTTGAGGACACTTCCTAGTAAAAATGCCTATAGGGGGTTATTGACCCATACCATGGAGGAAGGAATTGATCCCTCGGCACACAGTGAGGGCGCCTGGTCACCTTGTTTAAAAAACAATTAGCAAACAAGCAAGCAAGCAAGCAGGCAAGCAAGTATACTGGTAATACGTGTATAAATTAATACAATGTACAATGGTACTTGAGGCTTTTAAGTTCCGACCTTGAATAAGATTAATTTATTGATTTCCGTCGGTGCAAACATATAAATCTGGGTTGTCCTTAGGATGGAAACTGAAATAAATTCAAGTCGGATAGACACCCTATCATTCTATTTAATCCCAAGTTGCCATGACAAATTACAAAGTTGCATGTCATCAAGTTATTTGGGTTAAACGGTCAAACCCGGAGTAAACTTAAATTAGACGCCATGGAAAGCCACAGGGACAGATTGGTGCCTGAAACACATCGGATGCTGGCAATCCGACAATATAATCCCACGTTTATTGCATTTCCTTCGTGTGCAAGCGGCGGCAATATAGACACTCGGCCCAGATATACCTCTGGCGGCACACACGTTCTCTATATTTAACACGGCTATAGATTTCTTGTTCTAAAATAACGTGTAGAACAAGATTTTCACCCGTCATCTATTGCGTTGTCACTGATGACGAACAGGCTACACATTTTAACCAGCATTCGTCTTTCCTTTTCGGGTTAATGTGAATATTTCCATACAAAACAACATAAACCACGAGCTTTTGGAATTATTCACGGACCTTACACAGACAATTGTTACGTTTTGAGTTCAAGACATCTGTACTAGCAGAAGGTCGTAGGTTCGATTCCTGCCCCAGAAAGCTTGTTACTCGGCCTCACAAAAGGCACCGACCATGTCAATGCCAACGCTGGAGAGACCGAAAACGATGTTCACAGTTTTTCCAATGAGACTCTTTCTTCTGACGAAGGTTTACATGTATACTTAAAAAGAAAAATGCAAGAAAGGAAAGACCGGCATTTCGGCTTATCATAATTTTTGTAAGATGTTTCAAGGACAGACAGACAAACAAACAGGCAAACAAACGAAATGACCCAGATAATGACAACACATCGTTTAGGGGCATATTCTCCAAAGGAAGATCTTATAAATTGTGCGGCTGCCAACAGCCTTCCCTAGAGACTTCTAATCAACATCAAGCCCGGTTTTTGCTTAATATTTTGCCAACATTTTTTCCCGCTATATTCCCCCGACCCACAAGCTCAGAGCTTCCCGGCGCCCGACGGACGATCCACAGAGCAATGAACCCCCTGGCCGCAACTCAGAAAAAGCATTCCTCATCGGAACATCACCAACCAACATTTATTATTGAAGGAACTTACAATTCAAGAGAAAGTGGAAAACGGAAATTGAACACAGGAAAACATAAACAGCGCAACATGCACAAGTCATGTCAGGTTTAACGATGCTGACTATAGTTTATTACTCGAAATTAATGTACAATAATCCCGGTGTGTCAATTTCTTGCCGACCCCTATTTATTATTCATTAGGCCTATAGCATTTCAGTAGTTTTTAGTAAAACTGATTATACAGTGTTACTGTGAAATACATTTTGGAAAAATAACTGTCATCTTCAACAGATGGCGCTGTTCATATTCCATAGGGGTGCACCACACTAAATAGGCCAAAAATTGCTGCGCCAAGCTGATTACCATAAATTGTAAACCCATAGGTTTTTTATCATAATTTTTTGGGGGTTATGCAATTAATAGATTGTGTAATTATGATCAGCTATCATAACCTGGGGGTTCTGTGCTTCAACTTTTGTGCAGACTTGATACATTTTTGCTTTAAAATTGGTCCTATTTGGCTTGGCAAGTGGAGGGATGCTGTATGAAAAATGGCAGCTAGCCGGTTTAGGAAAAATTTAGGGGTGGTACTCTCTGGGGACAATTAGCAAAAAATCCAAACGGCTACCCTACCAAAAATGGAAAAGAATTTGACAGATTAAGATTCAAACTATAATTTTCAGTAGTGCCACAAAAACTGAGAGACTCCTGGAAGTTAGTGGATTTTACACTAAGGTCAATGGGAGTTTATTTAGTGTGGTGCACCTATAGCATCTCGGCCTTGGACACAACATGGCTGAACTGAGCGCCAGTGCACAAAATGACCATATAATACCAGACCCAAACTGCACACACCACTGCTCGCGGAAACCATTTTGTGTCCAAACTTCCGCATGCTACTTCACTTTCACTCACGAAGAAGATATTCTGCATAACAAGTTACTACTTTTTATCATTATTCCCGATTTAACAGTGATCTCTGGCGTGCATTAATAGATCGAATGCTCCATTCGATGAATATCAACTTCACTTTCCAACTTTAACGCCCAGAAAAACGGATTTCGATTGCATCTACAGAGACTGATCTGGAAGGAAATGTTTGATTACAGCTGAAAAGTTTGACCTCTTGACCTCGGCTATGTCTCATCTTCCCGTCATGCTCTACGCTCAATAACATGAAAGGTCAAAATGAATAAAGCATTTGTTTTTAATTGATGGATGCGACTCAGTATGGGGGTAGTGAGGTTTGTCCCCTGGGTGTCATTGCCTCAAGCACTACATTTTCCAAATGATTTCCTTTAAGATACGGTTTCACCACTTGTTCATTTTAATCAATTTATCTCGACTGGACGGAGCAGTGAATCGTGTGCTCAGTTTACCCTGTGATGAGTTTACTCGCACGCGAGATTCATGCTGAAGCGGAGAACGTTTGAATAGGCTAAGATTTATTTTTTGTTATCGAATAGCAAACATTTTTCTTAAAGTTCTCTTTAGTTTTTCTGATGGTTTTGGGGCACTGTACACGGTTTGTTCCTGGTGGGGTAGTGATGGGCAAAGCAGTGAAAGGAGAGAGTTTCGACATTGAGGGTTTAGATCGTTGGACCAAACATGGCGGATTATACATCAATGTGCATGGAAAATTGGTATTAAAAACAGCACCCATTATTTGGTCCAATATTTATAGTTGTCAAAACTTCCTAAATATGCAGCTCTGACTGTTGACATAGAATGTTTACAGACTGAATTAATATAATTTTAATACATAAGCATTATCTATACATGTGGAGGGGTGAGGTCTTGAGAGATATTGCACCCCGACTCTCTCCCCAATCAGATAAAATTGTTTGTAGACAAGTCCTACAACTACATTTCTATGAATCTGGACACCCGGGTACCAGCTTTCTCCCCTTAAACTCATTAAATACCACAGAGCTAAGCGTAGGATTTTCTCCTTCCGAACCAACCACAAAATAAGACCGGGTACAGACCTTCCATTCAGATCGATGGCCCGTACCTAGATTTACAGCTTAGAGCGCGCCGCGTCTTCACGCTGGTCCGTAATCTACAGAATCCGCTATCTGTCAGGAGTATGCTATCCAGACACCCCGAGTAATTAAGAACAAACGTACAACATGCATGGACTGGAAATGAATAGGGAAGTGACTGTCAATGCGCCAATGGTTTCACTTACGATTTGCATTTCCCCGAAGGATTCCATTTTTATGAATGCACTGGTTACGGCGCCTTGATTTCGGGTGAAACGGGTAGGGTACACTTCTTGAGCTTTTTTTGATCAGAAATAAATTGGGTCATGCGCTCGGGACTAACATATACATGTACCAGTGATCACACGCACACATACCGTAAGTGGATCATCATTCGGTGAGGGACTTCAGATCACCCACCCACTCACAGGTTTAAACACTGAATGCATGGTTCTAGTACCGTACCAGAACATTGAATTCAACTGACATTGTTGGTAAATGACTCATCGGAGAAAAACGTTGTTTAAGCTTTTAGACAACCCCGGGTTGTTCGTGTGCCCTGCTTGAACAACCAACTGGTTGTTTAAGCAGGGCACACGAACAACCCGGGGTTGTTTAAAAGTTTAAACAAGGTTTTTCTCTTTAGTTAATGTGAACAAAATAAACTATCTTGTCAGGAAAGGATGTGTTCTCGGTGTCACTAATTCATTTAGGAAATTTCTCATTAAACGTCAGTTTCTTGTGCATGAAAGCGATGAGTGACAAACACTAGCTAATATTAAAGATACCGAATTTAAGATTATAAATCCTGACAAATCTCACCCCTGTTTATTTCATTTGATAAGGTTTTGAGGTGGCAAGAGGTAAGGCTCATAAATATGAAATTGTTAGATCTGCAAATTCCCCAAAACATCCTACAATTCAAAGAGCTGGAGGTGACCGTCTTTGTTAGAATACGTTCGAATGGTTACTACGCTCATTCGATTGGGTCTTATTTTGCGTGTACGGGTAAGAACAAAACAGGGAGGTTAAATGGCGCCACCAACGACAAGAAAGAGTACCTTCCCCCACCCCACCCGCCGCTTGGAGAAAATTTGTTCGCAGGCGTCTGCGACCGTCTGTTCGCAGACGGTCAACTTTTTGTTGTACACCCCCCGGAAACAAATCCCGGATCCGCCCCCTGATATAGCCTACAAAAATACTGTTGTAAGCTAACCGTTAAAAGGCAGGTACGGTGGGTCGGCGAGGCTACGAAGCAGAAACGCCCCATAAAAAATACGATATAGGCCTGGTTAGCTCCACCGTTAGAAAAAAATTGTATAGTAAAATAACTTTTTCAAGAAATTTGTCTGAAATTTTCGGATTTTTGTCTACAAATTTCCAAAACTATATATACATGTATAGCTAAGAAATGGGTTAGTTTTCAACCTATTATTGATTTACCCATCTGGATCCACGCCTGAAAGACGGTCTGATATAGATGCATTGCGCTTCAAATGCATGAGCTTTATCTGCATGCTGCACGCTACTCACGATCCGGCAGCATCCAGACGTTCGGCAGCGCCCTCTACGATGTGACTGACCGGTATAACTCGCCTCGTTTTATGTGTCTAAATTTGATCAACCACAAAATTATTGTTTTTACCGAAACATTTATTGAAAGGAGTTGGCGGGTTGGGTTTTCGGGTTAATATTTTTAACACAAAAAAGGCAGAAAAACACAACTTGGATTAAAAGTTAGGATCAGGATAAACTTTATTCTGAAAAAAATTCACTAAATTAAAACTTTCAAGATAACGACATATGGCTGGTCTCCGGCTGTTGCCAAAAGAGCATTTTACGCAACTTGTTTGCTTAGATATTCGCTCAAATTTACAAAAAATACACGTCCGTGGGATGACACTTTCAACTGAAACTAATTAAAGTTTTATAGCTTTTGGTATCGTGCGTCGCCTTCTATGGTGCGGGTTGCTCATTGCGTCTTGCTACAACTTTAAAACTTCACCATTTGGTGATTGAGTTGAAATAAGATTATGATCCAACATTTTGTGCAGCACTTTGTTTTTCAAACCACTTTGCAGCTCAGCCAATCGTGTAACTTGAAATGGTCATTCTGAAAGAGAATGACCAATCACATGACGGGAAAACGGCTGAACAAATCCACTTCGAATCCATGTAGCGAAGAGTATAGAATAAACTAAATGGGGCCGATTACCAGTCAAAACGAAGCATCAGACTGGCACACTCCTGAAAAACTTCTCGCGGATGTACGGGTCACCAGTGTTGTAAAATGTGCCCCTGCAATGTCCGGCGGGCAACCCGGCGGCGTTAGAATTGGCGCCAAATTCACCAGTTCTGTGTTGTCTGCGTGACTGTCTTACAACAACAGCTACAACGATGAGCAATATTACAAAAAGACATAAGGTCACGACAGGAAGTACAACGATAATGACAGGATGCTGGAAACTTCCTTCGGTGTGTGGTTTGGACTTTTGGGCGGGTTCAAGTTTCGAATTACGATGAGGATAAGCGTCATGTAGAAAGACTGTAAGTAAACAAAACCAAAAACAGCATTTGTTGAGGAATTTGATGAAATATTTAATACTTCCAACATGAAGTCACCGTTTTCACAAAGTGACGAATGTCGAATCGCATATGCTTTTTCTACGGAATTAGCATATGGGATTCATCACTTCGTGAAAACGGCGACGAAAATCAAGGCTGTGACTCCGTCATTTCTCATTTTTTTCGAGGTTATCATTTTAAACATTTCCGGCTACAAAATTCTTCAGAACTGATACACGGGGACAAAATTTGATTGAGTATAGCACAACATAAATCTATATCAATATGGATTGAAAGAAGGTATTTCTTTAAATACTTCACCTGAGGCCGTGGTACTCTGAGAAAGTTTCTTCTGAGGCCAGGAGGGAGGCGTGATGATACCGGTATCTGCGTTGCACATTGCTTCTTTACAGCATTTGAGATGAGGCCAAGGAGTGACAGGAACAAACGGTCTCCTGGAAAATACAAACACAACATACCGTAAGGGGGTTTGTTTAAGGAAACATTGTTACCATGGAAACGGAATGTGGTATGAAAAAGCCTTGATACATGGGCAGCATTGACTGCTTGTGAACGACTCGTAACATAGCTATGATCCAAGAAAAATACATGACATATTATTAGTGTTCACATGCAGCTGCGTAGCCAGGGGAGTGGGGGGGGGGGGGGGGGGGCTGGATGTTACAGTGGGGGGGGGGGGGGGGGGGGCGCTGACAGTATTTTTTAATAATACTATTATTTTATGCGTTTGCGAAATTTACAGGGGGGAGGCTGGGGGACGATTTTTTAGGGGGGGACCACGCCCCCAACCTTAGCTAAACCGCTGTTCACATGACCAGCTTGGCTACGAAAGAAGTGAAAACACGATTTCATGCTAATAGTCGCTTCAAAAGTCAGCTAAACTTGACTAATACAGCACTAACACGAATATAAAACACCCCATTTCTGATTATTACACAGTTTGATTTTACAGTTTCAGTTGATAGCAGCAGCGGCGGTCAACAAGGGTCGTAAATGTTTCCCAAAAGATTATCCCGATTTCGTCTCTCCTGATATATTTTTTTCCCGAATGACTCCTGATATTTATTTTTCGAACGATGCCAGTTCTAGCTTGCTGAGTTGTGAAATGTATCGAGATATATTTGTTGGGAAAAAATGACCAATGCAAAAGGCTACGCACAGCGCTTTTGACGATGGGATAACCTCTTCAGTGGGTGGTGCCTCACTGATTTTTTTAGGAAACCAAATAAATATTAAGGGAATAATGGAATACCTATTTTCACAAAGCAGCGGTGTTTTCTCGTCGATACAACCGCGCGTTACCGGTGAACTACCGTCACGCCGATCTAGGTACTGCGTGTAACACGACGTCACGGCATTGCACGTGACACTCCCCGTATCGTTACATGCTGGAGTGGTACATGCGCAGATGAGTTGACCTGGAACACAAAAGAGAAGGAAATGTTACAAGTGGTTTTTCACACAATCTGAGATAAAACACCCAGTCGATATCACCCTCAGCCTGGAACGTGTCCTTTTAGTTTGTACACTATTGAGGGCAGTATTTACCCGAACATGATGTAATCAGATTCATGTAGTAATATGCCCATCAGAAACACACTACCAACGATGGTAGGATGTATCACATTGCAGTCTTTTTAGCAAATCATATTAAATCTTCAGTGATTGGTACTTTGACAAAAATCAAAAGCATTTTCCAGGCCAGACTACGAAACCGGGAAGTAATAAAATAAATGATTTCAACTTGTTACTCTGCACATCAAAACAAAACAAAACAAAACACCAACAAAAACTACGGTGACGTCAACATAAAAATCTAATAAAATCTGAGATTTCTAAAACAAACAAACGAACAATCAACAGACGATAAATGACTGAATTACTGTGAAAACGTCATTCTAACTGAATAATACGATAACTCTTCTCGTCATTTCATTTAATTTTGTAATAAATTTTTTTTATTGATTTTTTTTACGAACGTCTTTTTCTTGAAAACATCACATGCCTTGCATAGGCTACATAGACTGCTTCATTTTGTAGTGTTTGTAAGTGTACGGTCAGGTCAAGGCCATGCTAATAATTAATTGATTAATCACTTAATTAAAGATGAGACAAAAATAGAACCCGGGCCTTAATTGTAGCAATGACAAATTAGTAAACGTCGAAATTATACTGCAAATAAAGCTCTAGAACTCAACGGACCGCAAAATGACATCAATATAAAATTGGCTGTCATAGACCTCTGTTGAAGGACTCGATAAATCTCGAGTCGAACCTTAATATATATTCACATTGAATTTTGGCAATTATCTCTCATTTTTGGCCCGTGAGTCATCAGGATATGGAAAGCGAGGCCACCGTAGCTATGGCCATGGACTCCATGACCATATTAATGAATTAGATTTTGCAGCGTCTCCGGTCCAATTATTCTGGGTACGAATTGCTCATTTAAACAATATCTGGACAGGTTGATGGATCAAGAGATTTGCCTTCACTTCTCAACGAACTGCGCCTTAAGAAATCTGCACATGTATCGTCGACATGGGAACAAATTTTGCAATTGTATTTATTTACCCCCCCAAAAAATACAATTTCGCCAAATGAGATATTTTGTTTTGCAGGTCTATTTATTTAACTAAACATGGCCCTGCCTCTAATTACCATAATACCGCCTTAGGCGCGTATAAAGATGACTATCTGAAACACCAAATTCTATCCATATCAGGGGCGGATCCAGGATTTTTTGTGGGGGGGGGGGGGGGGTTCTGAAATTTGCCCAGTAAGGTGACTCCCAAAATGCGCCATTTAACCTCTTTGTTTTGTTCTTACCCATAGGCAAAATAGGACCTGTAGGGTTTCCGCTTTTCTGGTTTGCAACTTTAGGCGTAGGCCCCTACAATTAAGAGGAAGAAAACAAAAATGGCAACGAGCAGGGGGGGGGGGGGGGGTTTCCGACCCCACCCCCCCCCCCCCCCCCCCCCAGATCCGCGCCTGCATATTGTAACCATGGAAACTCAATTGGTCTATGGAACTATAGAAATAGCTCTTCGTAATAGCCCGTTCTCACTTGAACGATTTTTGGTACAACTGCGGTGCGACTAAAAAATCGTACAGCCGTGCGATTTCCGTACGAATTTTCCTGTTTCTGTCCCGCGCATTCTCACTTGTACAACTGCCGTGCGACTGCCGTTCAACTCTCGTGCGACTTTTCCTCCCGAAACATCCGATAACGGTTCAAGTTCCGTGCGACTGCCGTACAACCTGTACGAGTCCCGCCCAAGCGCCGTGCGATTTTTGTTCAACTCGCGTGCGACCTGTGCGCATGCGGTACAACCGCCGTACAACCAATCAGAGCGCCGTGCGACCGCCGTACAAGCGCAGTTCGATCCGCGCGAATCGCATAAAAGCAGGGCCTTTTGGCGTCGATCTTCATAACTGCATTTGATGTTCGACAGTCAACAAGTATTCAACACAACACAACGATGCCTCGGAGAAGAGTGGTGGCAAGCAGGCAGGCAGCAAGAACGGCACAGCCGAGCCGTGCGACTCTCTTCAGACTCCCGTGCGACTGCCGTGCGACCCCCATGCAACAATTGTGAACTATGCGAACCATGCGACAGCCGTATGGAAATTTTCAACATTTAAAAAAACTCGCACGGGCATGCGACCCGTCCGAATTACACACGACACCCCTACAAGCTGTGCGAATCATCAACAGACTGCCGTGCGACTCCCGTACACCCTGTGCGATTTGATAGTCGCACGGCATTCGCGTAGAAAATCGTTCAAGTGAGAACGGGCTATTATAGCTGCATGATTGGTCAATGTTGACTATGACACAAATAATGTTCCCGTTGCCTGTAAAGACAGTAAGGTCTAATTGCGTGGTCGCCCAAGAAAATGATTTTCTCTCGCTGCTAAAACTGAAATCTTCGTCCTTGTAGCCTCAGTTCAAAGTTGGGACCCTGAAGAAGACACTCATTACCGGTGTGCTATCCGGATGAATACGAGGACCTTAACTCGATTAATATCAAGTAAGATTCGCCACATTCAAGAATTTCATCTTCGTTTAGGCATGTGACTGAATAACTTCTTGCTTCCATCATTCTGAATGCATTCTTATCAGTGAATTAAAGCATATAATATACGATTAACGCTGGGCTAACCTTGACAGAATGGCTGGGATAACGAGCATAGAGGGGGGCTGTACCGCAGGGCACAAACCTACTGCAGTCAATTACAGTGACAGTACGTGAATAACTATGATCATAATTGGCCGCTGGGTTCGATGGATTAAAGGAATTATGAGGGAGTATTCACACAGGAAAAACTGTGTATTCGCTTTCTGCGGGCGCTACATAACAAGCACAATGTACTATAAAGACATCAGTGCGCTGGTTCACTGACAGACCCCCTTTCACTTGAAGATGTACGGGGGACCCGCAAATATGGCTGGGCGACATCGATCACAACCAGAGGGTCATTTTGAAGAACCGAATATTGATGACATTTGCTTACGCGTGCAGCAGCATTGAAAAGTTTCATACTGCAAATTGTACGTTCTCCGGCATGCCTCTAGCGGAAGCTCGCGCACTCTGTTTAATTACGGCAGGCAAATAAACTAATGAAATACCTGACGATACTGCACCTTTAACGTAGACGCACTCTTGTCATGAGCATTCGTGCTGTGAGCGCGCGCCATGATACTATTAATACAGTGTAGCCTTGAACTTGCAAAAAGTACTTTCTTACGATCTGCATTAAAATAACTGACCATGCGGACTTACCACGTATGAAAGATACATGCCGTAGGCTACTCGTGACAGTTTTATCAAACAGGGTTGGTCAGTTTTCATTTCACAGTTGTTTTGTGTAATTTATAACAGGTCTATCGAGCTATTTTATTTAAAGCTCATTCTAAATTTAAAAGCTGCTTTTGGCATAAATTAACCAACATTTTGATGCAGTTGATGGCGGCGATCGGGGGGGGGGGGGGGGGGGACGGGGGACATGTCCCCCTAATATTTTTGAAGGAGGGGACGGCTATGGCAGTGTCCCCCCCCCCCCAAATAATTGCCCCATGGTCATTATACATTGTATGGGTAATTGGCTTTTACATGCACCAAAGTACACAAAGATCAGCACACATTTTCAAAAATTCCCAAGGTTACACAATTAGACACAGAGTACAAAACGTTTACCAATTGTGGGTTGTGTACTTTTTCCTCCGCCCCCAACCTATATTACAGTTTACACGACGTGATTTTTTAAAAAGTCAACCTCACTAGGATTCAGTTTACCAAGACTCCACGTTTGCCCTTCAGGGGCGTGGATTTGAGTCTACAAGTGGGTGTGTGTGAGTTTGTTTTTGCATTCAATAGGGGACCTTTAACAAAAGAGGATAATAGGGTCCCCGATTGAGAAAGGTCCCCGTTTGAAAATCGTGTACAAAACCAATGGGAGGCCTTCCGAAAAAGTTAAAGTACAAACAAAAGAGGGACAATAGGAGGTCCCCGATTGCACCCGTTTACACACTCATGTGTGGGTGTGTGTGAGTTTGTATATGCCGGCAATCGTGGACCTAGGACAAAAGAATTTGGGCGTAGACAAAGGGGTCCACGTTTGACCTAACGTCCACGATTGAAAATCGTGTACAAAACCAATGGGAGGCCTTCCGAAAAAGTTAGAGTATAAACAAAAGAGGAACAATGGGAGGTCCACGATTGCACCCGTTTACATGACTGTGTGTGTGTATGTGTGTGTGTGTGGGGGGGGGGGGGGGGGGGGGGGTGATAAAAATCAGCCAAGTCGATTGTTTAATGCACAACTTATGCAAAATACGAAACCACGTCACATAATATTCCAAACAGGATACTCAAGAAATATATCGTGTAGAAGTGTATTAAAGAGGAAAGAAAACCAATTTGCATTTTTCTACTTTAGTGGCTTTTCTGAGAGCTTATGCCTCCCCAAACCTAACAAAGTAGGTTTGAAGAGTTTATGCATGGATTTGGCAATTTTAGAGAAGTTTTACTTTGGAGTCTCTTTCGCTCAGAATCAGAAAAGCTCGGGGTCAACCTCGTGTTTACAATCCAATCTTGTGACGTAGCTGCGTGGGGATAGATGACGTCACTATGCGAGTGCCCATTGTGTTTGCGTGCGTGCATGTGTAGGTTTTGTCCTATTTGTATTGTTCCTGGTGGTGCATTATTGCATGAACGTTGCACTGATGAGTTTTTCATATTTTTTTAATGAGGTCTTTGTGGAGCAGGAAGCTTACTTGTGTCTTATTTATCCATATTTTGGCACTGAAATTTGGGTTTGGAATTTGTGTGGATGTGTGGATTAGTGTGTGCGCGCCGCGAACATAGTCTGGTAACTGCATTGTATCTATCTCAATGAAATGAAAACATCACAGTGACGTCGCGGTACGTACAGACGTACACGTACTTTTATCGGGCGGACTGGGCTGACACTTACATGGACTGGGCCAGCGGTAGAACGGATTGAGCCTGCAGCCGCTGAGACTACGGTCCGGCGGAAAGCTGGGCATGGTGCCTTCAGCGTTGGTACTGCCCAAGGTTTCAGCCGGAAGGGTACATTTATCCCGAGTCTGGCCTTCAGTGCTACAATTTCATCTTCGCAGTCTTTCGTAAAATGTTCCTTACATATGTAAGACCATTTCGTCAGCCTAAAGTCAGATCGCGTTGTTTCCACAAACCGGACCCACTGCCGTTGTTTTCCATCAACTTTGGGGAATCTTAGAAAAGATAGGTTCGGATTTTTGTCCGTATTTCTTGTGCAGCCAATAAATTTTAATCGTTCTTTACCAATTTGTATTCGGTTAGAAGAATATACAAGCTATCAGAAAAGCCAATAAAGTGGAAAAATGCAACTTGGTTTTCTTTCCTCTTTAATGTTTGGCTGAGGGGGAGTGGGCGAGACGGCAAATTATCTTAAAATTGTAAATCAAAAACTTGCTGCCGGGAACGTTGGGTTTTAAAGATCCTTGCAGTTGTTTAGACGACATCTTTGCCCATACCGGGAGACCAGTTTTGGGGCATTGTGGACAAATCTGGTCACGTGTGTGTATTATTTTATCAGTACTTTGCGTAATCGTGTTAACTGATGAAGGGTGGCACAATCGGCTTTCTTTTTCGTTCAAAAATCTGGGCGATGGTCCCACCGCCCATCACGGTCAAAAAGTGGGGAGAGGATATATCATCCGTCTCTCGGGATCCACGTCCTTGTTGCCCTTCATTTACTTTAAAATTTAAATCAATTATTCAATATATATAACTACACCAGCGTTTCATTTTGCGATTAAAAAATCAGAATTAATAAACTTTGTAATATCTTTTTCATGCTTTAAGTACAGTTATGTTTATAGTGAATAATCTAAAAATCAGCCTTTTGCGCGTCTAAAATGTCCTATTATAATTATCTACATGTTTGACAAAGTTTAAGAACTGAAAACGAAAATGGTGTTTTCCTAATTCTGTAAAGGTAAAATACACTTTCTTTCGTGGAATATATAAATTGAAACCACTCGGTCATGTATACATCTGTTCTCCAGATTTATTTTGTCCGAATTGGTGAGCAGCGTATGAGGGCTGGCCCTCCTCACCCCTACTGACTGGCGCGTCTCTGATACCCACGACACATGCCCGTCACCCACGGTGTGGTCATCATCAGTCCACGGTATGACCGCCGTGATCTAACCGCCACACACGGTATCGAAGCCTCCCCGGTGCGCGCTAAGAGACGTGAAGGCGAAACACCAGATGGTATTTATATAGTTTTTGTCGGTGGGAAAAATGTGGCGAAATATTATTCATTTTTTTCTCGTACTTATGCAAAAGTTTAAAAATCGTAATGCCATTCATTTCCCATATGAAAAACCCAATGGCCAAGATGATGTTTCCATTCAGAACGCCCTCTGTTCGTTTAGAATGGCAGGCAAATATTATATGATTATCTGTGTAATTTCTCGTGTTGGAACCTCAGTTTTAGCTGCTCAGGGCCCAATTTCATAGCGCTGCTTAACGGTAAGCAGAAAAGTTGTGCTAACTATATTAGGAAAACTTGCTTAATTATTAGCGTATTTCATGGCCAAGTCGTGCTAACGCTTGCGCGTGCATGGAGATGTATATTGTTGCATCACAGTGCTTCCAAAGTTAGCGGGCTCTTCGCTGTGCTTACTGCTAACAGTCTCTATGAAAATGGGCGAGGGTTCCGTTAGCAGAAAATCGTGTGGTAAACAGCGCTATGAAATTGGGCCCTGATTTGTTGTGCTTCAGCAAATTTGTGTGCTTGATTGGCCCCCAGTTTTAGTTAATTGTCAGAGCTTTCCCAAATATTTGAGAAATGAGCTCAATTTCATCACGCCACTTACAAAATGTTTGGGATGAAGCCTTCAGTCGTTATACTCCGACACGCTGCTTGGGACTCCCAGAATGTAAGCTATTTGTTTGAATTGGCAAGCAGTGTAAAAATACTCCACTTAAATGGCGGTGAGCGAGTGTAAACACTGGTTGGTGTCTTGACAAGGCTACGCGGGCTGTGGAGTCGCCCTTACGAGCCGGGACGAAAGTGCTTATGTTATCATTCACGGTCGTCGAATCTATGTAAACAGCATCCAAATTATTCTAAACAAACTGGCGGGTCTCATGTATAGGCCTATAGGCATGCCTGATGCACTTTTAAGAACTGATCTGCAAAGGGATTGATCCGTCTGCAAGACTCATCTTAAAGACGCCGTCTCGTTAGATTCTGTGGCACTGCACATCCCAACATCTCACATCAGTCCTCCAGTTAAGTCGTTCAATATCCTACAGAAAATATCTACGAAAATTTCATGCAGAAAAATGATGAGCAAGGATGTTCCTTTAAAGACTGTCATTCATCAGCTCGGGCCTTTGCCTACAGCTACAGAAACATCGTCCTTATTATTGTCACATTGCTGTGACGAGGTGAATGATGTCGTCGTCTTGACGGACATCTCACTACTAGTGGAGAAATTGACTCTCGGAAAATTTCGGCCAGCAATTCTGGTTACTCATTCTGGAGGCAGCCTGTAATGTCATAAAAGTCTCTACAAAGGGAATATTCTATTTTGGATTTTCTTTTTAATATAAAAGACATTTTAGATAATTTAATTCTCGGACAAATCAGAAGGGAAAATAACTTCAAGAGTTCCTCGTTTATGAATAAACAGAATGGACAAAGTGCATTCCTCTCTCGCCCTGCACTCTGCAGTCCGGATTCCTAGCCATTCTTGAAGTAGGACGCAAGACAAAGCATCTATACGATAGCTGACAACCGTTTATGATTTGATAAATCTTGGAAGGCTTCAACGGGCGCCACGAATTGTTACAAATCGTGAAACCGGGTCCCAGAATAAACACCACTGGCAGTAGCTATTCAATGAATTAGGAATTGGCTGAGTACGGACGACTCTGATCTCTCAAGCCAAGCTTTTATAAGAACCAGATAACTGATAAAGAACAGTTTACACTTACTAATAGGCGTGCAACGGCAGACGCAGCAATGGAATACAAGTAATCATTCGATTTAATTGCGCGAGTCAACTGGATAATTTGGCTCAGTGGATTTCAAAGTCCATTTCGGAGGACTTCAGTTCATGAATTTTCAGTATTTCCTGTTAATGATTTATCAGATTTATTCTGTGTTTCGGTGCAAATGTAGGACTTATCTGGATCTGGTGCTATCAACCGGGTAATCTCACCCAGTGCTAGCACTCCAAAGTCTGGTCGATTTTTCCCCTGGATTTCAATAAATGGGAATTTGATTCATGTTTCTACTCCCGGTAAGTGCAGACGTCTGGCTATGAAGGGCCCCCCTCATACTTACCCAAAGCCTGGGAACATTATAAGGCTTTACTCGCTCTACTGATCGTTATCAGGCTTTCTATCACAATCATCAATAACAAAAGGCTGTGGGCAGAGATGTAGTCGAGTCCATCACAAGTCCCTGCAAGTCCCTGCAAGTCCATCACAAGCCCTCCAGTCCTAATCCCAATCACAAGCTATTCAAATGAGCTTTGACAAAGGCATTCCTTTGTCATTGTTCATCCAGTTACTTGTGACAGGCTTTATGAAATGACTTCTGACTGGACTTGCGAAAGTACTTGTGAAAGTACTTGCAGGGACTCGACTCTATAACTCTGGCTGTGAGGATTGCTAATTCAATTTTGAAACCAAAAACATATTCAAATAACAATTTAAAAAAATCACAGAACGAACATACAAACGAACGAACGAATTAACACACAAACCATGTGCAAAGCAACAGTGATATGCAGTCGACTCGAGACCAGGCACTAGACCATGCACAAGACTATTCACAAGACCAGCTTTTTACAGACACAAGTAACAGGCATAAACCATGACAAAATGGAATGCTTTTGTTAAAGTTCATTTGAATAGCTTGAGACTTGGATTTAGCCACACTTTTCTTCAAATTGGTATTTTCAATGGGGGGCACATTCTGTTCTGTAGAGGATGCCCCCCCCCCCCCCCCCCCCCCTCGAAGAACGGAGTATTTGATGGGTCACGGCAGTACAGGTGCATAACCAATTCAAATCGACTGAAATCAGAATTATTGAATCTATCTGAGGAGAATGGTTTGAAACATGACTAATGAGAGATACTCACCATAAACAACATGTGTCTTCATCTGTACTACAACGACCACCATCAAGTAAAAAATCAAAGCACACATCTGTATCACCGCCATCTCCTCGGCCTCGTACAAACACCAGCTTCCACCGCCGACTCCAAAAATATCTTGCCAGCTCAATCTTCCAGTTTCTGACAGGTCTTAAAAGAGCAAATATAACAGACTACAAGTCCTCAGTCCTTTAAAACAAGGCTTACTGTCGTGTCGATGCTGTCGTCTACAAACTCATGTGCAGCGTTCTGATAAACGTTTCTTCCACATGTACTGTACTTAAAAACAAACACACGGTTATTCGAATGTCACAGCAAGTCCATGATTGCCGCAACTACATGAGATATCTGCCCGTGCAGGATTGAGAAGCCAGCTGCGAGAGAAGAAAGTGTAGTTGTCGCCAGTACATCTGTTTTACATGTGCTCCACGCCACAACACTGCGCTATCTATCAACGCCAACCCATCGATTCAGCTACAAAGCAACTACATCTCCCCTGCTCGGCGGTTTGAAGTCCAATTTGTTTCTAACCGAAGTCTGTACACGTGAAGTACAACAAAGTCAGTCGAACGGCCGGGCGATCGCGAGCAGCGTCTGTCTGTACTGTGCGAATAATTAATAATCTCTCCCAACCTACTCATATTGGGGAGGAATAACTGAGAACGATGTAGTCACATTTCGTGGCTGCCAGCCTGCCGTTGCTTGAAGAGTTCATTCTGTCGATACAGTTGGAATGCGGACGCCAGTAGCTCAAAGGTTCCGTGTAAAGCATCATAACAGCGTGATGTTCCATGTCGCAAGGCAGATACTCGAAAACCCGCAGAGTTCGGCCGGCAACATACCTCATGCTTATCTTTTTGTCATGATCAAGATTTTTGAAGGTCAGGATTGGTAAACGATTAAAGCGTCTATGGTCTTAATGGCCCTTGCAGGAGTAACAAACAAACAAACAAACAAACAAACAAACAAACAAACAAACAAACAAACAAACACGCAAACAAACAAACAAACACGCAAACAAACAAACAAACAAACAAACAAACAATCAAGTAATTAATTGACAAATTCGTTTGATTGCTGTAATGATTGACCGTCGTGTCACACGCGTGACAGCCACACAAACACGCTGAAGAACCAACAAGTGAAAACAAACCATTGTCCCCAACGCACCAACAAACAAACAATGAGTGACAAAGAAACAATTTAATAAAATAACATACACTGAAGCGAGAACTCTAATGCCAATGAAATTATTTAATGGACACAAACCGAACACAAATAGATGATATCTTGCAATGGGTGTTATATATGAGTTGAATGGGGGAGGGGGATGGGATTTCCTCCCAAAAATTCAAATGTTCAGGGTCGGAGCACATCCAGGGTGGGGTGATGAGGTAACTGACCCCCCCCCCCCCCCCCCCCGTCCCGCCCTTACAGATACCCCACTGGCTTGGGTCACATGTATCCATTATTAATTTAAGGCTTATTCTGTTAAATCGTTTTTGAAATAAACAATAGCTACACGTCTTAGTTTGTTCTAAAATTCAAAATATGCTCAAGTGGTGTTCCTTTAAGATAAAACACATTTTTAATTAGATTTTTAAAATTTAAAATAGCATCGATCATACAGTGGAGATTTTCTCTTGAATATCTTAACCAGAGACTTTTTGACGGTTTCAGTCAGATGAATAACTATTTTTCTCAACTGCAAAGGCTTGTAATAATTGTTGTAGTGTTATGCTCTTTCAGTGGATATTATAAACCCTTGATTATAATTTTACTAAATCCCTCCGTTTTACTTTTCAATTTATTTTGTATGTAATGTAAAGCTTTATTGTAAATTGAATGAGGGCCCAAATAATTGGCTATCGCTGAATGTGTTACTCTGGGGAAATATAGTTTAAATGTACACTCACTGCAAGATGAAACTTCCCCAAATACCATTTAAATACTAACGAAGTATATGACACATGAGTATTCCCTTTAGTCAAATATTACACTGCCTAATTAACTTATGAACAAAATACTTCTAATAGAATATAGAATAGATATATAATCCCAATAATAATCGCTGTTTTATATTTGTCACTTTCCAATGTTTTGTTTTTATCTTGTTGACAGTTTTTTTATGGTAGAGCTTCGTAGACAGCAGGTTTACCTGAAAAAGACAAATAGATGAATCCTATTTAATCGCTAAGAAATATGATAAATGTTGTTAGTAACTTCTTAAAACTTTGATAACTGTTAACACTATAAAACAGGGGTAAGGTTGGCCGAAAATCGAAAATCCACGAAATCTGCAGTGTTTGGGGTCACGGAGGATCCCAGAGCAAAGTAGGGTCTATGGTTTGTATTTGCCTAAAGGCACCCCTTAAAATACCCATTTCTATTGGTCTATATCCACTTTTACAGGTAAAAACACCTTTAGGGTAACACCTCAGGATTCCAGATTTCAAAAATGATTCTTTAAAAATTATGAAAATCAGTCAAAATCCTGACAACAAATCCTGAAATCAGGACAAAATCCTGGCAATCTCACCCCTGATAAAAATAGTTCATAAATTCTGCAGTAAAATTATGACTCTCTGTGATTTCTAGTTTAACTGATTAAACTCGACAAAGGAAGACAACCCAAGATAAGTTTTGCTGAAATAACAAAACCACCAAATCATGGTGTTGTGTTTCTGAAAATCTTTAAATCAAAATTTAAATAAATTCTTCAATTTTAATTCATGCTAGCGTGAATGGATGTGAGATGAGCAAACTCCCAATGTTAGAGACAAATTTGTTGTCATTTTTGTTTACACACTCCTTGAAATTCTTTCCATTCTTCACTTTCCCTTATTCGTTCTGAAGCTCCTTTTCATCTCCTAGTTCGTCTGACTATCTTTGACACTCCTTACCAAAACCCTCCTAGCGATCGTACTCACCGCATGGCTGTTGGCATGTACATCCAGTGTACTTAGCAACGGGCGTCTCGACGATACTCCCATCCTCACACACCATAGCAACCGTCTCAAAGTCAACTTCCTCCGCCTCCCGTACCCCAGCGACTCTCTCGAAGACGCCCTGACAGCATCGGCAGACAGAGAACTCCGGATGGTCACTAAGGTGAATCTCGCTGGCCGAGGAGCACGTCCCGATGCAGACACTCAGCTGGACATCGTTGGCACGGCAACCGGCGGAGTTGGTGATGTTGCGGGTGACCAGTTCCAGACGGCACGATGCAGCATGTTCTGGTGATGTCAAAAAAGAACTTGGAACTTGACATAATCCAAGAATGATTTGGAGACAAATAGTGTAAATTGAATAAGCCATAAATAAATAAGTAAAAACCTCCCAACCTTCCCTCACCCCCCCCCAAAAAAAAAAAAAAAAAAATAAATTAAAATAAAAAAAACTTTTAAAATCTGCCAAAATAGAATAAACAATAAATAAATAAAATTGAAGTAGCTAAATAAAATAAACAAATTTGAAAAAATTATACTTCTGTCCATCAGGGGTAATATCAAGCACTTGCAAACTCTGTCAAAACTGCTATATAAATGCTTAACAGAAACATAAATATAAATATATACTTTTAAGGGAGATAATTATTCCACATTACTGATATTTTTTTTACAAAGCGAGTTCTCTTACCAAATCGTTTCCTGCAGACGGGACAGCACTGTCCGGGCTCAACAACCAACTCATAGTTCTGGGCAGACATGAACATACAATAATAATGTAAGAACTGATAACATTGGAAAACAGACCCAAAAAAACTAGTCAAATTATGCCTCAAAAGAATAAAGTCAAATCGTTTGACTAGCATTTCAAATGAAATACCACAAAGGTATTTTCTGAACACTTGCAACATTGGTTGTCAAAATAGTTAAATAGAAAACAGCCACTGCAACAGAAATGAGTAATAAAATAAAACAGTGTGCTCAAATCGTATCAAGTAAATGGTAACCCTTTGAATACTGACGACGGCCATGGCCGCAGTTTGAATAAGAGGCCACCTGGCCGGTTGTCATTTATAGGCGCATTCGTGCACATACTCAATGCATTGTTTTCCTATTGTTTGCATTACGCTTGGCTGCACAACCCCATTAATAACAACCGGCATAACCATCACTGCCCACACAGTACCCATTTACTCCTGGGTGGAGAGAAACAACAGGTGTATTTACAGATTTCTGCTCAATAACCACAGCTAACCCCCCGAGCGTCTTGATTTGATACATTACCTCTTCGCTACATGGAACCACGTCACACCCGCTACCACATGTCACAATCCCATTCCTACAGGTGCAGATAGAGCACTCATCTGGTCTCCATTCCTCATTGGGTTTCCATAGCAACCCCTCCTCGTCAACACACTCACAGTGATGAGGCAGAACACAGGTCCCGTTGGAATTCAAGTAGTAACCTGAAACGGGAGAACGGCGTAAAGTTGATTGAGACTTTCATTGTAACAGGTGCAGTTTAACAGGGAAGGGGGTTGAGGAATAGCCCCTCCCCTAATAAAAAAGTAACTGAAAAGCTGTAACTTTAGCACCCCAAAAGATGTTTCCCCCATTATTTTTCTTAGTAGCCGCTGCCCCAATTTGTGCAAAAACAGCTAGCCTGTGCTTTGCATCAATGAAAAAATATTTACACAATTATGGTGGCACGGTGACACAGACAAACAGGTTCATGAAACTTGGATTAACAGATAGAGTGAAGGACCAACCGACAGACACGCAGATAAATAGAGAGTTAAGAGACAAACAGATGAGGCACTTGAACAAACCAAAAACATTGACAAGCAGACGAACAACCTGACTTTAACATATATGGAGTCGGATAATATAAACCAGACTTCCCAGAATGGGGTAGCATACCTGATTGGCAGATACAAGCTTCATGCGGTTGGCCGCATGCCGACCAATCATGGCTGGTACCCATGCCTCCACTGGTTACCCTCACTTGGTACGTATGTATGTCTTGGCAGGTTGGACGGCAGGAAGTGGCGTCTTGGCTGAAGATCTCATTTGTGCCACATTCTGTTAGAAATCAGGACCATTTCCAAAATGGTTGAATTTCTCAGATAATTCTATATAAAATGTGTTTCGGATATCTAAACAGGCAATTTGACTGAAGTATTTTTCCTCTATTTTTGTGTACTGTTAATTTTCTCAATGGTGAACATTTTATCCCAAAGTGTCTCTAACTCTGTGATAAAATACTGGTCAAAATCCTACAAACACATCCCTTACTTTCTTGCAAATGTCTTGGAGAAACATAAAGGGTGTAAAAATTAGTTTGTAAATAACCAAACAGGGGCATGGTCATTTAAACGTAGTGTACATGATTGGTCATTTTTGCAATTTTCAGAAATGGGCGGATTTGGGGGTTAGTATTTTATAGGAAATATCGTTCCACTGACCTGAAGAAAAAAAAGAGAGAAAAACGGCGGTCGTTTTCAAATGTTGGGCGGATGATAGCCTTTAGTCAAGGTGTGCATGGCTAGCTGGATGCGTGACGGGCCCCGAATGCCGGGGCGCGCCACTCGTCCGGGTAGCCACGCGCGCCTTGACTAAAGGGCAGTTTTCCCAACGATTTCCAGCTGGAAATCGTTGGAAAACGATATAAATTTCCACTTTTCTTGACAACGACAGCACACCTGGTGCCATCATTTCACAGGATGATTGAGACTACTGTTAACTTACAGTCTAGTAAGGTATTTCGTAATAATTCAGGAAAAACATAATTGGAGGATTACCAATTGTGTACACTACCCTTAAACAACTCGAGTCGTCATTAAAAATCGTTAACACAACCCCATGTGACAGGCTCTCAACCAATAAGAAAGGCTGAACTGTATGAGGTATTTACACATTGATATGATTGGCTTACCGCAGTCACGAGCATAGCATTCTACCTCCTTCTCAGTCGACCCTTCACATTCTGCACCTCTGTACCCCCTCACAGGGTTATCTGGCGTCCTGTACGCCTTCTTAACCCCTGACCCACAGGTTACTGAACATTCTGACCAATCAGACCACTCGCTCCATCCGCAATCCTTCCTGCAATACCGACTGGTGCACTCGAAGTGACCTCCATCACAGGTGCACTGATTACACTGCTTGAATACAACATCGCCTTGGTGGTACTCTTGTTTGGGTATGAGGCCGCGAGGTTGGGATTGCATTTCGAGCGTGGTTGGTGGAACGATGCCAAAAATGGCCTCACTGATGACGCAGCGACATTGGTTGTTTGGGACACAACTTCCATCTTGTAGTAGCATACCATCCGGGCAGACACACCCCTCTTTGCAAGCCTCAGCATTCACACACTCAGTCCCGTCTACGATGTCGCTGCATTCCCGTGGGCACCGGTTCCCGCATTCTGACCACGTTGTACCCTCGGGACAGGTAAGGCAGGCCTGGGTGTTACAGGGAAGACGTTGAGTTTGGGGTCCCACACACGGGCGGCCCCCAAAGAGGGCGGGGATTAGGATCAGGCGGGTGCGGACACGGTGTCCTCCATTACAACTGGCACTGCACGAAGCCCACGATGTCCAGACATCCCATCGGCAATCAACTGATGTGAGAAGGAGAAATGCACCACAAAATGTCTTAGCTAAGTATGCCACGATCTGTTTGCAATTTGTTTTGTTTATATTTTGTCTCTTTGTACATTGGTTTAGTTAAAGAAACAATCAACGGAATCTAAGATGGTCATCAATAAATAGAACTGTTAGCATTGATAGAAAATTGATACGGTTAGCATTTTTGTCACAACCAATGCTGACACTTAATGCATCATTCACACAAAAAAAGAAACTCCAAAAGTAAAGTACCACTGTTTAAATATTTTTA
Source organism: Hippasteria phrygiana (assembly GCA_037893225.1). Lineage (NCBI taxonomy): Eukaryota > Metazoa > Echinodermata > Asteroidea > Valvatida > Goniasteridae > Hippasteria > Hippasteria phrygiana. The sequence goes on from JAZGUH010000826.1 coordinate 283,685, forward strand.
TCTGAGGTGAGACATCCGACAAAACTTCCTAATTTTGTTTTATTTTACCGTCGCATGGCTGCATGTTACATTTTCTTGTCTGCGTTGTGGGGCCTTCGCAATCTCTCCCCGGCATTCTGTCCAGGCACTCCCTACGACGATGCTGACGACCACCATTACAGGAGGCAGAGCAGTCAGTCCAAGACGTCCAGGAGGCAAGGTGAGGACATGGCAAGTTGATACACTGGAAGACACCACCGGAACAATTGCTAAATAGGAAGACAATCAAGAAAACGTCAAAAAGTATTCAAAGGTTGAGCACTTTTATCACTATAAGACTACTTGACTATGATCACCAAGGCAACGGTCACCATAGAAACAATCACATTCAGCTGAATGACACACTCCTTTAAAATGCTGTTTTGAGACATTTATGAACAGACAGATTATTTTTTTTGTCACCATCAAATGAAATAATTAAAAGTCGGAGTATCATTTTTCGAGATAGTCGATCAGTTGGATGAACATTTGATAACTATCCATTTGTTCTAGAAAACAGGTGCGGATCCCATTTAACGATGCAGCTCCATTTAAACTGATGTTTGGAATCATTTCCTTAAAAAAAATCATCTTGATGAGTTAACCAGACCTTTAAGTGAACGTATCATTGAACAGATGATAACACCCCACAGAACAAGGCCATCTCTCAACACGTTTTGTCACAGCGAAGCATCTGTTAGACTATTCACTCCTAACGATCTTCAGCAGAAATAATTCGGAAGGACGTTAGAAATGAAATTGGCGGCTACCCACCATTGGCTACAGGGGAAGTTAAGCACGGTGCCTGGATGGTACGCTCCATTGGCAGGAGTCTCTCTGGGAGTAGCAAGTAATGGTCGGGATCCCAAGGGTTGTGCTGTTGATGCAGCGGGTGTTGGCAACTGCCTTAAGATTGACGTTGATGGAGTAGGGTTGCCCTGGTTGATGAGTGATGCTGGACTGAAAGGTGTGTGCTCCAAATCTAAAAATGCAATGGATACCAGCCAAGAATATTATGCACCAGACAGAAATGTAAAAACAAAAACAAGGGCAGATCTTGGGATAAAAACGAGGATAAGGGAGTGCAATGCTAGCAATGTTAAAATTCACCCATTGAAAAACTAGTAGCATAATTTTAATCATATCTGAATCAATGAAATCAACAGTCATGCCCATCAGGGGTAAGAATTAATAAAGAAAAGGATTATCGAACACATAAATAGGGAACACAAGAAAAACATGCTACAGTAGGGTACATGTAATGAGCCTCACATTCTATTTGACATCCCATTGAAATGTATTCAAGACTGCAGATTTTCCATTGATGCAAGTTGGTCTATTTGAATGATGTTATTTGCTTGTTCATTCCACTCGATTTATACGCAAACCATGGAATGCGCCGATGGAAACAGCATTTCCAGTAGACAGTCTTTAGCACTTACACAATTACAAGAAGAAAACCCGAACTGACAGATGTGACTATCAAATAGGCCTGGATGTAGCAGTTGTCGTAACTGAAGAAACCCCCCTCAAAGTCACGACTCATTAATCGCTGATTATCCTGGCGTTACTGATAGATTTGGGCCACTGCTTAATCAGGCATCTCGTGCTGCTCGGATGGTCTCAGCTACACATCATTAGGGGGACCATTAGAGATCATATCATTGTGTCAAGGGCAGCTAAGATTGTTTGGCCAGCTGAAAGACTGTCAACTTGGCACGTTTACAAAAAAGAAAAAGACGGCCACAAGGGAGAACTCCAGAAGTTTCAGGATTAATTCTTGGCAACAGCTGGCTGGTTCAAATGTGAAATTATAGCAGTCGGCACCAGGCATGAAGAACAGAAAATGGGATCTGCAATCGGGGATGCAAGGTTTTGACCTGCCTGCGTGCTGGTTGCTTTCTGAGACCTTGGGAAAAACTTAACATGTGGGGTGTGAATACTGCCATAGGAAACCTATTGGACTTATCCAGAGAAAACAAAATTATGTTATTAATTTCTTACCCATAGGACAGCTGAGAAGTTGTAGTCTTAATCTGAAGTCTTCACCAGCAGCAGTCACAGGGAGAATAGTGAGTGAGGTTGCAACGATACCTCCGTAGGGAAGATGGATCTCAACGATGGTGGTTGGGTCAGTGTTGCCATGGAAAATCTGAAAAGAAGACGTACAAAATGAACAGATGTCAAAATACTATTGTGACAATACTATGAAAGTAGTATGTATACAAAAATGAGGATTACTGTTCCAATGAAATATTTAAAAGCATACAATAGTTTATAGCAATGAGAGTATACAAAGCAGTGATACAGTAACATATATCTTTATTTTTAGAGCAATGAATGTTACAATTTATTTGCTATTAGGCCTATGGTATCATAAGTTTATAAATTCTGACTAGCGACCTGTCACCACTGAACAAAGATACTGACAAATTATAGGAGACTGCCAATATAGGGCAAGATAGCTCAGTTGGTAGAGCACCAGCATTGTAATGTGGGGGTTGCGGGTGCAAACTCTGCTTTTTCAAAAAAAATTGTTTACCCTATTTAAAAAAAAAAATAAAAAAAAAATAATGAAAATAAGAAATGAAGTTGACAAAAACAAACTGTTTCATGATTTTTCGGGTAAATAAAACAGATTTAACATACCATGGGAGTTACATCATCATCTGACAGGACAGGCCTCAAGATTGTAGAAGATTTTGTCCTAAACAACACAATAAACCTCTCCAAGTAGTCTCCAACACCGGTACCTCCACCCTGCACATTCAGTCCAGTAATACGCTGGGCCTTCTGAAAGGTTAGAGTGAGATAGTCTCCATTCCAGCCGAAGCTATTACTATTATCTGATTTGCTGTTGAGGGCTAATGACGCCGGGGCGTCCGGAGGTAGTTGTATTTCCGCAGCGCATGATTCTGAAAAAGAAATAAATTTGGTCATAATTAAAGATGAGTCAGGTCCGATAAAATTGCACAGGAATATTGCAACAATTAAGCAATATATTATAAACTACTAGAATCCCATATATCCAGAAAAAGGTTAAACATAAAGATTACCATAAAACCAAAAAGTCTTAAATAAGCTTTGGATACATGAGATTGGCATAAAAATAATGGAATTATTCTAATGAAGAAAGGACTGACAGTTAAAATTCAAAACGATCCAATTAATCGAAAATACACTTTCAGACATTCACAGCCTGATAATATCGGAAAAATCAGAACAAAGTTGGAAAAAAAAAAATAACAAGCAAATTTATAGATTTGTTTTTACAATTTGGAAAAAAAAAAATAAGTCTGTTGATGAAGACGTCTTACCTTTGTAAAGAAGTGGCACTTGTTGCACATCATCATCATCATCATCGACGATCAACTGGGAATACGTCTGGACTTGTCTGGTTAATTCTCTCATATCAGACACACACCGACACTCTTTCTGAGGTACACACTTCCCGTCCTGTAAGTACTCGCCCTCCTTACAGCGACATCCTGGTTGGCAGGCCGGCTGGATGCACGCCATCCCTAGGTCCTGACAGTTCAGTGGGCATCGAGTGGCACAGTCATCGTAGATCATACCCAACTCCATACAGATCTCACCTAGAGAACAGAATTGAGGAATCTCAAAATCAAGTTCAACTAAATTTCGAAGATTTATTGTTTGTCTATTGATTCACTATTCATTAAATATTTTTTTAGCCGCGTCGCATCGCAAACGGGGCTCTATAAGTGCTTAGCGTTGTTCTTCTTCTTGTGCCAAATTCGTTTTTGCGACACGGCTCAACAGAAGAGGGCGCTACAACATTTACTATGCTTTACTGATTCATGGGTGGACGACGCGGCTCCTGCACAAATTCGTGCTGTTTTTTGGGTTTTTTTTTTGGGGGGGGGGGTGGGGGGTTAGAAGCGGTCGGGGAGATGCGTCTAATCTTGTGGCAACTTGATCCCACGGCCTGCAAGTTCAAAATCCAATTCTTATTGTTTACGTCAAAACAAACTACAAGGGAAACTGACTCAGTAAATTTGAATAAATTATGTAAAGTGAACAATGAAAACTGGCAGGAATATAATAATGTCTTCATTCATCAGCTGGATGAGTGTCTATGTTTGCTTCCATAAAGACACGTTGTTGCATACCTGGACATGGCTCTGGGTTGCACGGCTTGGATTGTAACAATTCCTCACGACGCGGCCGGCCGCCGTATTTAGCCTCAGTCCTGATGTCACGGCTGCGAGTTTGACTGCCGCCCCCGCATGGTGCGTTGCATCCACTCCACGCCACCCAAGGGCCATACTCACAATCAACTGAATCAAGAATTTCAACAAATTAAAATTCTAACTTTGTTTTGGGGGGGGGGGGGGGGGAGATTTCTAGATAGTTTTTACCAAAGCTTAGATAAACAATTTTAATTATATGCCCACACATCGTGTAGTTCTAACATGAATAGCTTATGCCCACTTTAACAAAGGCTTTGGCAAATGTATTGAAAAACAACAAACTCATATCTACTAGTGACAAATTAACAACTTTATTATACTTGACAAAAACGATTTAGCTTCCATGAGAGATAAGAAGGTCTAATCCATCTCATGTGTTGTGTGGTTCTAAAAAGAATCCAGTTCACTTTCTATTATTATTATTTCTTTTCTTGCATGCAAGTTTGCCCTGAACAAGGCTAACAGCCACGAGGTTCGGAGCTACGAAAAGAAAAAAGAATCAAAGATACATGAGGTAGGAATTAATATTCCTCTTGAAGCAGGAAAGATCGTTAGATGAAGGGAAACATGCACCAGGCAAAGAATTCCACAGAGATACAGAACGAGGGAAAAAGCTATTGGTAGGCCTATAGCTTTTTGTTCTACATAGATCTATAGGTACAGTTAGATTATATTGGTGGGAACAGGCGGAAAGCCGAGTTTCACTCTCAAACACCCTAACTGGAGGAACCAAGCTGGATAAGCCGGTGGAACATTAAGCCAGTTCGGTATTTCAACTGCGCATGTGCACAATGACATTTTATCCCGAATGACCTGCGTGACCTAACGCGCGTGCGTGTGAAATGCAAAAGGTGGTCGCACAATGTTGAATTCAATCAGAATGGGCGTTCGCGTAACATCGCGTGACATTACGTCAGCAATTTTATCCCAAATAACCTTTGACATTTAAAATACCGAACTGGCTTAATGCCATTTCAAACATGATAGATAACACAGACTGTCTGTACATTTACTCCAACAACAGATTCTATAGCTGAAAACTGTTGGCCTATGAGAACTAACCTGGGCACGGTGGTACATTTTCACATATCCTCCTCTCGATACCCTCTCCCTCACAAGCCACGCCCCCATCAGAGAGGGCTGGGCTGGGTTCGGGACTGTTGCATGACCGGAATCTAGTCTTGTAGACTGGTTTATCACTACAGGATTCTGTGCACTCAGCCCACTCTGACCATGAACTCCAACCGCCTGGCACTGAAAATATCACACAGGAAACAGCAGTCAACTATAACTCATGAAATCACCATATGTCACTTTGTAAACAATGACATATAATAATCTTGAATGTGATACAAATATCACAATATGAAAAAAACTGTCGAATTCAACTAATGAAATTATCAATTATCCGAATAAAAGAAAATGTATGTAAAGTGCATGCTAAAAATCGTTTTAATGTCCATGAATCTTCCGTACAAATTAAACTAATCTAATACAACTTGCATAGCATTTATCCACCGAGAAATAATACATTAAAAGCATGCAAACCAATATAAACAATATTTAAATATAAACAATATTTAAATATAAACAATATTTAAATATAAACAATATTTAAATATAAACAATATTTAAATATAAACAATATTTAAATATAAACAATATTTACCTTTGCAAGTCTTGTTCGTACACTGTAATCGTCCGACAACACACTCACTATAAGAGAAAATAAACAAGCATACCAATAAATCCCTCTTTTTACTGGAAGAAAGTTTGTTATGTAAGAGGAATATGTTTCAGGAATGAAAAAACAAACAAGATTGACTTAAAAAAAAAAATCACGCCATATCAATTTTTGAGATGAACTTTGTTTCAGTCGACAACTTTTCCTGGAATAGTTGGAAATACTATCGTGCAGTCATCAAAATGTTTGATGACCTCTTAATATTACTTTCCAACAAACAAATCTAGTGAAGTAAAACGTGAGGTCTCAGGTTCGAATCCTGCTTGTCAGTTTTCCTTGTTAACTTTAAAAAGTGTATTCAAATTTACCTAGTCAGTTTTCCTTGTGGATTGTTTGACGAAGTAAAACTTGAATACATTTTCAAAGTGAACAAAGAAACTGGCAGGAGCGGGATTCGAACCTGCGACCTCCGGGTTACCGTACCGGCACTCTACCAACTGAGCTATCTTGCCCTATGTTGGCGGTCTCCCAAATTGTCAGTATCTTTGTTCGGGTGGGCTAAGTAAAACCTGCGCAGATTTTGAGGGCATTTGGGAATGAAATTTAATTCATCACCAAAGTAATGAGACGGATGACATACCACTGATTACAATCCGCATCAATGACATCTCCTGGGTTCATCTCATAGATATCAGGGGATGATGTTCGTCTTAGCTGTGTGCCGAGGGAGTTTCCGGGTAGACCAGGCAGGTCTGACAGTGTGACTGTACAAGGACACTTGGAGGGTTTGACACAATCGCCATCTTGCAGTAGAAAGTCCTGCCAAAGCAATACGCATCCAAGTTAATTTTCCACTCGTTGGCAGACCGTTAAGAAAAGTTAATCAAGTGAGAGCAGGGGAGGGTGGGGTCGGGGGTGGGGGGGTTAGGCATTAAGGTTGGAAACCCTCTTCCCTGTTCTGTGCCAAATCTTTCTAATTGCTTTTATGGCAGCAGTTTCAGACAACGCAGGCCTATTTGCGGACCTGTTAAAAAATCTAGTTTTTTTTTCTTCTTCTTTTACCCCTTGCCTCTGGCTGTTATCGATAGGGTACTTGTATGTCAAGAACGGGGCTGTGCAGTCAAGCGTAAACGCAAAACAATAGGCACCACACTGAATAGAGTGGTCCTATTCATCGCAATTGGAGCCCCACCTTTCATGTGAATGAAAGCTTTATTTGAAAAAGCTCTATCTATTCATTACACTCTCATTCAAGAACAATATAGTCGCAACATGAATGGATTGAGTACATGCAGGAATGCGCCTATAAACATCAACCAGCCAGGTGGTCTTTTTCAAACCATGGCTATGGACGTCGTCAGTATTAAAGAGGTCAAAAATGCTCGAAGCTCCTGCAAACATTTCTGGATTCACCCCTGTTATACATTTATTCGTCTTAAAGCAACTAAACTCCATGGAGCTCACCCCAGGACACGTGCAGCCTCCTTCACAACCCCTCGGCTTCATGCAGTCTGTGTTCTCTCTCAAATCCTTGCAGCTACGTGGGCAAGTCGTGGCACAAGCTCGATTCACAAATGGGGCAATACACCCTGTGAGAAATGCACAAAAACATTTCACTTTGTTGTAAGTGACGAATGCTCGGGCCCACATAAGATGGAACTGTCGAAATTGTCTAAAACACAATAAGTTTACATTTTGCATCTGCTTAGGAATATTAACGTTGGAGAGACACACCCTTTGGCGACAGTGTTTAAATTCACCTTTTAGTCTTCTCCTAGGCAGCCCTTCACTGTCATGTTTCATCTTGTCATTTGCTTGTTGTTGATGTCCATTTCTCTTTTTTTATGCAATATTTTAGCAGTCCTTTTTAATAATTTTTTTCTAATCCTTTGTATATGTATGTGTTTTTCTTGTATTTCTATAATGACTGCCTAGCCCTACCAACAACTGCTTTTGAGCTTTTCTCACAGGCTTCCTCAAACACTGAACATATGGTGTTACACTACGTCAGGAAGGGAGAAATCCTCGTTTAAAGAGAAGGGTAAGTTTTCTCGTTTCTTCCATAATCCCATTTTTATAAATTTTACAGTCATAAATATTCTGAAGCTGACAAAATCATCTTGAACAAACACATTTCATTTTTAAAGACTGTATTCAGGAAAACAAAGAAAAAAGAAAAACCATAAATGCATATTTAAACAAAACACAAATAGAAAAACATTGTGCCAATTAATAATCCTGATTTTCTAAATTTGAATCCGAGTACAAAGTAGTAATTACTGCTGACCAATATAAATAAGCATTGATTACAAAACTCAGAAGCTTAGATTTCCCAACAAAAAAATATCGTGCCACAATCTATATTCACGCCCACCACCTTTCTCCATTTGTCAAGTAACTAGTTAGTAACTAAATATGGTTCCACGGGGCCCTCGTAGGTTGTGACGCAATGACCTTTGCGCTATGCATAAATATGGACTACATCGATTTCGGCACCATGGACGAAGTTCGTTTGCAGACGACTAGACTCGCTGTGCACCGACGACACTTACTCGGCTTGGAAGTGTATTTTCTGGCAGGTAGAAGTATAGTCAAAGATAGAAGTATATTGAAAGGCTCCGTTTATTTTGTTAACGTGAGTGACATTTGATGTGGAGTCTTAGATGCGCAAAAATCGCCAACACGTGGATATATTACACTGAAATAAGTTGACCTACTTGGACAAGGAGGAAGGTTACACAGCTTCGTTCTGATTTCAGGTCCTTCACACCCCCTGCCACCGTTCTCTGCTCTTGTCCTGCTACGTGTTGAGATCTGTTCCTCTGTCCCACACAGCGCTGTACACTCCGACCACGGGGACCATTCATCCCACCTACAATCAACTTCAGGCAGAAAGACGAACAACATTTTATGTCACATGTTACGACACAATTTATAACTGTCAACAGTCAAACAAAATGGAAGAGTATTTTAACCCTCCCTCTCTCAGTGCCAAATTGGAGCCAACTACCCTATCTATCAAAACCTATCGAGTGACAGGTTGAGACACACAAGCTGTGGGAGAGGAGAGGATTTCGTTTTTTTGATAGGTTGTGATAGTTATAATAGTAGGAGGGTTAATTAAACAGGCAAAATGTTAAACTAGCCTGCTGATACTAACAGGATCCCTTGGAGACCTACATCAATTTATACACACCCTTGGTTGCAAATTATTTCGATCACTTTCACTCATCTTGTATGATTAAGTGATAGCTTTTCCCGCATATTTTGTCAGTATTTGTTGCCACATATTCCTGATCACAGAAAAACAATGTACCATAACAAAGGCACAATCCTGAAACCAAAATTCAACTGAGCACACTAATGCAAAGAAAAAAACCTTTTACTTAAAGACTTCATTTTCTACAATTCCCTCCTCAACCCTAACAGCAGGCTTTCAAGCAGACCCAGGTGAAAAAATTAGGAGAATAGGATCAAATCATGGTAAAAGTAGGGCTTTGCAGGCTTTCAGGATTAGTTTTCATTGATACTCACCCAAGCCCTTCATTGCGTGATTTTTATACGAAAGTGTGTAACACTGTTATGTAAAATATTCAATGGGATTTCATTTTTTTGCAGTTGTGGGACAAACAAGTAAGAACAAGTAGGAAAAACTAGGAATTTCAAGAAAAAAGTAGGAAAAGTATAAGAGCAAGGTAAAACAAATTAGGAAAAATTAGGAAAAAATAGGAAAAGTATAGGAGCAAGGTAAACAAAATTAGGAAAAATTAGGAAAAAGTAGGAAAAGTATAGGAGCAAGGTAAACAAAATTAGGAAAAATTAGGAAAAAGTAGGAAAAGTATAGGAGCAAGGTAAACAAAATTAGGAAAAAGTAGGAAAAAGTAGGAAAAGTAGGAAATAATACTTGAAAGCCTGTAACAGTCCAAAATCCCACAATTTTAATAGGATTTTGCATGCACCTTAGGGGTGTAAAACATCCTACAACAATCCTAGACCTGCCGACACTGTCATTGGCCCTCTATTTACCTGGACACGCCTCCACGAAGCATGGCCGCGTCTCCGCCCCCTTCCCTTCACACTCCAGGCCTCCATTCAGCGGTTCACCGCACATACACTGACGCGACCTCGTGACCCGACCCAGACCACATGACACTGAGCAGGTAGACCACGGACCCCAGTCGCACCAACGACCATCCTCTGCAAGAAAAAGAATCAATCAAATCTAATCAAATCAGGTCAATGTTCACAAATGCAAGAACCTATTTTTTGAAAATAATGGAATCAGAAAACAACGCTCTTCAAGATGGCTGTAAAAAATCTAACGATCTGAAGAGGCGAGTACCTGGACAAGCTTTTAAGTCACATCTGACAGCTTCCATCTTGACTCCGTCCACGCAACGTGGGTCACCCTTGCCTGGTATGCATGCTATAGATCGAACCCTCTTCCCATCAAATCCACACGTTGCATCACACGGTGACCATGGAGACCACTCTGGCCTCAGTGCAGCTGTGGGGGGAAAAAAGGTCAAAGGTTAATGTAAAGGAATTGTGAATTATTCCAAGGTTTTTTGTGAAGATTACATTCATGTATGCATTAAAGTTTAACCTTAGGTATTATTATGAGATGCAGTTGTGGTAGCCTAGACTTAATTGAATCTTGAAAAGACACAATATCAAATAAATAAATACGAAAGAAACTGGAGAATTGAATATATATCTTACCTGTGCACGTGTTGTTTGAACATTTCACAAAGCCATGTTCACAAGTACTGTGGGAATAAAATGGAATAAGTTATTCGTCCTGGTAAACAACAATGATAGCAATACTTCTCTACTGTCTCATGATGTAGATGTTGATGACTACATCGTGACATATTAGAGTGTGGCTATCATTACTGGCTATAGCACTTCTACGCTTAATATGGGTAGAGGAAATTCCTTGCAGTGGACTAGTTACCCATCCCGACCCTATTCATACTGTGAAGAGATCAGATTATCTTGTCTTGTTTCAGTGTGAGGGGCTGGTTCTTCCAGACTTTCCTCTGTAGCCCACACCTCGAGTGGCCTTTGGCCCTGTGATGGGCGATTTGCATAAAAAAACAAAAAGACAATCACACGGCAGGGGAAGAGACGTGCCAAATCTCAACATCCAAAATGACCTTCCCGCAAATAACCTCATCACTGTTAGACACTCACCACTTATTGCACCCATCGTCAGATACTTCTTGTCCTTCTAAATACATACGCCCATCATCAGCTGAGCAGAAGACAGGACAGTCTGGTAGATGACATGACTGCCGATCCTTGGTAGCGCCGTCGCACTGTCTACCACCATTGGATGCAGGTGGGTTAGTTGCTGACCTGAAATTGATCAAGAAGAGGTCACTCACGAGACAAAATGATACGTGAATCCATACAAATCTAAAGCTTTTAGTAATGAGTTGTTAGATTTGTCAACCATAATCTTGAATTATCTCTTAAGAAACAGTGGTAAGGAACCTCTTAAATACGGACAATGGCCATAGCTGCGGTTTGAAAAAGACATCCTGGCTGGTTGTCATCTATACACGCATTCCTGCGCATACTCAATCCATTCATGTTTCAATTATATTGTTCTTGAATGGGAGTGTCGTGAATAGATAGAGTTTTTTCAAACAAAGCTTTCATTCACACAAAAGGGGGGGGGGCTTCAAGTGCGATGAATAGGACCACTCTATTCAGTGTGGTGCCTACTGTGTGCATTTTACGCTTGGCTGCACAGCCCGTTCTTAGCATACCAGCCCCAATCAATAAAAGCCAGACAGGAGGGGTTATAAGTAAAGCGACGCTCACCTGAATCTTATCTTGGCTGCATCTCCACAGGTCTGTTGGCACGATGACCACGTGGACCATGCGCTGAATCCACAATCCACAGGGCAATCATTCTCAGAGCAAGTGATCTTACCATTCTGACAGATGCTGGAATGAAACAAACAGGATGACTGGAATTATGAATCTCCTTTACAGAAACATTTTTTGAGCAAGCTGTGCCTTTGTTTATATTAATCAAGGATGTCGTCGAGTCCATCACAAGTCCCTGCAAGTCCCTGCAAGTCCCTGCATGTCCCTGCAAGTCCATCACAAGCCCTCCAGTCCTGATTCCAATCTCAAGCTATTCAAATGAGCTTTGACAAAGGCGTTCCTTTGTCATTGTTCATCCAGTTACTTGTGACTGTGGCTTTATGAAAGGACTTCTAGCTGACTGGACTTGCGAAAGGACTTGTGAAAGGACTTGCAGGGACTCGACTACAACTCTGATATTTAATAATCAAACTGACGTGCACGGTTTTCCTGGGCCAAAATCTATATAGAGGATATTTAACAGAAGCCGGTGAAATTATCTGATAGACAGGCAGGGTAACTTCCACCATTTGCGAGACCTACTCACCTCCCCCAACCAAATCGGAAACTAAAAATCTTTCTATCCAGTTACAAATCAAATGGTGCAACTATGCAATCTTCTCTGAATAAGAAATTTACATCATAATAATAATAATAATAATAATAATAATAAATCTCCTGGATGCGGCAAATGGGCGACTCTTCCCGAAAAAACCTTATTGGGGCGACACGAGTGTCGCCCTTTTAGAGCACTTTCCCAACGCGCCTTACTAAAAAACACTCCAAAGGGGCGACTTTAACAATAGGGCGACACCAAATTGTCGCCCTATTCGACCAGGTCACCCTAACCCACTCTTTTCCAGGATTATGTGTCGCCCTAACCGGCAATTGAGGAAAATAATAATAATAATTCTAAATCTCCTGGATGCGGCAAATGGGCGACTCTTCCCGAAAAAACTCTAATTGGGCGACACGAGTGTCACCCTTTTAGAGCACTTTCCCCACGCGCCTTACTAAAAAACACTCCAAAGGGGCGACTTTCACAATAGGGCGACAGTTATGTGTCGCCCTATTCGACCAGGTCGCCCTAACCCACTCTTTTCCAGGATTATGTGTCGCCCTATCCGGCAATTGAGGAAAATTAATAATACATTTATATGGCGATTTATGTAAAAAAAAACTCATAGCGCACCACAATAAAACTATAAAAATACGGAATTAATCAAACTTAAAATTAAAAAAGTTACTAAAAGTGCCACAGAAAACAAGACAAGTAATTAAATACGGAAGAAAACTAAGCTATAAAAATAAGTTAAAATACCAGAAAAAGCAATTCAAAATATGATGTAGAAAAAAAAACACTGAAAAAATCAGAAGCCCTAAGAAAGAAAGATAATTAATAAATCGCAAGACAAAATGTGCTATCTGTGCCTACCATGTATTGCACCCGACGCTGTACTTGGAATTAGCCGGCCACAACTTGCTGTCCTTATCCAGACACTCGCACATATCCTGCGGAATGCATTTTCCCTCGCTGTCTTCCAACCAACCATCTCTGCAGCGACATCCTGGCTGGCACTGATCGGCATGACTGCATGCCGTGCCTTGCTGCAGCTGAGCACAGCGGGTTGGGCAGCGATTGCTGCACTTGGAGTCATATATCTTCCCATTGCTACACTTTGGCCCTGTGAGGCAGAGGGTTTAAAAAAAGTTGGGAAAAAGGCAGATTTAAACACTAATTTTCATAAAAATGTATTTCCGATAAAAATTTAGAAACAACATAATGTCAAGGTAAGGGATATATAGATTATTTTAGAATACGGTAGTTGTTAAGAATTTGACAGTGTTTTGTTATCTCATATTTGTATAAATTTGTCCTAACAAATCTAATAAATATATTACAGCAATTACATAACCTAGAATTTCAGGATCAGCCATAATAAAGACTAAACATGTGAAAGGAGGTTTTTAATGAAAGGCTATTTCCAACTTTTGTGACATACCACATGGTTGACTGTTGCAAGTCTTGGTTTCTTTAGCTGGTCCCCGGCATGGTGCCCCGCCGTTCTTGGGTGTGGGGTTGTTGCACTTTCTCGTTCGTTCAGAACCTCCTCCATCACATGACTTGGTGCAGTTTGACCATGGGCTCCATTGAGAGTAACCACCGTTTACTGTTGCATAAGTTACAAGGAACATTTTAGAAGCTATCTCGTCAGGTTTTTCCTTTTAAATGAAGGAACATCGCACTACTGCACTCCAAAATACTCCGGCTTCAGCCATAAGCTCCCATGATTCCACTTCATATCTTTAATGATGGTCTTTATTTCTTAATGATGGTCTATATTTCTTAATGATGGTCTATATTTCTTAATAATGGTCTTTATTTCTTAATAATGGTCTTTATTTCTTAATGATGGTCTTTATTTCTTAATGATGGTCTTTATTTCTTAATAATGGTCTTTATTTCTTAATGATGGTCTTTATTTCTTAATGATGGTCTTTATTTCTTAATGATGGTCTATATTTCTTAATGATGGTCTTTATTTCTTAATGATGGTCTTTATTTCTTAATGATGGTCTTTATTTCTTAATGATGGTCTTTATTTCTTAATGATGGTCTTTATTTCTTAATGATGGTCTTTATTTCTTAATGATGGTCTTTATTTCTTAATGATGGTCTTTATTTCTTAATGATGGTCTATATTTCTTAATGATGGTCTATATTTCTTAATGATGGTCTATATTTCTTAATGATGGTCTTTATTTCTTAATAATGGTCTTTATTTCTTAATGATGGTCTATATTTCTTAATGATGGTCTTTATTTCTTAATGATGGTCTATATTTCTTAATGATGGTCTTTATTTCTTAATAATGGTCTTTATTTCTTAATGATGGTCTTTATTTCTTAATGATGGTCTTTATTTCTTAATGATGGTCTTTATTTCTTAATGATGGTCTATATTTCTTAATGATGGTCTTTATTTCTTAATGATGGTCTTTATTTCTTAATGATGGTCTATATTTCTTAATGATGGTCTTTATTTCTTAATGATGGTCTATATTTCTTAATAATGGTCTTTATTTCTTAATAATGGTCTTTATATTTCTTAATGATGGTCTTTATTTCTTAATTATCCTGGGGTTGCCTGAACAGCTTGAGAGAATAATAACAATAATGTGCATACGTATCCACCATGATCACGGTGCTCAAGGCGCTACATTATTACCCCTGGTCATCAGGCCCATCAATCATTCCTGAAACCTTCTCAGCTCCCTGGGGAGTTTGCAGTCCCGACTGCAAGTTAAGCCGGACATGGGCTAATCAAACACAAAACCACTGCCCTCACAGTTACCCATTTACTCCTGGGTGGAGAGAAGCAATTTGTGGCAAAGTGTCTTGCTCAAGGACACAAGCACCATATGAACCCCCTCCCCCCGGCTGGGCTCAAACCCACAATCTGTAGTATCACTAAGATCTTGAGTCCAGTGCACTATACCACAAGGCCACATCACCCCACAAGAAGGCAGAGGATATTTCAATCCACACAGTGCACCCATGCAGACAGGAATCGAACCAGGGTCAGCAGAGCTGCAAGGCCAGGAACGAACCACTACACCAACCTGACCACCCATATAAGCGGTACCGCACTTACACACACTTGTCTTACCTGAACAAGCCTGTAGACTGCATGGTCTGGTCTCTACAGTATCATTCTTATTGTCACACTCTTTGCCACCATATAATGCAGGGTTGTATGACCGTGTTCGTCGCTCCAGCCCCACCCCACAGGTTCTTGTACATGCCGACCATTCAGACCACTCATTCCATGTACAGTCAATGCCACATGTTCCCGTTTCTTTGCAAGATGGTGGCTTTGTTGCTGTCTCTGTTAGTGACAAAATAATTAGAACAATCATTGTTTAAGTGAAGCCCCCTCTGCTGGTTAAATGAAAACTTGGCAGGCAAAATACTCTCACATATAATATTATTTAGTAATGCTTGATGTACTTTTTGTAGAGTTCGCACCAGAACCTCCTGCTCCCAAGTGCACATAACATTATCTTGTTAAATAACGTAAGGTAACAATTGAGTTGACATTTTTCTTGCGCATCTTTTTAAAGATGGGAAGTTGCTTGGACATCCACTACTCATAGTCTGTACATTTCTTTCAGGACATCATGCAACAAAACTTCTGTTATATTTGAAGACTTTTATAGGCGCAAAAGCCGCTAAACGCCACTTCCCAGAAAAATTAGATAACGATATCAAGTGAAAGCGCTTAATTTAACATGATATCGTTATCTCATTTTTCTAGGAAGTGGCGTTTAGAGGCTTTTGCGACTGAAGTCTTCATTTAGAGTTGGGATATTTTGTTACCTTGGCAACGCTCTGTTGTGCACTCCATGCGGCCATTAACACAGGTGCTGTACAAAAAAACAAAACAATAGAAACAATTATTATCCAAGATAAAAAATGTAACTTATTGCAAGCACAATAACTTTATTCAACGTTGCTAACGTGCAATTATAATTCATAGGATAAAAATGATAAAAATGAAATTTTTGAAAAGTGTCAGGAAAGAACACATCACAACAAAATAGGAGGAAATCTTGTTTCTATTTACATATTTAGCTTATGCTCTGCAAATAAGCCAGTTCGGTATCTCAAAGGTCAAAGGTTACTCGGGATAAAATTGCTGAGGTAATGTCACGCCATGTTACGCGAACGTCCATTCTAATTGAATTTACCACGTGCGCGTTGTGCGACCATCTTTAGCGTTCACACGCACGTGTTATGTCACGCGGGTCATTTGGGATAAAATGTCATTTGTGCACATGCGCAGTTGAAATACCGAACATGGCTAATTTATTAAGATGTTGCAGAAATTAAAATGTTACAACGGTAACCAAAGCGCGTACCAATTATTGCAGGAGGTGAAGACCACATTTCCGGGGAGCACCATATCTCCATGAACCAAGCGATTACCGTCTCGGTCGAGCGCTATCGGCAAACATTCCGACTTCTTGATGTTTTCCAGAGGCAATTCTCCCGTCAACTTTTGAAGATTCAGAATGGAAGTCTTGGACAGGATGCAAGGACATTCCTGGGACATAAAATAAAGTTCACATTTTAAAATCTTATTAGAGCAAGAACAATTTTTTTTTTATTGTTTAAATTTTCAAAGTGAAAGAATTATGTTAGGAAGTCAGGTTAGCCAATTGGTACTTTTCTCGCCTCCCACCGCTGTGACCCAGGTTCGAATCCAACCAGGGCTGACAAGTGGATTATGTGTTTAGTTCCTGCCTGATTCCATGGGTTCCCCCAGAATATCATTCTTGCATTTTCCTACCACGTCTAAAACTGAACTTTGCTTCCTCGTCTTCCTACAAGATTCTTCAGGCTTTTAAGCTGCAGTGGAATATGTGCTTATGGCAAGTCCTGTCTGGAATATTGAATTCAGAGACTGATGGAATAATATACATATATTGACCAGCAGTGAGGGCAATATATAGTATCCTAACAATGCCAAGGCAACACTGGCGGATTTGGCAACCTTCCTGCAATTTTGGAGGCCGCCATTAAAACAAAAAATGTCATTGTGCAATGCATGGGTGATCAGTGTATACATCAACAGCCAGAGCTGTGGTCGAGTCCCTGCAAGTCCAGTCAGAAGTCCTTTCATAAAGCCGCGGTCACAAGTAACTGGATGAACAATGACAAAGGAATGCCTTTTTGAAAGCTCATTTAAATAGCTTGTGATTGGAATTAGGACTGGAGGGCTTGTGATGGATTTTCAGGGACTTGTGATGGATTTGTGATGGACTCGACTGCAGCCCTTTAAAACAGCTGCCCTATGTACAAAATGTGTTCTACAAACTTGGCACTACCAGAGTCCCCCCTCTGTTATCATTCCTGTTGACATATGCCTGTCTGTGTATCCGTTTCTCTACCCGTTTCTTACCTGAGGTGGTACGCATTTTCCCTCCAGCTCCACGTATCCCTGCCTACAGTGACAGCCTCGCTTGCAATCTTCCTGTACACACTCTGCGTCACCCCTCAAATCGGCGCAAGTTCTTGGACAGCGCCCTCCACAGTCTTGTTCGATCTTGTCTCCTACACATGCTGGTATACGTAGGCAAATGCAAATCTTAAATATTTCAAAAAATGAATTAAACCGCTACAATCTAAGTGGTTTGACCTGAAATATACAAATTTAAAGCAACAAATTTAGTTGGTCTAACAAATATTAAATACATGTATAGTATATGCATTTGCATTCAACATTTCTGTTAAAATCCAACTTCAACATTTCACATTTTTGTTTCACCTTTTCCAAAAATAATTACTACTGCTTTTGGATACAAACAAAAATGACTCGATACACACATACAACAAATGATATTTGAATGTAACATTTTTTAGAGTGAACAATGAAAATTGACAAGAGTCGGACATGAACCTGTGACCTCTGTCTCAATTCCATGGTTGATTAAGTTATCCAAGCCATTGAGAGTAACTTGAAATCATACAAGTTGAAAGAGCACCAGACGATAATGATGTTTAGAATTACCCTCGAGTGTCACCTCATAACTATTTGGTTGACAACAAGCCTATAATAAACCTGGGTCTATAGGTCCGACAACTAGGAATTTTTTTTGGGTATCTATTGAAAATTTGTCCTCTATATTAAGATCTGGACCCGGGAAACCGTAAGGGTGGTAGGGCTGACCGTGACCAACCCCGCCACCTCTGTTGTAGCCTAGAGTGGCTTTAAGCTTGTATTAGGCGATAAAAACGCTCAACTTTGACAAAGTCGGATCGAGATCACAGAATACCTACCAGGTTGACATCCTCTTAGTCTGAGCTGAAGTCTTGAGTTGCGACTAGCATTAGTGACCATTACCGACAATGACGAGGCAACGACCCCAGGTTTAGGCAGCGCGATTGTTTCAGTGTCAGCATCATTCTCATTGGCAGCAAAATTCTGCAAAATGCAAAACAGGGTGTGAAAGTGTAAGAAAATGAGTTGGCTGCCCAGCAACTGAAAATGAGTTGCCCAGCAACTAAAACAAAATGGCTTCTGCAGGAGCATTTTTGAAAAATGTCACAAAGTGACTCAACAAGTTTTTGGACAAAATGTCACAGAGTTGTCTAAGGGATGGGGCAATACACTAACGAGCGATAGTCAATTGGCAAGTTGGGTTTACCCTGGGTAAATAAGAAATAGAAAAAATAGATACAAAAACTAGAGTAAAGAGACAATGAATGACGAAACAGCTTGATATTCTCTCCTACCAGCGTTATATCATCCTCTCCTCTGATTGGCTCCAGGGAATCATACTTGCTGACGCGATACGATATCTCCACATTCCTGACGAACGCTCCCGAGCCCCGCCCACCTCCTCTAACCTCCAGAGCGGTTATCTGTTGCTGCTCTGGGAACGAGAATGATACGACCGGGCCTGCTGAGCTTGGATTCCAACCTGATAATAGTACATCGGAGAAAGCCAGGCTTGTTGGAGAATTTGAAGGCAGAGGAAGAAGCTGGTTACAAGAAACTGAAAACAAAAAATTATGACTGATGTTAATTCGTCAATTGGGATTTGAAGGTTTGCATGGTGGACATGGACAAAGTATAGAAGGTTTGCGGTATAACCATGTGAAATTGATCTCTTTTGAGTTGTGTGGTTCTGAGAAGAACTTGACGTTTCAAACAGCATGCTATGTTCGTCGTCAGGAGACTGCTAGACTGTAGCTGGTGCTGGGGCTTAAGTAGTGCTGGCTGGGATCCAGTGCTGGGGGATTAGCTTGGTGAACCGTTTAGGTGGGAGATTCTGTAGCAGGATGCTGAGTTGAGGTTCAAAACAACAGTTTCCTATCAAGGATAAATGTGGAAGTGCCATGGCCTAGTGTTTTGGAGCATTGAATTCGTGGTCTGCGGGTAATTCTGTAAGTTGTGGGTTTGAGCCCAGTCCTGGGCTATAGCACTTCTACGCCTAATATGGGTAGAGGCATTATTAATGCCTTGCAGTGGACTAGTTATACCCATCCGACACTATTCATACTGTGAAGAGATCAGATTATCTTGTCTTGTTTCAGTGTGAGGGGCTGGTTCTTCCACACTTTCCTCTGTAGCCCACACCTCGAGTGGCCCTTGGCCTTGTGATGGGCGATTTCCATAAAAAAAAATAACCACCGAACTCAAAAGAGAATTTTACATGGTGTTTACCGCAAACTTTCTATACTCAATTCATTAATTATAAGAATCTTTATTTCTATTCTGTGAACATGTCGTAATATTTATGGAATAATTATGGACATTTGTGCCCGATTTGATGGCTACAAGGCAAGTATATTTTATACCATCCATTTTTGTTCATCATTTTCCTCATATGGATTGCATTCACCCACCCCCCCCCCAAAAAAAACAAACGAAAAAACACTGATGAACCTTTTGTGTGGCATGGTAAAGTGGGGTCGGTCATTGTTGAAATCAAGGTTATAAAATTGATCGAGAGTCAACAAAATTGATCTAAAAATAATTTTACACAAAAGGACAAACCTAGAGGCTCTTCTTAGCTATACAGTTACCAAGGAAACTAAATCTGCTACTACCTTGAGGACAAACGTCCGTATTGCAAGATTTGGTCTGGTTCTGGGCTCCTTCACATACTAGCATACTGTCAGGATCTGGGGCCGGACTGTTGCATAGTCGGGTCCTTACTTGCATCCCACCTCCACATGACACATCACAATCGGTCCATGGGTACCAGGTCCCCCAGCCAGGAAGCACTGTGCAAGGATGAATATTAACAACATACAAGATTTCAAATCAGGCACGCGGTTCTGGTACAGAATTAAAAAATTTAAATTAAAGTGTTTTTTAATTGTAAACTTTTAAAGTTTAAAGTTCTTCAAAAAACAATTAGCCACCCAATTATGCCTTTTTTAATACTTTTTTTACAGTAACAAATTAAATTTTTGAGATTTTGAGATTTGTTGTGGAATTTTCAAACTTCTCAAAAATGTTCAGAAAATTTATGCTAAAAACCCTGTAGGTTTCTCACAAACATGGCTACTTTTCTATAAAGCAATTAGACATTAACCCCTTGTGTACGGCTGTTATTAATGGGGTGCTGGTATGCAAAGACGGGCTTGTGCAGCCAAGCGTAACACACACAATAGGCAAACAATGGATCGAGTATGCGCAGGAATGCACAAAAAGACTCCAACTAGCCAGGTGGTCTTCTTCAAACCATGGCCAAGGCCATCATCCATATTCAAGAAGTCAACTTACCCGGACATAGTTTCAGCCCTCCACACGGCATCTTCTGCATGTCAGCGCCGACGCAACGATCTCCACCATTACGAGGAGCCGGGTTAGTGCAAGAGCGGTATCGCCGATGGTAACCGGATCCACAGGTCTTATCACACTGTTCCCATGGTGACCAGTCGCTGTAGTTACCATTGACTAATAGTGGTATTTGAAAACACAGTCAATATATTAACTGAAATAGCATGGATATTCACTGAAATCAAATCTAATAACGTTTCGTCTTTCCTGACGATGCTTTACAAATTGTCATCACACTACCAGAACAAAAATCACTTTTATCCAAAATCACTAAGCAAAGAGGCTTAGGTTGTTAAAACTGCCAAACAATACAAGACAGATCGAGCTACCGCTTGAATTAAGAATAATTTGGAACTCAAACAATCGATGATAACGATGGCTTACCAGCACAGCTTCCTTCAGTGCACTTCAAGACACCATTCTTACAAGTACTGTAATCAAGAATGAAAAATAAGGTCGAAATCAACAGGAACATTTATGATAAAGTTGTCTGTGGGAAACCATGAAGCTATCACGGATGCATGGGTGGGTATAGTGGTAGGATTCCAACCTTTATTACCCAAACAAATAGACAAGAAAAGTAGTCTACTTCAGCAAACAGAAAGATAATCTTTCGTCAAACAATCTTGACAAAGAGTCTTCATGAGAATCAGGGTTGGCGCAGTGGTTACTGTCCCCACCTTTCACCGCTGTGGCCCGGGTTCGATTCCTGCCCTGGTCCACATGTGGATTGGGTTTTCAGTCCCTACCTGATTCCGTGGGTTTTCCCCAGAATATTCTTCTGGGGTTTTCCTCCCACCTCTAAAACTGTAACTTCTTCTCATTGTCTTCTCTCTACAGGTTTCTTCAGGCTTTCGAGCTACAGTGCCTAGGGCGCTTTTGAGGAATCCTTGGTTTCATTAACAGAAAGACTTAATAATAATAATAATAATAATAATAATAAGAAATCTCCTAGATGCGGCAAATGGGCGACTCTTTCCGAAATAACTCTATCCGGCAATTGAGGAAAATAATAATAATAATAATAATAATAATAATAATAAATAAATGGTTCTAATCCCACCAGGGGACTATCCTGTTTGAGCCTCGAGCAGGGCACTTTACAATGCTTGTTTCTCTCCATCAAAGCGGCTGTGAATGCTTCCCCGGCAGTTGATATGGATTCCGGAATGACTCTAAACCAGCCAATCAGAGGTAACAATATCTCATGAAGCTCTACGATCCTCCTTTAAAATGCTGATATAATATTCATACATATTTGTGGAAGTGCCCTGGCCTAGTAGTTTGGAGCATTGAATTCGTGGTCTGTGGGTATTCTGCAAATTGTGGGTTCGAGCCCAGTCCTGGGCTATATAGCACTTCTACGCTTAATATGGGTATAGAGGCATTATTAATGCCTTGCAGTGGACTAGTTACCCATCCTGACCCTATTCATATTGTGAAGAGATCAGACTATCTTGTCTTGTTTCAGTGTGAGGGGCTGGTTCTTCCACACTTTCCTCTGTAGCCCACACCTCGAGTGGCCTTTAGTCTTGTGATGGGCGATTTGCATAAAAAAAGGCAAATTTACCAATTCTTGCAGCCAATAGTTACTGATTCCATGGGCATTAATTCCCGTAGCTGGTCTCCTCCCAGATCCGCCATACACATACACTGCTCAGGCTGGACACAGGTACCGTTCTGCAGAAGGCGGCCATCTTGGCATCGACAGATGGAGTGGCAATCTTCATCGATGCAGTCGGCGCTGGTCGCTAATTGCTGACAGTGGACCGGTTGGCAGGTACTCCCACAAGGAATGAACTCCAAGCCCCGCCCACAGCCATCTGGAGAATGTAAACACAGCAATCAACAAATGTTTAATTCTTATTCCATTCAAATTGTTTAGCAGACTTTGGTAAAGATAAAATAATCAAATCTATGCAGAATTTCAGAGATGAAAATGTGAAATCTCTACAGGAATGCGTGAGGCTTTTTATGCAAACTCAGAATACGATATGAGGTCTCTCTCTCTTCTGCTATCATGCCTGGTTGCAGAAGTTGATGTCCATAGATCTCTAGAGTTCTCCGTTGTGAGCTGCTTGAATGAACTGGTTGTTTGTGAGATGTGTATTATTGACCGTTGAAACATGTGCGTTGACACCCTTTGCTTCTCTTTCCCTCAGTATTTCCACCTGTCATATTCTGTTCAATGCCACCCTTCCTTAGTATATATAGCCGAGAAATTTCATTTGTCTTTTCTTGATTTTTTTCTTATTAGACTTTTATTTATTTCTTATTTATCCTGGGTAGCCTGATCAGTGCAAATGCACTGTTCTCCCTCAGGGCCCAGTTTGAATTGAGAGAAGATGCCGAAGGAAATTTCAGTTTTAGTAGCGGGAGGAAAACCACAGAACAGTTATTCTTGGGGAAAACCCACGCACCCACGCAACACAATCCACATAGTGCACCTGGATGGGAATCGAACCGGGGTCACCAGAGGTGGAAGGCGAGGAAAGAACCACTACACCAACCTGACTGCATCTTGTAATCGCATCGATTTCAGATTGCAAGATTTGACACACTATCCCTCCATAAAAATCGTGGGCCTACACCCTCCCCTCCAAAAACATTTTTTTTTTTTGTAGGCCAACTGGTCCCCAGACTTCTAAGCTCTAAAACTGACCTGGGCATTTCTCTAGTCCGCATGGTCTAGTTTCCTCCATCAACTGCCCTGCGCATTCATCACCTCCATTCTGGGGTACTGGACTACTGCAATTCCGTTTCCTGTGCTGCGTTCCTACTCCGCATGTTGCCGTGCAAGTACTCCATTGACCCCACGGACCTGGCATACCATCCACTGTCAATCAAGCATCACATAATATTATCAGATTCATCTTATTTTACGTATAGCGGTGAAATTCATTTAGAATATTAGTACGATCCATATTAGTGATATTTCTGCTATTTACACTGATCTATGGAGTTTTAAACTTGGTTGCCATGGTAATTTGGAGCAGGATGAGAATTTCGTATTTTTTTCCCCAAAAGGGTTTTTTCGAGGGTTTTTCGCCATCCCGTTAAATCAGCAAGAGCCTTATACTGGAAATTTGAAAACTTAATCGTATATAGATTTATTTGTATAAATATTCTTGTATTTGTGAAAATATTTTTGTATTGATGTAAATATTCATTTTTAATTAAAAATGTGTGTAGGCCTTGGGCCAAAATGGAAACCAGTTTTCAAACTGTTTGGGCATGCACACCCTGGGTAAAGAAATGTAATAAATAAATCAATATATAAATACATCTTAAAAAGCATCTGCCTATGCATTCCGGGCTCCTTTACGTGACAATGAAATAAGCATGTGAAAAACTTCTTAATAAAAACCATTTTTAATGAGTTTGCAGCATTAGATTTTGACGTTTTTTCTTAAACCCTCCAAAATCATACAAATGTATTTTTCAAACCACAACTGTAAATTGCAAGATGAGAAATATTTCTAATTGCTTTCCAAATCCCGACATCTCCAACAGCAAGCCAATGGACCACTCCCTGTATTTTGAAGACTTACCCACACAAGCAAACTCATTACATTTCCCGACTTCCGCACGCCCTTCTTCAGAGCAATTCTGCCCTCCATTACGAGGCACGGGGTTGGTGCATGATCTAAAGCGTAGTCTGGTGCCCCAGCCGCAGGTTTTGTCACACGGACTCCATACAGTCCAGCCACTCCAACCACCATTGCAGGGTGTGTCACGGCACTCCATACGTCCAGACTGGCACTCACTGAGCCAGGCAGTGAAGATGAATGAAGTGAAAATTGACAAGAAAACGAGAAATTAATATGTGACCCACTCTGCAAAAAGGGCAATTGAAAATAGTGTTTTATATATAGCTGGAAAGGCCATTTTATAAGCTTTCATATGGAATATGTCTGAGGCCTGTAGCATTTTGCATTCACGTTTGTTTTCAAGCCATTTAAAAAAAAAAAGCAAAAAAAAAAGCAAAGCAATAGATTGAAGCACTCGACACAAACACATTCTTTTGGTTATGAACTAGAATAATATAGGTATCAAAGATGCAAAAAAATTCCCTCCCTTAAAAATCACTTGTTTGAAGAATTTTTCACCCTCTTCACATAGAACGGCTCATTACAAGTACAAGTTAAATATGTGCCCTTTTTGCAGAGCGGGTCACATGGGATCTTACTTGTACAACTTGTAACCACGCAGCCAATCAAGATGATAGACTTGAAGTTTGGCAAATAATTCCCAAACTTTACGTAAATCTTTCCAATTTCAAACCCTTTCTCAAAATGTAGTGTTTATGCTGAGGATAGAACACAGATACTCAAACTAAGGGTAGGCCTACACGAGCCTTCAATTTCCAAGGAGGAAATCTTTGTTAGATCCCAGGTATGTGATAAAGTCAACGAGGATCTATTAACTGATCTTCAAAAAAACTAATTGTTGATAATAACCATGGGAAACTTTTTAACGATTTAACATGATATATTTAAAAGAAAAAATGAAATAATTAAAAATCAATTTGATCGATTAACTCAACGGGGATAATATTCGATAATACATCATTACAAACATCTCTGCCAACCTACCAGATTGCACATTCCTTCTCATTAATGAGGGTCTGTCCAGGCAGATAGAGCTTACTCTCCATGTAACATGAACACTCATTCACAGGAATGCACTGTCCATCATTGTTGAACACACTACCATCTTCGCATCGACAGCTTGGGACACACCTTTTAGGATTTCAAAAGTAAGTCCATTAAACCAACGATCTTCCACAAATAATCTAAGTAAAAAATAGTTGCATAATCAAACCCTTAATTTTTTTTTCAAGAAGTAAAATGTATTCAAAGTTCACAATTCTAATATTGCCAAAAGCTGAAATGAGAGAAAGGATCGAACTAATTTCACAAAAATTGTAAAGTTGGAAGTTTTTCCAAAATAGGAAACGTGGTTTTAGGACATTTGAAAGCTACCTCATTATAAAAACCGCCCATCCATGCCCGGAAAGATAACAAAAACTGCCTATAACTCGCAGACCCTTTTTAAAACAAACATCCTTTGCTGTATTAAATCTAAGCCTGTATGTAACCAATAAAACGCTATTTGAGGACAGCGTATTAAGATTATATTTGTCATTATTAATATTTACATAAATAAAAGGGGTTATGCCGTTCAATAAGCAGAAAACAAAAGCCCAAACTGATTCTTTGCCTGTCCAGTGAACAGGTGACTGGATAAATCACAATTGTTCCATCTGGGCTCAACGCTATGCATGTATAATCACTGGTAAATACTCCTCTATTTTTGACTGCCTGGGAACTGCATATGATAAAGATTTAATGATGTGATCCGCAGAAGTTAGACTCACTTGGTGGCATTGCGACAAGCAACTTCATTGCTCATTTCTAGACATGTTCGCTGGCAGGGTCTGGGCTGGCTACAATCGTCAAAGACGCTTCCCTCCTTGCAGGGTTCTGCATTGAGACGTGAACAAATTATGATTCAAAAAGTTTATTTTTCCTGGTCCAACAATGTTACATGTATGTGTTAATAATAAAAATAGAAAAAACCAATAACAAAATTGGGATGGACTGGGGAGGTGGGGTGTTGCCCCCCTGAAACCACGTCCCCCGATCCACCCTTTGGATCTTACCATTACACGTCTCTGTGTTGCACAATGCCGTCTCCACCTCATCCTTCGTCTCTCCACACGTTAACCCGCCATTCTTAGGTGGTGGGTTGGAGCACGTTCTCAGACGGTACTGAATATCGCCACCGCAAGATTGATCACAGTCAGACCACGGAGTCCATATCGTCCAATTACCATTCACTGTAAAAACCAGAATAAGAAAACTGCATTAGAGGCGGACTACTGGAGATGAATACAAGCTAACGAACCAGTCATGGCCCAATTTCGTAGTGCTGCCTCACGGTCAGCAGGGAAGTTGTGCGTTCACTTCTTATTTTGGCACCCTGCTTAAATTAAGCTACCTTATAATTGTATTACTTTTCCATTTAAACCTTTTTTCCTCTCTCAAATTATCTGCTGATATTATACTGACTGAGATTATAAAAACAACCAAACGAACCAATCATATTTTACGAAATACTTTCCTCACTTTTAACTTCTGTTAATATCAATAGGGTGATTCCAAATATTTCCATATATATCCACACCAGAAAATGATTCCATTTTATACTGTTGCAAGGTAAAATTTCTGTGCAAAATTTTGTACGTGCACATTAGGAACTAATTGTGATTTATTAGGACTTTTGTAAATTTAATGGTAAAATTGTGAATTTGGACAAGGCAGGCAAAATTATTAAATGCATGCTGACCACAAAATTGAGGCAAAAACTGTAAGGTCCTTTCTTCTCATTTGTCACTAACACTGAATTGGCAAATGGCGATCAAAACCATTTTTAAAAATGACATCCCAACCCAGAAGAATTTGAATGGCTTTGCTTACCGGGACAGGGGTCGGTGTTACAAGCCGTCATCTCTTTGGCTGCCTCCTTTCCTCCTTTGCATTCGGCCTCATCCTCAGAATTCAGGCATACACGTGACCTGACCGACTGGCCGTTTCCGCAGGTATGTGAGCAAGAAGACCACTTAGACCATAGCGTCCATCCAATCTTGGCCAATTTGTTTGGTTTGTCAAAGGCGTTTGGTTTGTCAAAGGCTTTTGGCTTGTCAAAAGCTTTTGGCTTGTCATAGCCTTTAGGTTTGTCCAAAACTTTTGGCTTGTCATAGCCTTTAGGTTTGTCCAAAACTTTCGGCTTGTCATAGCCTTTAGGTTTGTCAAAAGCTTTTGGCTTGTCATAGCCTTTAGGTTTGTCAAAAGCTTTCGGCTTGTCATAGCCTTTAGGTTTGTCCAAAACTTTTGGCTTGTCATAGCCTTTAGGTTTGTCCAAAACCTTTGGCTTGTCATAGCCTTTAGGTTTGTCCAAAACTTTCGGCTTGTCATACCCTATTGGGATATCAAATCCTTTCAGTCTGTTAATTTCTTTCTGACTATCAAGTAATTTAAACTGGTCAACTTCTGCAAAAGAAGACAAAGCAAGAGAACAAGATTTAGTCAAAGTACACAATAATGACTGATGTATCCAGCGGGGAGGAGGGAGAATTTTTTTTTACAATTGAAGGTGCCACAATATTATAACCGGTACCATACCCTATCCCACACATTATATTAAAAAAAAGAAACTTTTGTTAAAAAAAAAGAAGAAAAAAAAAGGAATCAGATTCGGCCCCTCTGAACCCCAAAGCTGAATCTGAATTACAAAACACTGAATCAAACAGATCCACGTAGTATTCATCTTTCTAATTGTATGTGTGAATCACAGGCTTATATAACACACTTGCTGTCATGGTTATTTTTACTCAGGTCAGAAGGGTTTGCAGCTGATCTTGGCAGGAGCCCCCGCAGAAAATTCTATCACAAAGAGTGAGCAAAAAATAACACCAAATACCCTTCAATATCAAAGATCCGTAGATTCCTAAAAAAGATACTAAATGATTTGGTCGCAATCAAAATCCCACCAACCTTTCGCACATCCTAAAATGTCAACATCCAGGTTTGTGGAATTGGCCAGACAAATTAATGTTACTTCCAGACGAATGGCAGTCACTCCATCCAGAGACGATGACTCCGGAAAGAAATACGTCTCTGGAATTCCAGGTTGTAAAATAAAAGTCGTGAGCTGGAAAAAAAACAAACAAAGAAATTCATATACATATACATCAATACACTACCCAAAAGGAACAATGGAAAATGAAAAGATTTTAAAACATCACTTTGGCCTAGAAAACTTTAACGACGTACCGCTTGACCTGTCTTAGCATCTGGCACTTCAACAAAATTCTCCTGTCCCGGACTCTTGTATGAGATGATCAAACTCATCACCACTGGAGCGGAAGGCACAAAACCAAGAGCATTCTGCACATTGGTCAGCCTAATTCCCTTTACAATCGATGGTTTGGAAAACTCAGAGAGAAGCTTTGGAGTAAGATCTTTGATGTCCGATATTGGCGCTGGTATCTTCCAAGCTCTGCTAATCTCATCAAGGCTGGACTTGCCTTCAGTAACACGTTCAACTTCAACCCCCGATTCTTTGTCTATTGGTTCCAGGCAGTAGCCTGGTGTTGTGGAAACAACAGGCATTGATGTCATTTCTGTGGTCAGCTCTTCTCCGGCAGGAGTTGTAATGGTGGTAGTTTTAATTTCTTCTCTTGTAGTCACAGCACCAGCTGTGCTTTCGGTCACAGTGGAAACAACTCTTGTCGTCTGGGTTTCTGCAAGATAAAAGTAGAAATGGTTTGTGTTTTCTAAGATACAAAAGCCTTCTCTGAGGTAATAAATCCTACAATCTGGACACGAATCTTACCTTCTGCTGTCGAAATGGCTGGTGATGTTGTTTTGACCGTTGTAGTTTCCTCAGTGGTTGTGCCAAGGGCAAAAGTTTCAACAGTTGTTGTGGTTACTTTGACCATATTTGGAACAGTTTGCTGTTTCTTCGTTGATGGTACTCCCGTTGACATTTCTACATTAAAGGTGAAATAGGCACAATACACAAGATCAATCACAATTTAGAGCCAACCAATATGTGTCAACTGCTACAAAAAATTACCCCAAACCATTTTACTCTCATCTCACACCTTTAATACACAACAAACAAATGCTAAAAGCCGGTGCCTCAATCTTACTCACCTTTTACACAGCCTAAAATGTCAACAACCAGGTTAGTGGAATTGGCTCCACTAATACCGACTACCTCCAGACGAATGCTAGTCACACCATCCAGAGAAGACGATTCCGGAAAGAGATAAGTCTCTGCAATTTCTGGTTGCAGACTCAAAGTCACAAGCTGCAAAAACGAACACAGAATCATTAAGCTACATACAAAATACTAACAAGAAAAGAATTATGCCAAATAGAGAGACTTTGATAAAACCAATCTGCCTGCGAAAATGTCTACCACTTACCGGTTGACCTGTCTTGTCATCTGGCACTTCAATAAAATTCTCCTTTCCTGGAATCTTGTATGAGAAAATTAAATTCATCACTACTGGAGCAAAAGGCGCAAAACCAAGAGCATTCCGCACGTTGGTCAGCCGAATTCCCCTTACAATCGATGGTTTGGAAAACTCAGAGAGAAGCTTTGGAGTAAGATCTTTGATGTCCGATATTGGCGCTGGTATCTTCCAAGCTCTGCTAATCTCATCAAGGCTGGACTTGCCTTCAGTAACACGTTCAACTTCAACCCCTGATTCTTTGTCTATTGGTTCCAGGCAGTAGCCTGGTGTTGTGGAAACAACAGGCATTGATGTCATTTCTGTGGTCAACTCTTCTCCGGCAGGAGTTGTAATGGTGGTAGTTTTAACTTCTTCTCTTGTAGTCACAGCACCAGCTGTGCTTTCGGTCACAGTGGAAACAACTCTTGTCGTCTGGGTTTCTGCAAGATAAAAGTAGAAATGTTTTGTGTTTTCTAAGATTAAAGAAACCTTCTCTGAGGCAATAAATCCTGCAATCTGGTCACAAATCTTACCTTCTTCTGTCGAAATGGCTGGTGATGTTGTTTTGACCGTTGTAGTTTCCTCAGTGGTTGTGCCGAGGGCAGAAGTTTCAACAGTTGTCGTGGTTACTTTGACCGTAGTTGGAACAGTTTGCTGTTCCTTGGTTGATGGTACTCCCGTTGACATTTCTACAATAAAGGGGAAATAAGCACAATACACAAGATCAATCGCAATTTAGAGCCTACCAATATGTGTCACCTGCCACAAACATTACTCCAAACCATTTTACTCTCATCTCACACCTTTATTACACAACAAACAAATGGAAAAAGCCCGTGCCTCAATCTTACTCACCTTTTACACAGCCTAAAATGTCAACAACCAGGTTAGTGGAATTGGCTCCACTAATACCGACTACCTCTAGATGAATGCTAGTCACACCATCCAGAGAAGACGATTCCGGCAAGAGATAAGTCACTGGAATTTCTGGTTGCAGAGTCAAAGTCACAAGCTGCAAAAAGGAACACAAACAAAATTCAGCTACATACAAAAACTATTAAACAAAAGTATTATGTCAAGTAAAGAGACTTCGATGACACCAATCTGCCTGAGAAAATGTCTACCACTTACCGGTTGACCTGTCTTGTCATCTGGCACTTCAATAAAATTCTCCTCTCCTGGACTCTTGTATGAGATGATCAAACTCATCACCACTGGAGCGGAAGGCACAAAACCAAGAGCATTCCGCACGTTGGTCAGCCGAATTCCCTTTACAATCGATGGTTTGGAAAACTCAGAGAGAAGCTTTGGAGTAAGATCTTTGATGTCCGATATTGGCGCTGGTATCTTCCAAGCTCTGCTAATCTCATCAAGGCTGGACTTGCCTTCAGTAACACGTTCAACTTCAACCCCTGATTCTTTGTCTATTGGTTCCAGGCAGTAGCCTGGTGTTGTGGAAACAACAGGCATTGATGTCATTTCTGTGGTCAGCTCTTCTCCGGCAGGAGTTGTAATGGTGGTAGTTTTAACTTCTTCTCTTGTAGTCACAGCACCAGCTGTGCTTTCGGTCACAGTGGAAACAACTCTTGTCGTCTGGGTTTCTGCAAGATAAAAGTAGAAATGGTTTGTGTTTTCTAAGATACAAAAGCCTTCTCTGAGGTAATAAATCCTACAATCTGGACACAAATCTTACCTTCTGCTGTCGAAATGGCTGGTGATGTTGTTTTGACCGTTGTAGTTTCCTCAGTGGTTGTGCCGAGGGCAGAAGTTTCAACAGTTGTTGTGGTTACTTTGACCGTAGTTGGAACAGTTTGCCGTTCCTGCGTTGATGGTACTCCCGTTGACATTTCTACAATAAAGGTGAAATATACACATATTCAATCAAAATATCAATATGTGTCACCTGCCACCAAAAAAATTACTCCAAACCATTTTATTCTCATCTCACACCTTTAATACACAACAAACAAATGCAAAAAGCCCGTGCCTCAATCTTACTCACCTTTTACACAGCCTAAAATGTCAACAACCAGGTTAGTGGAATTGGCTCCACTAATACCGACTACCTCCAGACGAATGCTAGTCACACCATCCAGAGAAGACGATTCCGGAAAGAGATAAGTCTCTGCAATTTCTGGTTGCAGACTCAAAGTCACAAGCTGCAAAAACGAACACAGAATCATTAAGCTACATACAAAATACTAACAAGAAAAGAATTATGCCAAATAGAGAGACTTTGATAAAACCAATCTGCCTGCGAAAATGTCTACCACTTACCGGTTGACCTGTCTTGTCATCTGGCACTTCAATAAAATTCTCCTTTCCTGGAATCTTGTATGAGAAAATTAAATTCATCACTACTGGAGCAAAAGGCGCAAAACCAAGAGCATTCCGCACGTTGGTCAGCCGAATTCCCCTTACAATCGATGGTTTGGAAAACTCAGAGAGAAGCTTTGGAGTAAGATCTTTGATGTCCGATATTGGCGCTGGTATCTTCCAAGCTCTGCTAATCTCATCAAGGCTGGACTTGCCTTCAGTAACACGTTCAACTTCAACCCCTGATTCTTTGTCTATTGGTTCCAGGCAGTAGCCTGGTGTTGTGGAAACAACAGGCATTGATGTCATTTCTGTGGTCAACTCTTCTCCGGCAGGAGTTGTAATGGTGGTAGTTTTAACTTCTTCTCTTGTAGTCACAGCACCAGCTGTGCTTTCGGTCACAGTGGAAACAACTCTTGTCGTCTGGGTTTCTGCAAGATAAAAGTAGAAATGTTTTGTGTTTTCTAAGATTAAAGAAACCTTCTCTGAGGCAATAAATCCTGCAATCTGGTCACAAATCTTACCTTCTTCTGTCGAAATGGCTGGTGATGTTGTTTTGACCGTTGTAGTTTCCTCAGTGGTTGTGCCGAGGGCAGAAGTTTCAATAGTTGTCGTGGTTACTTTGACCGTAGTTGGAACAGTTTGCTGTTCCTTGGTTGATGGTACTCCCGTTGACATTTCTACAATAAAGGGGAAATAAGCACAATACACAAGATCAATCGCAATTTAGAGCCTACCAATATGTGTCACCTGCCACAAACATTACTCCAAACCATTTTACTCTCATCTCACACCTTTATTACACAACAAACAAATGGAAAAAGCCCGTGCCTCAATCTTACTCACCTTTTACACAGCCTAAAATGTCAACAACCAGGTTAGTGGAATTGGCTCCACTAATACCGACTACCTCTAGATGAATGCTAGTCACACCATCCAGAGAAGACGATTCCGGCAAGAGATAAGTCACTGGAATTTCTGGTTGCAGAGTCAAAGTCACAAGCTGCAAAAACGAACACAGAATCATTAAGCTACATACAAAATACTAACAAGAAAAGAATTATGCCAAATACAGAGACTTTGATGACACCAATCTGCCTGAGAAAATGTCTACCACTTACCGGTTGACCTGTCTTGTCATCTGGCACTTCAATAAAATTATCCTCTCCTGGACTCTTGTATGAGAAAATGATACTCATCACCACTGTAGCGGAAGGCGGAAAACCAAGAGGATTCCGCACATTGGTCAGCCGAATTCCCCTTACAATCGATGGTTTGGAAAACTCAGAGAGAAGCTTTGGAGTAAGATCTTTGATGTCCGATATTGGCGCTGGTATCTTCCAAGCTCTGCTAATCTCATCAAGGCTGGACTTGCCTTCAGTAACACGTTCAACTTCAAGCCCTGATTCTTTGTCTATTGGTTCCAGGCAGTAGCCTGGTGTTGTGGAAACAACAGGCATTGATGTCATTTCTGTGGTCAGCTCTTCTCCGGCAGGAGTTGTAATGGTGGTAGTTTTAACTTCTTCTCTTGTAGTCACAGCACCAGCTGTGTTTTCGGTCACAGTGGAAACAACTCTTGTCGTCTGGGTTTCTGCAAAATAAAAGTAGAAATGGTTTGTGTTTTCTAAGATACAAAAGCCTTCTCTGAGGTAATAAATCCTACAATCTGGACACAAATCTTACCTTCTGCTGTCGAAATGGCTTGTGATGTTGTTTTGACCGTTGTAGTTTCCTCAGTGGTTGTGCCGAGGGCAGAAGTTTCAACAGTTGTCGTGGTTACTTTGACCGTAGTTGGAACAGTTTGCCGTTCCTGCGTTGATGGTACTCCCGTTGACATTTCTACAATAAAGGTGAAATATACACATATTCAATCAAAATATCAATATGTGTCAACTGCCACAAAAAAATTACTCCAAACCATTTTACTCTTATCTCACACCTTTAATACACAACAAACAAATGCAAAAAGCCCGTGCCTCAATCTTACTCACCTTTTACACAGCCTAAAATGTCAACAACCAGGTTAGTGGAATTGGCTCCACTAATACCGACTACCTCCAGACGAATGCTAGTCACACCATCCAGAGAAGACGATTCCGGAAAGAGATAAGTCTCTGCAATTTCTGGTTGCAGACTCAAAGTCACAAGCTGCAAAAACGAACACAGAATCATTAAGCTACATACAAAATACTAACAAGAAAAGAATTATGCCAAATAAAGAGACTTTGAAAAACCAATCTGCCTGAGAAAATGTCTACCACTTACCGGTTGACCTGTCTTGTCATCTGGCACTTCAATAAAATTCTCCTCTCCTGGACTCTTGTATGAGAAAATGATACTCATCATCACCACTGGAGTGGAAGGCGCAAAACCAAGAGCATTCTGCACATTGGTCAGCCTAATTCCCCTAACAATCGATGGTTTGGAAAACTCAGAGAGAAGCTTTGGAGTAAGATCTTTGATGTCCGATATTGGCGCTGGTATCTTCCAAGCTCTGCTAATCTCATCAAGGCTGGACTTGCCTTCAGTAACACGTTCAACTTCAAGCCCTGATTCTTTGTCTATTGGTTCCAGGCAGTAGCCTGGTGTTGTGGAAACAACAGGCATTGATGTAATTTCTGTGGTCAGCTCTTCTCCGGCAGGAGTTGTAATGGTGGTAGTTTTAACTTCTTCTCTTGTAGTCACAGCACCAGCTGTGCTTTCGGTCACAGTGGAAACAACTCTTGTCGTCTGGGTTTCTGCAAGATAAAAGTAGAAATGGTTTGTGTTTTCTAAGATACAAAAGCCTTCTCTGAGGTAATAGATCCTACAATCTGGACACAAATCTTACCTTCTGCTGTCGAAATGGCTGGTGATGTTGTTTTGGCCGTTGTAGTTTCCTCAGTGGTTGTGCCGAGGGCAGAAGTTTCAACAGTTGTCGTGGTTACTTTGACAATAGTTGGAACAGTAGGCTGTTCCTTCGTTGATGGTACTCCCGTTGACATTTCTACAATAAAGGGGAAATATAGGCACAATACACAAGATTAATCGCAATTTAAAGCCTCCCAAATATGTGTCACCTGCCACCAAAAATTACTCCAAACCATTTTACTCTTATCTCACACCTTTAATACACAAAAAGCCCGTGCTTCAATCTTACTCACCTTTTACACAGCCTAAAATGTCAACAACCAGGTTAGTGGAATTGGCTCCACTAATACCGACTACCTCCAGACGAATGCTAGTCACACCATCCAGAGAAGACGATTCCGGAAAGAGATAAGTCTCTGCAATTTCTGGTTGCAGACTCAAAGTCACAAGCTGCAAAAACGAACACAGAATCATTAAGCTACATACAAAATACTTACAAGAAAAGAATTATGCCAAATAGAGAGACTTTGATAAAACCAATCTGCCTGAGAAAATGTCTACCACTTACCGGTTGACCTGTCTTGTCATCTGGCACTTCAATAAAATTCTCCTTTCCTGGACTCTTGTATGAGAAAATGATATTCATCACTACTGGAGCAAGAGGCGCAAAACCAAGAGCATTCCGCACGTTGGTCAGCCGAATTCCCCTTACAATCGATGGTTTGTAAAACTCAGAGAGAAGCTTTGGAGTAAGATCTTTGATGTCCGATATTGGCGCTGGTATCTTCCAAGCTCTGCTAATCTCATCAAGGCTGGACTTGCCTTCAGTAACACGTTCAACTTCAACCCCTGATTCTTTGTCTATTGGTTCCAGGCAGTAGCCTGGTGTTGTGGAAACAACAGGCATTGATGTCATTTCTGTGGTCAGCTCTTCTCCGGCAGGAGTTGTAATGGTGGTAGTTTTAACTTCTTCTCTTGTAGTCACAGCACCAGCTGTGCTTTTGGTCACAGTGGAAACAACTCTTGTCGTCTGGGTTTCTGCAAGATAAAAGTAGAAATGGTTTGTGTTTTCTAAGATACAAAAGCCTTCTCTGAGGTAATAAATCCTACAATCTGGACACAAATCTTACCTTCTGCTGTCGAAATGGCTGGTGATGTTGTTTTGACCGTTGTAGTTTCCTCAGTGGTTGTGCCGAGGGCAGAAGTTTCAACAGTTGTCGTGGTTACTTTGACCGTAGTTGGAACAGTTTGCCGTTCCTGCGTTGATGGTACTCCCGTTGACATTTCTACAATATAGGTGAAATATACACATATTCAATCAAAATATCAATATGTGTCACCTGCCACAAAAAAATTACTCCAAACAGTTGTCGTGGTTACTTTGACCATAGTGGGAACAGTTTGCTGTTCCTGCGTTGATGGTACTCCCGTTGACATTTCTACAATAAAGGGGAAATATAGGCACAATACACAAGATTAATCGCAATTTAAAGCCTCCCAAATATGTGTCACCTGCCACAAAAAATTATCCAAACCATTTTACTCTTATCTCACACCTTTAATACACAACAAACAAATGCAAAAAGCCCGTGCTTCAATCTTACTCACCTTTTACACAGCCTAAAATGTCAACAACCAGGTTAGTGGAATTGGCTCCACTAATACCGACTACCTCCAGACGAATGCTAGTCACACCATCCAGAGAAGACGATTCCGGAAAGAGATAAGTCTCTGCAATTTCTGGTTGCAGACTCAAAGTCACAAGCTGCAAAAACGAACACAGAATCATTAAGCTACATACAAAATACTAACAAGAAAAGAATTATGCCAAATAAAGAGACTTTGATAAAACCAATCTGCCTGAGAAAATGTTACCACTTACCGGTTGACCTGTCTTGTCATCTGGCACTTCAATAAAATTCTCCTCTCCTGGACTCTTGTATGAGAAAATGATACTCATCATCACCACTGGAGTGGAAGGCGCAAAACCAAGAGCATTCTGCACATTGGTCAGCCTAATTCCCCTAACAATCGATGGTTTGGAAAACTCAGAGAGAAGCTTTGGAGTAAGATCTTTGATGTCCGATATTGGCGCTGGTATCTTCCAAGCTCTGCTAATCTCATCAAGGCTGGACTTGCCTTCAGTAACACGTTCAACTTCAACCCCTGATTCTTTGTCTATTGGTTCCAGGCAGTAGCCTGGTGTTGTGGAAACAACAGGCATTGATGTAATTTCTGTGGTCAGCTCTTCTCCGGCAGGAGTTGTAATGGTGGTAGTTTTAACTTCTTCTCTTGTAGTCACAGCACCAGCTGTGCTTTCGGTCACAGTGGAAACAACTCTTGTCGTCTGGGTTTCTGCAAGATAAAAGTAGAAATGGTTTGTGTTTTCTAAGATACAAAAGCCTTCTCTGAGGTAATAAATCCTACAATCTGGACACGAATCTTACCTTCTGCTGTCGAAATGGCTGGTGATGTTGTTTTGACCGTTGTAGTTTCCCCAGTGGTTGTGCCAAGGGCAAAAGTTTCAACAGTTGTCGTGGTTACTTTGACCATATTTGGAACAGTTTGCTGTTTCTTCGTTGATGGTACTCCCGTTGACATTTCTACATTAAAGGTGAAATAGGCACAATACACAAGATCAATCACAATTTAGAGCCAACCAATATGTGTCAACTGCTACAAAAAATTACCCCAAACCATTTTACTCTCATCTCACACCTTTAATACACAACAAACAAATGCTAAAAGCCGGTGCCTCAATCTTACTCACCTTTTACACAGCCTAAAATGTCAACAACCAGGTTAGTGGAATTGGCTCCACTAATACCGACTACCTCCAGACGAATGCTAGTCACACCATCCAGAGAAGACGATTCCGGAAAGAGATAAGTCACTGGAATTTTTGGTTGCAGAGTCAAAGTCACAAGCTGCAAAAAGGAACACAAACAAAATTCAGCTACATACAAAAACTATTAAACAAAAGTATTATGCCAAGTAAAGAGACTTCGATGACACCAATCTGCCTGAGAAAATGTCTACCACTTACCGGTTGACCTGTCTTGTCATCTGGCACTTCAATAAAATTCTCCTCTCCTGGACTCTTGTATGAGATGATCAAACTCATCACCACTGGAGCGGAAGGCACAAAACCAAGAGCATTCCGCACGTTGGTCAGCCGAATTCCCTTTACAATCGATGGTTTGGAAAACTCAGAGAGAAGCTTTGGAGTAAGATCTTTGATGTCCGATATTGGCGCTGGTATCTTCCAAGCTCTGCTAATCTCATCAAGGCTGGACTTGCCTTCAGTAACACGTTCAACTTCAACCCCTGATTCTTTGTCTATTGGTTCCAGGCAGTAGCCTGGTGTTGTGGAAACAACAGGCATTGATGTCATTTCTGTGGTCAGCTCTTCTCCGGCAGGAGTTGTAATGGTGGTAGTTTTAACTTCTTCTCTTGTAGTCACAGCACCAGCTGTGCTTTCGGTCACAGTGGAAACAACTCTTGTCGTCTGGGTTTCTGCAAGATAAAAGTAGAAATGGTTTGTGTTTTCTAAGATACAAAAGCCTTCTCTGAGGTAATAAATCCTACAATCTGGACACAAATCTTACCTTCTGCTGTCGAAATGGCTGGTGATGTTGTTTTGACCGTTGTAGTTTCCTCAGTGGTTGTGCCGAGGGCAGAAGTTTCAACAGTTGTTGTGGTTACTTTGACCGTAGTTGGAACAGTTTGCCGTTCCTGCGTTGATGGTACTCCCGTTGACATTTCTACAATAAAGGTGAAATATACACATATTCAATCAAAATATCAATATGTGTCACCTGCCACCAAAAAAATTACTCCAAACCATCTTATTCTCATCTCACACCTTTAATACACAACAAACAAATGCTAAAAGCCGGTGCCTCAATCTTACTCACCTTTTACACAGCCTAAAATGTCAACAACCAGGTTAGTGGAATTGGCTCCACTAATACCGACTACCTCCAGACGAATGCTAGTCACACCATCCAGAGAAGACGATTCCGGAAAGAGATAAGTCTCTGCAATTTCTGGTTGCAGACTCAAAGTCACAAGCTGCAAAAACGAACACAGAATCATTAAGCTACATACAAAATACTAACAAGAAAAGAATTATGCCAAATAGAGAGACTTTGATAAAACCAATCTGCCTGCGAAAATGTCTACCACTTACCGGTTGACCTGTCTTGTCATCTGGCACTTCAATAAAATTCTCCTTTCCTGGAATCTTGTATGAGAAAATTAAATTCATCACTACTGGAGCAAAAGGCGCAAAACCAAGAGCATTCCGCACGTTGGTCAGCCGAATTCCCCTTACAATCGATGGTTTGGAAAACTCAGAGAGAAGCTTTGGAGTAAGATCTTTGATGTCCGATATTGGCGCTGGTATCTTCCAAGCTCTGCTAATCTCATCAAGGCTGGACTTGCCTTCAGTAACACGTTCAACTTCAACCCCTGATTCTTTGTCTATTGGTTCCAGGCAGTAGCCTGGTGTTGTGGAAACAACAGGCATTGATGTCATTTCTGTGGTCAACTCTTCTCCGGCAGGAGTTGTAATGGTGGTAGTTTTAACTTCTTCTCTTGTAGTCACAGCACCAGCTGTGCTTTCGGTCACAGTGGAAACAACTCTTGTCGTCTGGGTTTCTGCAAGATAAAAGTAGAAATGTTTTGTGTTTTCTAAGATTAAAGAAACCTTCTCTGAGGCAATAAATCCTGCAATCTGGTCACAAATCTTACCTTCTTCTGTCGAAATGGCTGGTGATGTTGTTTTGACCGTTGTAGTTTCCTCAGTGGTTGTGCCGAGGGCAGAAGTTTCAACAGTTGTCGTGGTTACTTTGACCGTAGTTGGAACAGTTTGCTGTTCCTTGGTTGATGGTACTCCCGTTGACATTTCTACAATAAAGGGGAAATAAGCACAATACACAAGATCAATCGCAATTTAGAGCCTACCAATATGTGTCACCTGCCACAAACATTACTCCAAACCATTTTACTCTCATCTCACACCTTTATTACACAACAAACAAATGGAAAAAGCCCGTGCCTCAATCTTACTCACCTTTTACACAGCCTAAAATGTCAACAACCAGGTTAGTGGAATTGGCTCCACTAATACCGACTACCTCTAGATGAATGCTAGTCACACCATCCAGAGAAGACGATTCCGGCAAGAGATAAGTCACTGGAATTTCTGGTTGCAGAGTCAAAGTCACAAGCTGCAAAAACGAACACAGAATCATTAAGCTACATACAAAATACTAACAAGAAAAGAATTATGCCAAATAAAGAGACTTTGATAAAACCAATCTGCCTGAGAAAATGTCTACCACTTACCGGTTGACCTGTCTTGTCATCTGGCACTTCAATAAAATTATCCTCTCCTGGACTCTTGTATGAGAAAATGATACTCATCACCACTGTAGCGGAAGGCGGAAAACCAAGAGGATTCCGCACATTGGTCAGCCGAATTCCCCTTACAATCGATGGTTTGGAAAACTCAGAGAGAAGCTTTGGAGTAAGATCTTTGATGTCCGATATTGGCGCTGGTATCTTCCAAGCTCTGCTAATCTCATCAAGGCTGGACTTGCCTTCAGTAACACGTTCAACTTCAACCCCTGATTCTTTGTCTATTGG
Organism: Hippasteria phrygiana; assembly: GCA_037893225.1. Classification (NCBI taxonomy): domain Eukaryota; kingdom Metazoa; phylum Echinodermata; class Asteroidea; order Valvatida; family Goniasteridae; genus Hippasteria; species Hippasteria phrygiana. Next base: position 324,685 of record JAZGUH010000826.1, read on the forward strand.
TTCCAGGCAGTAGCCTGGTGTTGTGGAAACAACAGGCATTGATGTCATTTCTGTGGTCAGCTCTTCTCCGGCAGGAGTTGTAATGGTGGTAGTTTTAACTTCTTCTCTTGTAGTCACAGCACCAGCTGTGTTTTTGGTCACAGTGGAAACAACTCTTGTCGTCTGGGTTTCTGCAAAATAAAAGTAGAAATGGTTTGTGTTTTCTAAGATACAAAAGCCTTCTCTGAGGTAATAAATCCTACAATCTGGACACAAATCTTACCTTCTGCTGTCGAAATGGCTTGTGATGTTGTTTTGACCGTTGTAGTTTCCTCAGTGGTTGTGCCGAGGGCAGAAGTTTCAACAGTTGTCGTGGTTACTTTGACCGTAGTTGGAACAGTTTGCCGTTCCTGCGTTGATGGTACTCCCGTTGACATTTCTACAATAAAGGTGAAATATACACATATTCAATCAAAATATCAATATGTGTCAACTGCCACAAAAAAATTACTCCAAACAGTTGTCGTGGTTACTTTGACCATAGTGGGAACAGTTTGCTGTTCCTTCGTTGATGGTACTCCCGTTGACATTTCTACAATAAAGGGGAAATACACACATATTCAATCACAATATCAATATGAGTCACCTGCCACAAAAAATTACTCCAAACCATTTTACTCTTATCTCACACCTTTAATACACAAAAAGCCCGTGCTTCAATCTTACTCACCTTTTACACAGCCTAAAATGTCAACAACCAGGTTAGTGGAATTGGCTCCACTAATACCGACTACCTCCAGACGAATGCTAGTCACACCATCCAGAGAAGACGATTCCGGAAAGAGATAAGTCACTGGAATTTCTGGTTGCAGACTCAAAGTCACAAGCTGCAAAAACGAACACAGAATCATTAAGCTACATACAAAATACTTACAAGAAAAGAATTATGCCAAATAGAGAGACTTTGATCAAACCAATCTGCCTGAGAAAATGTCTACCACTTACCGGTTGACCTGTCTTGTCATCTGGCACTTCAATAAAATTCTCCTTTCCTGGACTCTTGTATGAGAAAATGATATTCATCACTACTGGAGCAAGAGGCGCAAAACCAAGAGCATTCCGCACGTTGGTCAGCCGAATTCCCCTTACAATCGATGGTTTGTAAAACTCAGAGAGAAGCTTTGGAGTAAGATCTTTGATGTCCGATATTGGCGCTGGTATCTTCCAAGCTCTGCTAATCTCATCAAGGCTGGACTTGCCTTCAGTAACACGTTCAACTTCAACCCCTGATTCTTTGTCTATTGGTTCCAGGCAGTAGCCTGGTGTTGTGGAAACAACAGGCATTGATGTCATTTCTGTGGTCAGCTCTTCTCCGGCAGGAGTTGTAATGGTGGTAGTTTTAACTTCTTCTCTTGTAGTCACAGCACCAGCTGTGCTTTCAGTCACAGTGGAAACAACTCTTGTCGTCTGGGTTTCTGCAAGATAAAAGTAGAAATGGTTTGTGTTTTCTAAGATACAAAAGCCTTCTCTGAGGTCATATGAATTTGTTAACCCCACTTTTGTTCACTTAATTTCACAGTTTAAATCTGGGGCGTAGAGTATACCACAGAGGTCTAGGGTTATTAAATTGGATTAACGCTGGCCCTGTGTAGCTGTGTGTTCGGCCCTGAAATGTGGCCCGGCACACTCCATTCACAAAATGGGTAAAACAAAACATGTTTGCACTAGGGCATGCATAAACACAGACACTGGTTTATAGCTGCAAGTAGGAAACGAAGATATAGTTAAGTTTAGTAATTGTTAAATTTTCTAAACAACACATAATCTCAATTATTTTGGAAAAGACATACGTATGTGGGTGTACATGCATATATATATACTCCCCACATACAAAATGGTACGGCCCAATAAACAAGTGTATGTTCTTTGCATCACATAATTTCTGTAGCTGCCTTGAATGAACAGTATTCAGTTCCAACTTTACATTATTTCAAAATGAAATTAACTCCTCAAAATAACACAGTTTTAATCCCAGATAACTGATTCACAAATGGATAGTTTTTAAATGTCTTAGTTACAGTAAAATCGAAGAAAATCTGTCTTGTAAAACGGGTGATGAGCAGAGTCCAAGATCATGTAACGCGTGGTAAGCAATGGTAGATCGATGTAAGTCTAGAACAATGCCTTATCGATCGAAAGTTGTCATTGGCCACTTTTTTCTTTGTGAAAAGTACGTAGGTTTTTTCCAACCAATCATAACAGGTTTTACATGTAAGGAAAGAGGAGGATCTAAGCTATTCGATTCCGTTTAACCCCGTACGATTCGATACTCCAGTAAGGAGTTACAGTCAAAAGAGTCGACGTGAGGGCGCTCAATCGGTGCGTTTACACAGAAAAATGATGAAAAGTTCACATTTTCAAAGCCGAAAGTACGTGGATTTTTTTCAAGATAAAATATATGTATATATATCACGAGAACGACAAAGAGTTAAATCGTATAGAACCGTTTAACCTGGTGAAAAATACCTCATAGTTATCAAACTATGACTCAAAACGTCTAAAAAGAGGGTCATTTAACGCGGATTTTCGCCCGGAAATGGGCCCCGAACAGAGGTTTGAGCTTAAGTGAACACAACAAATTCATATGAATATATCCTACAATCTGGACACAAATCTTACCTTCTGCTGTTGAAATGGCTGGTGATGTTGTTTTGACCGTTGTAGTTTCCTCAGTGGTTGTGCCGAGGGCAGAAGTTTCAACAGTTGTCGTGGTTACTTTGACAATAGTTGGAACAGTAGGCTGTTCCTTCGTTGATGGTACTCCCGTTGACATTTCTACAATAAAGGGGAAATACACAATACACAAGATTAATCGCAATTTAAAGCCTCCCAAATATGTGTCACCTGCCACAAAAAATTACTCCAAACCATTTTACTCTTATCTCACACCTTTAATACACAACAAACAAATGCAAAAAGCCCGTGCCTCAATCTTACTCACCTTTTACACAGCCTAAAATGTCAACAACCAGGTTAGTGGAATTGGCTCCACTAATACCGACTACCTCCAGACGAATGCTAGTCACACCATCCAGAGAAGACGATTCCGGAAAGAGATAAGTCTCTGCAATTTCTGGTTGCAGACTCAAAGTCACAAGCTGCAAAAACGAACACAGAATCATTAAGCTACATACAAAATACAAACAAGAAAAGAATTATGCCAAATAAAGAGACTTTGATAAAACCAATCTGCCTGAGAAAATGTCTACCACTTACCGGTTGACCTGTCTTGTCATCTGGCACTTCAATAAAATTATCCTCTCCTGGACTCTTGTATGAGAAAATGATACTCATCACCACTGGAGTGGAAGGCGCAAAACCAAGAGCATTCTGCACATTGGTCAGCCGAATTCCCCTAACAATCGATGGTTTGGAAAACTCAGAGAGAAGCTTTGGAGTAAGATCTTTGATGTCCGATATTGGCACTGGTATCTTCCAAGCTCTGCTAATCTCATCAAGGCTGGACTTGCCTTCAGTAACACGTTCAACTTCAAGCCCTGATTCTTTGTCTATTGGTTCCAGGCAGTATCCTGGTGTTGTGGAAACAACAGGCATTGATGTCATTTCTGTGGTCAGCTCTTCTCCGGCAGGAGTTGTAATGGTGGTAGTTTTAACTTCTTCTCTTGTAGTCACAGCACCAGCTGTGCTTTTGGTCACAGTGGAAACAACTCTTGTCGTCTGGGTTTCTGCAAGATAAAAGTAGAAATGGTTTGTGTTTTCTAAGATACAAAAGCCTTCTCTGAGGTAATAAATCCTACAATCTGGACACAAATCTTACCTTCTGCTGTCGAAATGGCTGGTGATGTTGTTTTGGCCGTTGTAGTTTCCTCAGTGGTTGTGCCGAGGGCAGAAGTTTCAACAGTTGTCGTGGTTACTTTGACAATAGTTGGAACAGTAGGCTGTTCCTTCGTTGATGGTACTCCCGTTGACATTTCTACAATAAAGGGGAAATATAGGCACAATACACAAGATTAATCGCAATTTAAAGCCTCCCAAATATGTGTCACCTGCCACCAAAAATTACTCCAAACCATTTTACTCTTATCTCACACCTTTAATACACAAAAAGCCCGTGCTTCAATCTTACTCACCTTTTACACAGCCTAAAATGTCAACAACCAGATTAGTGGAATTGGCTCCACTAATACCGACTACCTCCAGACGAATGCTAGTCACACCATCCAGAGAAGACGATTCCGGAAAGAGATAAGTCTCTGCAATTTCTGGTTGCAGACTCAAAGTCACAAGCTGCAAAAACGAACACAGAATCATTAAGCTACATACAAAATACAAACAAGAAAAGAATTATGCCAAATAAAGAGACTTTGATAAAACCAATCTGCCTGAGAAAATGTCTACCACTTACCGGTTGACCTGTCTTGTCATCTGGCACTTCAATAAAATTCTCCTCTCCTGGACTCTTGTATGAGAAAATGATACTCATCACCACTGGAGTGGAAGGCGCAAAACCAAGAGCATTCTGCACATTGGTCAGCCGAATTCCCCTAACAATCGATGGTTTGGAAAACTCAGAGAGAAGCTTTGGAGTAAGATCTTTGATGTCCGATATTGGCGCTGGTATCTTCCAAGCTCTGCTAATCTCATCAAGGCTGGACTTGCCTTCAGTAACACGTTCAACTTCAAGCCCTGATTCTTTGTCTATTGGTTCCAGGCAGTAGCCTGGTGTTGTGGAAACAACAGGCATTGATGTCATTTCTGTGGTCAGCTCTTCTCCGGCAGGAGTTGTAATGGTGGTAGTTTTAACTTCTTCTCTTGTAGTCACAGCACCAGCTGTGCTTTCGGTCACAGTGGAAACAACTCTTGTCGTCTGGGTTTCTGCAAGATAAAAGTAGAAATGGTTTGTGTTTTCTAAGATACAAAAGCCTTCTCTGAGGTAATAAATCCTACAATCTGGACACAAATCTTACCTTCTGCTGTCGAAATGGCTGGTGATGTTGTTTTGACCGTTGTAGTTTCCTCAGTGGTTGTGCCGAGGGCAGAAGTTTCAACAGTTGTCGTGGTTACTTTGACCGTAGTTGGAACAGTTTGCCGTTCCTGCGTTGATGGTACTCCCGTTGACATTTCTACAATAACGGTGAAATACACACATATTCAATCACAATATCATTATGTGTCAACTGCCACAAAAACATTACTCCAAACCATTTTCCTCTCAACTCACACCTTTAATACACAACAAACAAATGCAAAAAGCCCGTGCCTCAATCTTACTCACCTTTTACACAGCCTAAAATGTCAACAACCAGGTTAGTGGAATTGGCTCCACTAATACCGACTACCTCGAGACGAATGCTAGTCACACCATCCAGAGAAGACGATTCCGGAAAGAGATAAGTCACTGGAATTTTTGGTTGCAGAGTCAAAGTCACAAGCTGCAAAAAGGAACACAAACAAAATTCAGCTACATACAAAAAACTAACAAAAGTATTATGCCAAGTAAAGAGACTTTGATGACACCAATTTGCCTGAGAAAATGTCTACCACTTACCGGTTGACCTGTCTTGTCATCTGGCACTTCAATAAAATTCTCCTTTCCTGGACTCTTGTATGAGATGATCAAACTCATCACCACTGGAGCGGAAGGCACAAAACCAAGACCATTCCGCACGTTGGTCAGCCGAATTCCCCTTACAATCGATGGTTTGGAAAACTCAGAGAGAAGCTTTGGAGTAAGATCTTTGATGTCCGATATTGGCGCTGGTATCTTCCAAGCTCTGCTAATCTCATCAAGGCTGGACTTGCCTTCAGTAACAAGTTCAACTTCAACCCCTGATTCTTTGTCTATTGGTTCCAGGCAGTAGCCTGGTGTTGTGGAAACAACAGGCATTGATGTCATTTCTGTGGTCAGCTCTTCTCCGGCAGGAGTTGTAATGGTGGTAGTTTTCACTTCTTCGGTTGTCGTGACAGCACCAGTCGTGCTTTCAGTTACGCTGGAAACCACTCTGGTTGTCTCGATTTCTGGCAGAATCAAAGTAGACAAGATTATCGTCAATTTGGCTGAACTTAGATCACCAGACAGCAAAAGAATTCACCCCGATAGGATACCTGTCTTACCTGCTGTTGAAGACAGGGCTGGCAATGTTGTTTTGATTGTTGTTGTTTCTTCCGTTGTTGTCCCGAGGGGAGTTGTCACAACATTTGTCGTGGTTACTTTGACTTTGGTAGGGACAGTTTGCGGCTGGTCTCTTGCAGGAGCTCCAGTAGACAATTCTATCACAAAAATCAAACAAATAAGACACCAAAACAAAAACCCGTCAGTGCTCAAGATCTCACACCACACTATTCTTTTCTCAAAAGTATCCCATTGGCTCGGGCTTCTAGTCTAGCCAAATCAAATTCAAATCTTACTCACCCTTCACACAGCCCAGAATGTCTACATCTAGGTTTGTGGAATTGGCCCCGCTGATTCCGACTACCTCCAGACGAATACCGGTCACACCATCCAGAGCAGACAGTTCGGGCAAGAGATAAGTCTCGGCCATTTCGGGCTCCAGAGTCAAAGTCACAAGCTGCAAAATGACAGAAAATACAACTGGGTTACGCCACCACTCCAACGGCCAAGTTTTAGCCCCAATCACCAATCTACACCAACACCGATATTTCTTGCGAAAGATTCAACCACTTACCGCTTGACCTGTCTTCTCCTCTGGAACTTCAAGGAACTCCTCCTCTCCTGGACTCCTGTAGGACACTGCCAGAGTAATCACAATGGTCTCAGAAGGCACAATACCAAGACCGTCGGCAGCGTTGGTCAGTCTAATCCCCCTGACAACCGACACTTTGGAAAACTCGGTCACCAGCTTTGGTGTCTTTGCTCTGTCCTCTGTTATTGGCGCTGGTACCTTCCATGTACCGGTAGTCTCGTCAAGGGTGGACTTGCCATCAGCAGCTTGCTTTACTTCAAGTCCTGCCTCTTCGTCCATTGGTTCTAGACAGTAGCCTGGAGTTGTGGACACAAGCGGCACCGATGTCGTGACTGTGGTAAGCTCTTCCCCGGCAGCAGTTGTAACGGTGGTAGTTTTCACTTCTTCTGTTGTCGTGACAGCACCAGTCGTGCTTTCAGTTACGCTGGAAACCACTCTGGTTGTCTCGATTTCTGGCAGAATCAAAGTAGACAAGATTATCGTCAATTTGGCTGAACTTAAATCACCAGACAGCAAAAGAATTCACCCCGATAGGATACCTGTCTTACCTGCTGTTGACGACAGGGCTGGCAATGTTGTTTTGATTGTTGTTGTTGTTTCTTCCGTTGTTGTCCCAAGGGGAGTTGTCACAACATTTGTCGTGGTTACTTTGACTTTGGTAGGGACAGTTTGCGGCTGGTCTCTTGCAGGAGCTCCAGTAGACAATTCTATCACAAAAATCAAACAAATAGGACACCAAAACAAAAACCTGTCAGTGCTCAAGATCTCACACCACACTATTCTTCTATTAAAAGTATCCCATCGGCTCGGGCTTCTAGTCTAGCCAAATCAAATTTAAATCTTACTCACCCTTCACACAGCCCAGAATGTCTACATCTAGGTTTGTGGAATTGGCCCCGCTGATTCCGACTACCTCCAGACGAATACCGGTCACACCATCCAGAGCGGACAGTTCGGGCAAGAGATAAGTCTCGGCCATTTCGGGCTCCAGAGTCAAAGTCACAAGCTGCAAAATGACAGAAAATACAACTGGGTTACGCCACCCACTCCAACGGCCAAGTTTTAGCCCCAATCACCAATCTACAACAACACCGATATTTCTTGCAAAAGATTCAACCACTTACCGCTTGACCTGTCTTCTCCTCTGGAACTTCAAGGAACTCCTCCTCTCCTGGACTCCTGTAGGACACTGCCAGAGTAATCACAATGGTCTCAGAAGGCACAATGCCAAGACCGTCTACCACGTTGGTCAGTCTAATCCCCCTGACAACCGACACTTTGGAAAACTCGGTCACCAGCTTTGGTGTCTTTGCTCTGTCCTCTGTTATTGGCGCTGGTACCTTCCATGTACCGGTAGTCTTGTCAAGGGTGGACTTGCCATCAGCAGCTTGCTTTACTTCAAGTCCTGCCTCTTCGTCCATTGGTTTTAGACAGTAGCCTGGAGTTGTGGACACAAGCGGCACCGATGTCGTGACTGTGGTAAGCTCTTCCCCGGCAGCAGTTGTAACGGTGGTAGTTTTCACTTCTTCAGTTGTCGTGACAGCACCAGTCGTGCTTTCAGTTACGCTGGAAACCACTCTGGTTGTCTCAATTTCTGGCAGAATCAAAGTAGACAAGATTATCATCAATTTGGCAGAACTTAGATCACCAGACAGCAAAAGAATTCACCCCGATAGGATACCTGTCTTACCTGCTGTTGACGACAGGGCTGGCAATGTTGTTTTGATTGTTGTTGTTTCTTCTGTTGTTGTCCCGAGGGGAGTTGTCACAACATTTGTCGTGGTTACTTTGACTTTGGTCGGGACAGTTTGTGGTTGGTCTGTTGCAGGAGCTGCAGTAGACAATTCTATCACAAAAATCAAACAAATATGACACCAAAACAAAAACCCGTCAGTGCTCAAGATCTCACACCACACTATTTTGTTTTTCTCAAAAGTATCCCATCGGCTCGGGCTTCTAGTCTAGCCGAATCAAATTCAAATCTTACTCACCCTTCACACAGCCCAGAATGTCTACATCTAGGTTTGTGGAATTGGCCCCGCTGATTCCGACTACCTCCAGACGAATACCAGTCACACCATCCAGAGCGGACAGTTCGGGCAAGAGATAACTCTCGGCCATTTCGGGCTCCAGAGTCAAAGTCACAAGCTGCAAAATGACAGAAAATACAACTGGGTTAATACGCCACCCACTCCAACGGCCAAGTTTTAGCCCCACTCACCAATCTACAACAACACCGATATTTCTTGCAAAAGATTCAACCACTTACCACTTGACCTGTCTTCTCCTCTGGAACTTCAAGGAACTCCTCCTCTCCTGGACTCCTGTAGGACACTGCCAGAGTAATCACAATGGTCTCAGAAGGCACAAAGCCAAGACCGTCTGCCACGTTGGTCAGTCTAATCTCCCTGACAACCGACACTTTGGAAAACTCGGTCACCAGCTTTGGTGTCTTTGCTCTGTCCTCTGTTATTGGCGCTGGTACCTTCCATGTACCGGTAATCTTGTCAAGGGTGGACTTGCCATCAGCAGCTTGCTTTACTTCAAGTCCTGCCTCTTCGTCCATTGGTTTTAGACAGTAGCCTGGAGTTGTGGACACAAGCGGCACCGATGTCGTGACTGTGGTAAGCTCTTCCCCTGCAGCAGTTGTAACGGTGGTAGTTTTCACTTCTTCGGTTGTCGTGACAGCACCAGTCGTGCTTTCAGTTACGCTGGAAACCACTCTGTTTGTCTCGATTTCTGGCAGAATCAAAGTAGACAAGATTATCGTCAATTTGGCTGAACTTAGATCACCAGACAGCAAAAGAATTCACCCCGATAGGATACCTGTCTTACCTGCTGTTGACGACAGGGCTGGCAATGTTGTTTTGATTGTTGTTGTTTCTTCTGTTGTTGTACCGAGGGGAGTTGTCACAACATTTGTCGTGGTTACTTTGACTTTGGTCGGGACAGTTTGCGGTTGGTCTCTTGCAGGAGCTCCAGTAGACAATTCTATCACAAAAATCAAACAAATAAGACACCAAAACAAAAACCCGTCAGTGCTCAAGATCTCACACCACACTATTTTGTTTTTCTCAAAAGTATCCCATCGGCTCGGGCTTCTAGTCTAGCCGAATCAAATTCAAATCTTACTCACCCTTCACACAGCCCAGAATGTCTACATCTAGGTTTGTGGAATTGGCCCCGCTGATTCCGACTACCTCCAGACGAATACCGGTCACACCATCCAGAGCAGACAGTTCGGGCAAGAGATCAGTCTCGGCCATTTCGGGCTCCAGAGTCAAAGTCACAAGCTGCAAAATGACAGAAAATACAACTGGGTTACGCCACCCACTCCAATGGCCAAGTTTTAGCCCCAATCACCAATCTACAACAACACCGATATTTCTTGCAAAAGATTCAACCACTTACCGCTTGACCTGTCTTCTCCTCTGGAACTTCAAGGAACTCCTCCTCTCCTGGACTCCTGTAGGACACTGCCAGAGTAATCACAATGGTCTCAGAAGGCACAATGCCAAGACCGTCTACCACGTTGGTCAGTCTAATCCCCCTGACAACCGACACTTTGGAAAACTCGGTCACCAGCTTTGGTGTCTTTGCTCTGTCCTCTGTTATTGGCGCTGGTACCTTCCATGTACCGGTTATCTTGTCAAGGGTGGACTTGCCATCAGCAGATTGCTTTACTTCAAGTCCTGCCTCTTCGTCCATTGGTTTTAGACAGTAGCCTGGAGTTGTGGACACAAGCGGCACCGATGTCGTGACTGTGGTAAGCTCTTCCCCGGCAGCAGTTGTAACGGTGGTAGTTTTCACTTCTTCGGTTGTCGTGACAGCACCAGTCGTGCTTTCAGTTATGCTGGAAACCACTCTGGTTGTCTCGATTTCTGGCAGAATCAAAGTAGACAAGATTATCGTCAATTTGGCTGAACTTAGATCACCAGACAGCAAAAGAATTCACACTGTTAGGATACATGTCTTACCTGCTGTTGACAACAGGGCTGGCAATGTTGTTTTGATTGTTGTTGTTTCTTCTGTTGTTGTCCCAAGGGGAGTTGTCACAACATTTGTCGTGGTTACTTTGACTTTGGTCGGGACAGTTTGCGGTTGGTCTCTTGCAGGAGCTCCAGTAGACAATTCTATCACAAAAATCAAACAAATAAGACACCAAAACAAAAACCCGTCAGTGCTCAAGATCTCACACCACACTATTTTGTTTTTCTCAAAAGTATCCCATCGGCTCGGGCTTCTAGTCTAGCCGAATCAAATTCAAATCTTACTCACCCTTCACACAGCCCAGAATGTCTACATCTAGGTTTGTGGAATTGGCCCCGCTGATTCCGACTACCTCCAGACGAATACCAGTCACACCATCCAGAGCGGACAGTTCGGGCAAGAGATAAGTCTCGGCCATTTCAGGCTCCAGAGTCAAAGTCACAAGCTGCAAAATGACAGAAAATACAACTGGGTTACGCCACCCACTCCAACGGCCAAGTTTTAGCCCCAATCACCAATCTACACCAACACCGATATTTCTTGCAAAAGATTCAACCACTTACCACTTGACCTGTCTTCTCCTCTGGAACTTCAAGGAACTCCTCCTCTCCTGGACTCCTGTAGGACACTGCCAGAGTAATCACAATGGTCTCAGAAGGCACAATGCCAAGACCGTCGGCAGCGTTGGTCAGTCTAATCCCCCTGACAACCGACACTTTAGAAAACTCGGTCACCAGCTTTGGTGTCTTTGCTCTGTCCTCTGTTATTGGCGCTGGTACCTTCCATGTACCGGTAGTCTTGTCAAGGGTGGACTTGCCATCAGCAGCTTGCTTTACTTCAAGTCCTGCCTCTTCGTCCATTGGTTTTAGACAGTAGCCTGGAGTTGTGGACACAAGCGGCACCGATGTCGTGACTGTGGTAAGCTCTTCCCCGGCAGCAGTTGTAACGGTGGTAGTTTTCACTTCTTCAGTTGTCGTGACAGCACCAGTCGTGCTTTCAGTTACGCTGGAAACCACTCTGGTTGTCTCGATTTCTGGCAGAATCAAAGTAGACAAGATTATCGTCAATTTGGCTGAACTTAGATCACCAGACAGCAAAAGAATTCACCCCGATAGGATACCTGTCTTACCTGCTGTTGACGACAGGGCTGGCAATGTTGTTTTGATTGTTGTTGTTTCTTCTGTTGTTGTCCCGAGGGGAGTTGTCACAACATTTGTCGTGGTTACTTTGACTTTGGTCGGGACAGTTTGCGGTTGGTCTCTTGCAGGAGCTCCAGTAGACAATTCTATCACAAAAATCAAACAAATAAGACACCAAAACAAAAACCTGTCAGTGCTCAAGATCTCACACCACACTATTTTGTTTTTCTCAAAAGTATCCCATCGGCTCGGGCTTCTAGTCTAGCCGAATCAAATTCAAATCTTACTCACCCTTCACACAGCCCAGAATGTCTACATCTAGGTTTGTGGAATTGGCCCCGCTGATTCCGACTACCTCCAGACGAATACCGGTCACACCATCCAGAGCAGACAGTTCGGGCAAGAGATCAGTCTCGGCCATTTCGGGCTCCAGAGTCAAAGTCACAAGCTGCAAAATGACAGAAAATACAACTGGGTTACGCCACCCACTCCAACGGCCAAGTTTTAGCCCCAATCACCAATCTACAACAACACCGATATTTCTTGCAAAAGATTCAACCACTTACCGCTTGACCTGTCTTCTCCTCTGGAACTTCAAGGAACTCCTCCTCTCCTGGACTCCTGTAGGACACTGCCAGAGTAATCACAATGGTCTCAGAAGGCACAATGCCAAGACCGTCTACCACGTTGGTCAGTCTAATCCCCCTGACAACCGACACTTTAGAAAACTCGGTCACCAGCTTTGGTGTCTTTGCTCTGTCCTCTGTTATTGGCGCTGGTACCTTCCATGTACCGGTAGTCTTGTCAAGGGTGGACTTGCCATCAGCAGCTTGCTTTACTTCAAGTCCTGCCTCTTCGTCCATTGGTTTTAGACAGTAGCCTGGAGTTGTGGACACAAGCGGCACCGATGTCGTGACTGTGGTAAGCTCTTCCCCGGCAGCAGTTGTAACGGTGGTAGTTTTCACTTCTTCAGTTGTCGTGACAGCACCAGTCGTGCTTTCAGTTACGCTGGAAACCACTCTGGTTGTCTCGATTTCTGGCAGAATCAAAGTAGACAAGATTATCGTCAATTTGGCTGAACTTAGATCACCAGACAGCAAAAGAATTCACCCCGATAGGATACCTGTCTTACCTGCTGTTGACGACAGGGCTGGCAATGTTGTTTTGATTGTTGTTGTTTCTTCTGTTGTTGTCCCGAGGGGAGTTGTCACAACATTTGTCGTGGTTACTTTGACTTTGGTCGGGACAGTTTGCGGTTGGTCTCTTGCAGGAGCTCCAGTAGACAATTCTATCACAAAAATCAAACAAATAAGACACCAAAACAAAAACCTGTCAGTGCTCAAGATCTCACACCACACTATTTTGTTTTTCTCAAAAGTATCCCATCGGCTCGGGCTTCTAGTCTAGCCGAATCAAATTCAAATCTTACTCACCCTTCACACAGCCCAGAATGTCTACATCTAGGTTTGTGGAATTGGCCCCGCTGATTCCGACTACCTCCAGACGAATACCGGTCACACCATCCAGAGCAGACAGTTCGGGCAAGAGATCAGTCTCGGCCATTTCGGGCTCCAGAGTCAAAGTCACAAGCTGCAAAATGACAGAAAATACAACTGGGTTACGCCACCCACTCCAACGGCCAAGTTTTAGCCCCAATCACCAATCTACAACAACACCGATATTTCTTGCAAAAGATTCAACCACTTACCGCTTGACCTGTCTTCTCCTCTGGAACTTCAAGGAACTCCTCCTCTCCTGGACTCCTGTAGGACACTGCCAGAGTAATCACAATGGTCTCAGAAGGCACAATACCAAGACCGTCGGCAGCGTTGGTCAGTCTAATCCCCCTGACAACTGACACTTTAGAAAACTCGGTCACCAGCTTTGGTGTCTTTGCTCTGTCCTCTGTTATTGGCGCTGGTACCTTCCATGTACCGGTAGTCTTGTCAAGGGTGGACTTGCCATCAGCAGATTGCTTTACTTCAAGTCCTGCCTCTTCGTCCATTGGTTTTAGACAGTAGCCTGGAGTTGTGGACACAAGCGGCACCGATGTCGTGACTGTGGTAAGCTCTTCCCCGGCAGCAGTTGTAACGGTGGTAGTTTTCACTTCTCCGGTTGTCGTGACAGCACCAGTCGTGCTTTCAGTTATGCTGGAAACCACTCTGGTTGTCTCGATTTCTGGCAGAATCAAAGTAGACAAGATTATCGTCAATTTGGCTGAACTTAGATCACCAGACAGCAAAAGAATTCACACCGTTAGGATACATGTCTTACCTGCTGTTGACGACAGGGCTGGCAATGTTGTTTTGATTGTTGTTGTTTCTTCTGTTGTTGTCCCGAGGGGAGTTGTCACAACATTTGTCGTGGTTACTTTGACTTTGGTCGGGACAGTTTGCGGTTGGTCTCTTGCAGGAGCTCCAGTAGACAATTCTATCACAAAAATCAAACAAATAAGACACCAAAACAAAAACCCGTCAGTGCTCAAGATCTCACACCACACTATTTTGTTTTTCTCAAAAGTATCCCATCGGCTCGGGCTTCTAGTCTAGCCGAATCAAATTCAAATCTTACTCACCCTTCACACAGCCCAGAATGTCTACATCTAGGTTTGTGGAATTGGCCCCGCTGATTCCGACTACCTCCAGACGAATACCGGTCACACCATCCAGAGCAGACAGTTCGGGCAAGAGATAAGTCTCGGCCATTTCGGGCTCCAGAGTCAAAGTCACAAGCTGCAAAATGAAAGAAAATACAACTGGGTTACGCCACCCACTCCAACGGCCAAGTTTTAGCCCCAATCACCAATCTACAACAACACCGATATTTCTTGCAAAAGATTCAACCACTTACCGCTTGACCTGTCTTCTCCTCTGGAACTTCAAGGAACTCCTCCTCTCCTGGACTCCTGTAGGACACTGCCAGAGTAATCACAATGGTCTCAGAAGGCACAATGCCAAGACCGTCTACCACGTTGGTCAGTCTAATCCCCCTGACAACCGACACTTTAGAAAACTCGGTCACCAGCTTTGGTGTCTTTGCTCTGTCCTCTGTTATTGGCGCTGGTACCTTCCATGTACCAGTAGTCTTGTCAAGGGTGGACTTGCCATCAGCAGCTTGCTTTACTTCAAGTCCTGCCTCTTCGTCCATTGGTTTTAGACAGTAGCCTGGAGTTGTGGACACAAGCGGCACCGATGTCGTGACTGTGGTAAGCTCTTCCCCGGCAGCAGTTGTAACGGTGGTAGTTTTCACTTCTTCAGTTGTCGTGACAGCACCAGTCGTGCTTTCAGTTACGCTGGAAACCACTCTGGTTGTCTCGATTTCTGGCAGAATCAAAGTAGACAAGATTATCGTCAATTTGGCTGAACTTAGATCACCAGACAGCAAAAGAATTCACACCGTTAGGATACATGTCTTACCTGCTGTTGACGACAGGGCTGGCAATGTTGTTTTGATTGTTGTTGTTTCTTCTGTTGTTGTCCCGAGGGGAGTTGTCACAACATTTGTCGTGGTTACTTTGACTTTGGTCGGGACAGTTTGCGGTTGGTCTCTTGCAGGAGCTCCAGTAGACAATTCTATCACAAAAATCAAACAAATAAGACACCAAAACAAAAACCCGTCAGTGCTCAAGATCTCACACCACACTATTTTGTTTTTCTCAAAAGTATCCCATCGGCTCGGGCTTCTAGTCTAGCCGAATCAAATTCAAATCTTACTCACCCTTCACACAGCCCAGAATGTCTACATCTAGGTTTGTGGAATTGGCTCCGCTGATTTCGACTACCTCCAGACGAATACCGGTCACACCATCCAGAGCAGACAGTTCGGGCAAGAGATAAGTCTCGGCCATTTCGGGCTCCAGAGTCAAAGTCACAAGCTGCAAAATGAAAGAAAATACAACTGGGTTACGCCACCCACTCCAACGGCCAAGTTTTAGCCCCAATCACCAATCTACAACAACACCGATATTTCTTGCAAAAGATTCAACCACTTACCGCTTGACCTGTCTTCTCCTCTGGAACTTCAAGGAACTCCTCCTCTCCTGGACTCCTGTAGGACACTGCCAGAGTAATCACAATGGTCTCAGAAGGCACAATGCCAAGACCGTCTACCACGTTGGTCAGTCTAATCCCCCTGACAACCGACACTTTAGAAAACTCGGTCACCAGCTTTGGTGTCTTTGCTCTGTCCTCTGTTATTGGCGCTGGTACCTTCCATGTACCAGTAGTCTTGTCAAGGGTGGACTTGCCATCAGCAGCTTGCTTTACTTCAAGTCCTGCCTCTTCGTCCATTGGTTTTAGACAGTAGCCTGGAGTTGTGGACACAAGCGGCACCGATGTCGTGACTGTGGTAAGCTCTTCCCCGGCAGCAGTTGTAACGGTGGTAGTTTTCACTTCTTCAGTTGTCGTGACAGCACCAGTCGTGCTTTCAGTTACGCTGGAAACCACTCTGGTTGTCTCGATTTCTGGCAGAATCAAAGTAGACAAGATTATCGTCAATTTGGCTGAACTTAGATCACCAGACAGCAAAAGAATTCACACCGTTAGGATACATGTCTTACCTGCTGTTGACGACAGGGCTGGCAATGTTGTTTTGATTGTTGTTGTTTCTTCTGTTGTTGTCCCGAGGGGAGTTGTCACAACATTTGTCGTGGTTACTTTGACTTTGGTCGGGACAGTTTGCGGTTGGTCTCTTGCAGGAGCTCCAGTAGACAATTCTATCACAAAAATCAAACAAATAAGACACCAAAACAAAAACCCGTCAGTGCTCAAGATCTCACACCACACTATTTTGTTTTTCTCAAAAGTATCCCATCGGCTCGGGCTTCTAGTCTAGCCGAATCAAATTCAAATCTTACTCACCCTTCACACAGCCCAGAATGTCTACATCTAGGTTTGTGGAATTGGCTCCGCTGATTTCGACTACCTCCAGACGAATACCGGTCACACCATCCAGAGCAGACAGTTCGGGCAAGAGATAAGTCTCGGCCATTTCGGGCTCCAGAGTCAAAGTCACAAGCTGCAAAATGACAGAAAATACAACTGGGTTACGCCACCCACTCCAACGGCCAAGTTTTAGCCCCAATCACCAATCTACAACAACACCGATATTTCTTGCAAAAGATTCAACCACTTACCGCTTGACCTGTCTTCTCCTCTGGAACTTCAAGGAACTCCTCCTCTCCTGGACTCCTGTAGGACACTGCCAGAGTAATCACAATGGTCTCAGAAGGCACAATACCAAGACCGTCGGCAGCGTTGGTCAGTCTAATCCCCCTGACAACTGACACTTTAGAAAACTCGGTCACCAGCTTTGGTGTCTTTGCTCTGTCCTCTGTTATTGGCGCTGGTACCTTCCATGTACCGGTAGTCTTGTCAAGGGTGGACTTGCCATCAGCAGATTGCTTTACTTCAAGTCCTGCCTCTTCGTCCATTGGTTTTAGACAGTAGCCTGGAGTTGTGGACACAAGCGGCACCGATGTCGTGACTGTGGTAAGCTCTTCCCCGGCAGCAGTTGTAACGGTGGTAGTTTTCACTTCTTCGGTTGTCGTGACAGCACCAGTCGTGCTTTCAGTTATGCTGGAAACCACTCTGGTTGTCTCGATTTCTGGCAGAATCAAAGTAGACAAGATTATCGTCAATTTGGCTGAACTTAGATCACCAGACAGCAAAAGAATTCACACCGTTAGGATACATGTCTTACCTGCTGTTGACGACAGGGCTGGCAATGTTGTTTTGATTGTTGTTGTTTCTTCTGTTGTTGTCCCGAGGGGAGTTGTCACAACATTTGTCGTGGTTACTTTGACTTTGGTCGGGACAGTTTGCGGTTGGTCTCTTGCAGGAGCTCCAGTAGACAATTCTATCACAAAAATCAAACAAATAAGACACCAAAACAAAAACCCGTCAGTGCTCAAGATCTCACACCACACTATTTTGTTTTTCTCAAAAGTATCCCATCGGCTCGGGCTTCTAGTCTAGCCGAATCAAATTCAAATCTTACTCACCCTTCACACAGCCCAGAATGTCTATATCTAGGTTTGTGGAATTGGCCCCGCTGATTCCGACTACCTCCAGACGAATACCGGTCACACCATCCAGAGCAGACAGTTCGGGCAAGAGATAAGTCTCGGCCATTTCGGGCTCCAGAGTCAAAGTCACAAGCTGCAAAATGAAAGAAAATACAACTGGGTTACGCCACCCACTCCAACGGCCAAGTTTTAGCCCCAATCACCAATCTACAACAACACCGATATTTCTTGCAAAAGATTCAACCACTTACCGCTTGACCTGTCTTCTCCTCTGGAACTTCAAGGAACTCCTCCTCTCCTGGACTCCTGTAGGACACTGCCAGAGTAATCACAATGGTCTCAGAAGGCACAATGCCAAGACCGTCTACCACGTTGGTCAGTCTAATCCCCCTGACAACCGACACTTTAGAAAACTCGGTCACCAGCTTTGGTGTCTTTGCTCTGTCCTCTGTTATTGGCGCTGGTACCTTCCATGTACCAGTAGTCTTGTCAAGGGTGGACTTGCCATCAGCAGCTTGCTTTACTTCAAGTCCTGCCTCTTCGTCCATTGGTTTTAGACAGTAGCCTGGAGTTGTGGACACAAGCGGCACCGATGTCGTGACTGTGGTAAGCTCTTCCCCGGCAGCAGTTGTAACGGTGGTAGTTTTCACTTCTTCGGTTGTCGTGACAGCACCAGTCGTGCTTTCAGTTATGCTGGAAACCACTCTGGTTGTCTCGATTTCTGGCAGAATCAAAGTAGACAAGATTATCGTCAATTTGGCTGAACTTAGATCACCAGACAGCAAAAGAATTCACACCGTTAGGATACATGTCTTACCTGCTGTTGACGACAGGGCTGGCAATGTTGTTTTGATTGTTGTTGTTTCTTCTGTTGTTGTCCCGAGGGGAGTTGTCACAACATTTGTCGTGGTTACTTTGACTTTGGTCGGGACAGTTTGCGGTTGGTCTCTTGCAGGAGCTCCAGTAGACAATTCTATCACAAAAATCAAACAAATAAGACACCAAAACAAAAACCCGTCAGTGCTCAAGATCTCACACCACACTATTTTGTTTTTCTCAAAAGTATCCCATCGGCTCGGGCTTCTAGTCTAGCCGAATCAAATTCAAATCTTACTCACCCTTCACACAGCCCAGAATGTCTACATCTAGGTTTGTGGAATTGGCCCCGCTGATTCCGACTACCTCCAGACGAATACCGGTCACACCATCCAGAGCAGACAGTTCGGGCAAGAGATAAGTCTCGGCCATTTCGGGCTCCAGAGTCAAAGTCACAAGCTGCAAAATGAAAGAAAATACAACTGGGTTACGCCACCCACTCCAACGGCCAAGTTTTAGCCCCAATCACCAATCTACAACAACACCGATATTTCTTGCAAAAGATTCAACCACTTACCGCTTGACCTGTCTTCTCCTCTGGAACTTCAAGGAACTCCTCCTCTCCTGGACTCCTGTAGGACACTGCCAGAGTAATCACAATGGTCTCAGAAGGCACAATGCCAAGACCGTCTACCACGTTGGTCAGTCTAATCCCCCTGACAACCGACACTTTAGAAAACTCGGTCACCAGCTTTGGTGTCTTTGCTCTGTCCTCTGTTATTGGCGCTGGTACCTTCCATGTACCGGTAGTCTTGTCAAGGGTGGACTTGCCATCAGCAGCTTGCTTTACTTCAAGTCCTGCCTCTTCGTCCATTGGTTTTAGACAGTAGCCTGGAGTTGTGGACACAAGCGGCACCGATGTCGTGACTGTGGTAAGCTCTTCCCCGGCAGCAGTTGTAACGGTGGTAGTTTTCACTTCTTCAGTTGTCGTGACAGCACCAGTCGTGCTTTCAGTTACGCTGGAAACCACTCTGGTTGTCTCGATTTCTGGCAGAATCAAAGTAGACAAGATTATCGTCAATTTGGCTGAACTTAGATCACCAGACAGCAAAAGAATTCACACCGTTAGGATACATGTCTTACCTGCTGTTGACGACAGGGCTGGCAATGTTGTTTTGATTGTTGTTGTTTCTTCTGTTGTTGTCCCGAGGGGAGTTGTCACAACATTTGTCGTGGTTACTTTGACTTTGGTCGGGACAGTTTGCGGTTGGTCTCTTGCAGGAGCTCCAGTAGACAATTCTATCACAAAAATCAAACAAATAAGACACCAAAACAAAAACCCGTCAGTGCTCAAGATCTCACACCACACTATTTTGTTTTTCTCAAAAGTATCCCATCGGCTCGGGCTTCTAGTCTAGCCGAATCAAATTCAAATCTTACTCACCCTTCACACAGCCCAGAATGTCTACATCTAGGTTTGTGGAATTGGCTCCGCTGATTTCGACTACCTCCAGACGAATACCGGTCACACCATCCAGAGCAGACAGTTCGGGCAAGAGATAAGTCTCGGCCATTTCGGGCTCCAGAGTCAAAGTCACAAGCTGCAAAATGACAGAAAATACAACTGGGTTACGCCACCCACTCCAACGGCCAAGTTTTAGCCCCAATCACCAATCTACAACAACACCGATATTTCTTGCAAAAGATTCAACCACTTACCGCTTGACCTGTCTTCTCCTCTGGAACTTCAAGGAACTCCTCCTCTCCTGGACTCCTGTAGGACACTGCCAGAGTAATCACAATGGTCTCAGAAGGCACAATACCAAGACCGTCGGCAGCGTTGGTCAGTCTAATCCCCCTGACAACTGACACTTTAGAAAACTCGGTCACCAGCTTTGGTGTCTTTGCTCTGTCCTCTGTTATTGGCGCTGGTACCTTCCATGTACCGGTAGTCTTGTCAAGGGTGGACTTGCCATCAGCAGATTGCTTTACTTCAAGTCCTGCCTCTTCGTCCATTGGTTTTAGACAGTAGCCTGGAGTTGTGGACACAAGCGGCACCGATGTCGTGACTGTGGTAAGCTCTTCCCCGGCAGCAGTTGTAACGGTGGTAGTTTTCACTTCTTCGGTTGTCGTGACAGCACCAGTCGTGCTTTCAGTTATGCTGGAAACCACTCTGGTTGTCTCGATTTCTGGCAGAATCAAAGTAGACAAGATTATCGTCAAATTGGCTGAACTTAGATCACCAGACAGCAAAAGAATTCACACCGTTAGGATACATGTCTTACCTGCTGTTGACGACAGGGCTGGCAATGTTGTTTTGATTGTTGTTGTTTCTTCTGTTGTTGTCCCGAGGGGAGTTGTCACAACATTTGTCGTGGTTACTTTGACTTTGGTCGGGACAGTTTGCGGTTGGTCTCTTGCAGGAGCTCCAGTAGACAATTCTATCACAAAAATCAAACAAATAAGACACCAAAACAAAAACCCGTCAGTGCTCAAGATCTCACACCACACTATTTTGTTTTTCTCAAAAGTATCCCATCGGCTCGGGCTTCTAGTCTAGCCGAATCAAATTCAAATCTTACTCACCCTTCACACAGCCCAGAATGTCTACATCTAGGTTTGTGGAATTGGCCCCGCTGATTCCGACTACCTCCAGACGAATACCGGTCACACCATCCAGAGCAGACAGTTCGGGCAAGAGATAAGTCTCGGCCATTTCGGGCTCCAGAGTCAAAGTCACAAGCTGCAAAATGAAAGAAAATACAACTGGGTTACGCCACCCACTCCAACGGCCAAGTTTTAGCCCCAATCACCAATCTACAACAACACCGATATTTCTTGCAAAAGATTCAACCACTTACCGCTTGACCTGTCTTCTCCTCTGGAACTTCAAGGAACTCCTCCTCTCCTGGACTCCTGTAGGACACTGCCAGAGTAATCACAATGGTCTCAGAAGGCACAATGCCAAGACCGTCTACCACGTTGGTCAGTCTAATCCCCCTGACAACCGACACTTTAGAAAACTCGGTCACCAGCTTTGGTGTCTTTGCTCTGTCCTCTGTTATTGGCGCTGGTACCTTCCATGTACCGGTAGTCTTGTCAAGGGTGGACTTGCCATCAGCAGATTGCTCTACTTCAAGTCCTGCCTCTTCGTCCATTGGTTTTAGACAGTAGCCTGGAGTTGTGGACACAAGCGGCACCGATGTCGTGACTGTGGTAAGCTCTTCCCCGGCAGCAGTTGTAACGGTGGTAGTTTTCACTTCTTCAGTTGTCGTGACAGCACCAGTCGTGCTTTCAGTTACGCTGGAAACCACTCTGGTTGTCTCGGTTTCTGGCAGAATCAAAGTAGACAAGATTATCGTCAATTTGGCTGAACCCAAATCACCAGACAGCAAAAGAATTCACCCCGATAGGATACCTGTCTTACCTGCTGTTGACGACAGGGTTGGCAATGTTGTTTTGATTGTTGTTGTTTCTTCTGTTGTTGTCCCGAGGGGAGTTGTCACAACATTTGTCGTGGTTACTTTGACTTTGGTCGGGACAGTTTGCGGTTGGTCTCTTGCAGGAGCTCCAGTAGACAATTCTATCACAAAAATCAAACAAATAAGACACCAAAACAAAAACCCGTCAGTGCTCAAGATCTCACACCACACTATTTTGTTTTTCTCAAAAGTATCCCATCGGCTCGGGCTTCTAGTCTAGCCGAATCAAATTCAAATCTTACTCACCCTTCACACAGCCCAGAATGTCTACATCTAGGTTTGTGGAATTGGCTCCGCTGATTTCGACTACCTCCAGACGAATACCGGTCACACCATCCAGAGCAGACAGTTCGGGCAAGAGATAAGTCTCGGCCATTTCGGGCTCCAGAGTCAAAGTCACAAGCTGCAAAATGACAGAAAATACAACTGGGTTACGCCACCCACTCCAACGGCCAAGTTTTAGCCCCAATCACCAATCTACAACAACACCGATATTTCTTGCAAAAGATTCAACCACTTACCGCTTGACCTGTCTTCTCCTCTGGAACTTCAAGGAACTCCTCCTCTCCTGGACTCCTGTAGGACACTGCCAGAGTAATCACAATGGTCTCAGAAGGCACAATACCAAGACCGTCGGCAGCGTTGGTCAGTCTAATCCCCCTGACAACTGACACTTTAGAAAACTCGGTCACCAGCTTTGGTGTCTTTGCTCTGTCCTCTGTTATTGGCGCTGGTACCTTCCATGTACCGGTAGTCTTGTCAAGGGTGGACTTGCCATCAGCAGATTGCTTTACTTCAAGTCCTGCCTCTTCGTCCATTGGTTTTAGACAGTAGCCTGGAGTTGTGGACACAAGCGGCACCGATGTCGTGACTGTGGTAAGCTCTTCCCCGGCAGCAGTTGTAACGGTGGTAGTTTTCACTTCTTCGGTTGTCGTGACAGCACCAGTCGTGCTTTCAGTTATGCTGGAAACCACTCTGGTTGTCTCGATTTCTGGCAGAATCAAAGTAGACAAGATTATCGTCAATTTGGCTGAACTTAGATCACCAGACAGCAAAAGAATTCACACCGTTAGGATACATGTCTTACCTGCTGTTGACGACAGGGCTGGCAATGTTGTTTTGATTGTTGTTGTTTCTTCTGTTGTTGTCCCGAGGGGAGTTGTCACAACATTTGTCGTGGTTACTTTGACTTTGGTCGGGACAGTTTGCGGTTGGTCTCTTGCAGGAGCTCCAGTAGACAATTCTATCACAAAAATCAAACAAATAAGACACCAAAACAAAAACCCGTCAGTGCTCAAGATCTCACACCACACTATTTTGTTTTTCTCAAAAGTATCCCATCGGCTCGGGCTTCTAGTCTAGCCGAATCAAATTCAAATCTTACTCACCCTTCACACAGCCCAGAATGTCTATATCTAGGTTTGTGGAATTGGCCCCGCTGATTCCGACTACCTCCAGACGAATACCGGTCACACCATCCAGAGCAGACAGTTCGGGCAAGAGATAAGTCTCGGCCATTTCGGGCTCCAGAGTCAAAGTCACAAGCTGCAAAATGAAAGAAAATACAACTGGGTTACGCCACCCACTCCAACGGCCAAGTTTTAGCCCCAATCACCAATCTACAACAACACCGATATTTCTTGCAAAAGATTCAACCACTTACCGCTTGACCTGTCTTCTCCTCTGGAACTTCAAGGAACTCCTCCTCTCCTGGACTCCTGTAGGACACTGCCAGAGTAATCACAATGGTCTCAGAAGGCACAATGCCAAGACCGTCTACCACGTTGGTCAGTCTAATCCCCCTGACAACCGACACTTTAGAAAACTCGGTCACCAGCTTTGGTGTCTTTGCTCTGTCCTCTGTTATTGGCGCTGGTACCTTCCATGTACCAGTAGTCTTGTCAAGGGTGGACTTGCCATCAGCAGCTTGCTTTACTTCAAGTCCTGCCTCTTCGTCCATTGGTTTTAGACAGTAGCCTGGAGTTGTGGACACAAGCGGCACCGATGTCGTGACTGTGGTAAGCTCTTCCCCGGCAGCAGTTGTAACGGTGGTAGTTTTCACTTCTTCGGTTGTCGTGACAGCACCAGTCGTGCTTTCAGTTATGCTGGAAACCACTCTGGTTGTCTCGATTTCTGGCAGAATCAAAGTAGACAAGATTATCGTCAATTTGGCTGAACTTAGATCACCAGACAGCAAAAGAATTCACACCGTTAGGATACATGTCTTACCTGCTGTTGACGACAGGGCTGGCAATGTTGTTTTGATTGTTGTTGTTTCTTCTGTTGTTGTCCCGAGGGGAGTTGTCACAACATTTGTCGTGGTTACTTTGACTTTGGTCGGGACAGTTTGCGGTTGGTCTCTTGCAGGAGCTCCAGTAGACAATTCTATCACAAAAATCAAACAAATAAGACACCAAAACAAAAACCCGTCAGTGCTCAAGATCTCACACCACACTATTTTGTTTTTCTCAAAAGTATCCCATCGGCTCGGGCTTCTAGTCTAGCCGAATCAAATTCAAATCTTACTCACCCTTCACACAGCCCAGAATGTCTACATCTAGGTTTGTGGAATTGGCCCCGCTGATTCCGACTACCTCCAGACGAATACCGGTCACACCATCCAGAGCAGACAGTTCGGGCAAGAGATAAGTCTCGGCCATTTCGGGCTCCAGAGTCAAAGTCACAAGCTGCAAAATGAAAGAAAATACAACTGGGTTACGCCACCCACTCCAACGGCCAAGTTTTAGCCCCAATCACCAATCTACAACAACACCGATATTTCTTGCAAAAGATTCAACCACTTACCGCTTGACCTGTCTTCTCCTCTGGAACTTCAAGGAACTCCTCCTCTCCTGGACTCCTGTAGGACACTGCCAGAGTAATCACAATGGTCTCAGAAGGCACAATGCCAAGACCGTCTACCACGTTGGTCAGTCTAATCCCCCTGACAACCGACACTTTAGAAAACTCGGTCACCAGCTTTGGTGTCTTTGCTCTGTCCTCTGTTATTGGCGCTGGTACCTTCCATGTACCAGTAGTCTTGTCAAGGGTGGACTTGCCATCAGCAGCTTGCTTTACTTCAAGTCCTGCCTCTTCGTCCATTGGTTTTAGACAGTAGCCTGGAGTTGTGGACACAAGCGGCACCGATGTCGTGACTGTGGTAAGCTCTTCCCCGGCAGCAGTTGTAACGGTGGTAGTTTTCACTTCTTCAGTTGTCGTGACAGCACCAGTCGTGCTTTCAGTTACGCTGGAAACCACTCTGGTTGTCTCGATTTCTGGCAGAATCAAAGTAGACAAGATTATCGTCAATTTGGCTGAACTTAGATCACCAGACAGCAAAAGAATTCACACCGTTAGGATACATGTCTTACCTGCTGTTGACGACAGGGCTGGCAATGTTGTTTTGATTGTTGTTGTTTCTTCTGTTGTTGTCCCGAGGGGAGTTGTCACAACATTTGTCGTGGTTACTTTGACTTTGGTCGGGACAGTTTGCGGTTGGTCTCTTGCAGGAGCTCCAGTAGACAATTCTATCACAAAAATCAAACAAATAAGACACCAAAACAAAAACCCGTCAGTGCTCAAGATCTCACACCACACTATTTTGTTTTTCTCAAAAGTATCCCATCGGCTCGGGCTTCTAGTCTAGCCGAATCAAATTCAAATCTTACTCACCCTTCACACAGCCCAGAATGTCTACATCTAGGTTTGTGGAATTGGCTCCGCTGATTTCGACTACCTCCAGACGAATACCGGTCACACCATCCAGAGCAGACAGTTCGGGCAAGAGATAAGTCTCGGCCATTTCGGGCTCCAGAGTCAAAGTCACAAGCTGCAAAATGACAGAAAATACAACTGGGTTACGCCACCCACTCCAACGGCCAAGTTTTAGCCCCAATCACCAATCTACAACAACACCGATATTTCTTGCAAAAGATTCAACCACTTACCGCTTGACCTGTCTTCTCCTCTGGAACTTCAAGGAACTCCTCCTCTCCTGGACTCCTGTAGGACACTGCCAGAGTAATCACAATGGTCTCAGAAGGCACAATACCAAGACCGTCGGCAGCGTTGGTCAGTCTAATCCCCCTGACAACTGACACTTTAGAAAACTCGGTCACCAGCTTTGGTGTCTTTGCTCTGTCCTCTGTTATTGGCGCTGGTACCTTCCATGTACCGGTAGTCTTGTCAAGGGTGGACTTGCCATCAGCAGATTGCTTTACTTCAAGTCCTGCCTCTTCGTCCATTGGTTTTAGACAGTAGCCTGGAGTTGTGGACACAAGCGGCACCGATGTCGTGACTGTGGTAAGCTCTTCCCCGGCAGCAGTTGTAACGGTGGTAGTTTTCACTTCTTCGGTTGTCGTGACAGCACCAGTCGTGCTTTCAGTTATGCTGGAAACCACTCTGGTTGTCTCGATTTCTGGCAGAATCAAAGTAGACAAGATTATCGTCAAATTGGCTGAACTTAGATCACCAGACAGCAAAAGAATTCACACCGTTAGGATACATGTCTTACCTGCTGTTGACGACAGGGCTGGCAATGTTGTTTTGATTGTTGTTGTTTCTTCTGTTGTTGTCCCGAGGGGAGTTGTCACAACATTTGTCGTGGTTACTTTGACTTTGGTCGGGACAGTTTGCGGTTGGTCTCTTGCAGGAGCTCCAGTAGACAATTCTATCACAAAAATCAAACAAATAAGACACCAAAACAAAAACCCGTCAGTGCTCAAGATCTCACACCACACTATTTTGTTTTTCTCAAAAGTATCCCATCGGCTCGGGCTTCTAGTCTAGCCGAATCAAATTCAAATCTTACTCACCCTTCACACAGCCCAGAATGTCTACATCTAGGTTTGTGGAATTGGCCCCGCTGATTCCGACTACCTCCAGACGAATACCGGTCACACCATCCAGAGCAGACAGTTCGGGCAAGAGATAAGTCTCGGCCATTTCGGGCTCCAGAGTCAAAGTCACAAGCTGCAAAATGAAAGAAAATACAACTGGGTTACGCCACCCACTCCAACGGCCAAGTTTTAGCCCCAATCACCAATCTACAACAACACCGATATTTCTTGCAAAAGATTCAACCACTTACCGCTTGACCTGTCTTCTCCTCTGGAACTTCAAGGAACTCCTCCTCTCCTGGACTCCTGTAGGACACTGCCAGAGTAATCACAATGGTCTCAGAAGGCACAATGCCAAGACCGTCTACCACGTTGGTCAGTCTAATCCCCCTGACAACCGACACTTTAGAAAACTCGGTCACCAGCTTTGGTGTCTTTGCTCTGTCCTCTGTTATTGGCGCTGGTACCTTCCATGTACCGGTAGTCTTGTCAAGGGTGGACTTGCCATCAGCAGCGTGCTTTACTTCAAGTCCTGCCTCTTCGTCCATTTGTTTTAGACAGTAGCCTGGAGTTGTGGACACAAGCGGCACCGATGTCGTGACTGTGGTAAGCTCTTCCCCGGCAGCAGTTGTAACGGTGGTAGTTTTCACTTCTTCAGTTGTCGTGACAGCACCAGTCGTGCTTTCAGTTACGCTGGAAACCACTCTGGTTGTCTCGATTTCTGGCAGAATCAAAGTAGACAAGATTATCGTCAATTTGGCTGAACTTAGATCACCAGACAGCAAAAGAATTCACACCGTTAGGATACATGTCTTACCTGCTGTTGACGACAGGGCTGGCAATGTTGTTTTGATTGTTGTTGTTTCTTCTGTTGTTGTCCCGAGGGGAGTTGTCACAACATTTGTCGTGGTTACTTTGACTTTGGTCGGGACAGTTTGCGGTTGGTCTCTTGCAGGAGCTCCAGTATACAATTCTATCACAAAAATCAAACAAATAAGACACCAAAACAAAAACCCGTCAGTGCTCAAGATCTCACACCACACTATTTTGTTTTTCTCAAAAGTATCCCATCGGCTCGGGCTTCTAGTCTAGCCGAATCAAATTCAAATCTTACTCACCCTTCACACAGCCCAGAATGTCTACATCTAGGTTTGTGGAATTGGCCCCGCTGATTCCGACTACCTCCAGACGAATACCGGTCACACCATCCAGAGCAGACAGTTCGGGCAAGAGATAAGTCTCGGCCATTTCGGGCTCCAGAGTCAAAGTCACAAGCTGCAAAATGAAAGAAAATACAACTGGGTTACGCCACCCACTCCAACGGCCAAGTTTTAGCCCCAATCACCAATCTACAACAACACCAATATTTCTTGCAAAAGATTCAACCACTTACCGCTTGACCTGTCTTCTCCTCTGGAACTTCAAGGAACTCCTCCTCTCCTGGACTCCTGTAGGACACTGCCAGAGTAATCACAATGGTCTCAGAAGGCACAATGCCAAGACCGTCTACCACGTTGGTCAGTCTAATCCCCCTGACAACCGACACTTTAGAAAACTCGGTCACCAGCTTTGGTGTCTTTGCTCTGTCCTCTGTTATTGGCGCTGGTACCTTCCATGTACCGGTAGTCTTGTCAAGGGTGGACTTGCCATCAGCAGCTTGCTTTACTTCAAGTCCTGCCTCTTCGTCCATTGGTTTTAGACAGTAGCCTGGAGTTGTGGACACAAGCGGCACCGATGTCGTGACTGTGGTAAGCTCTTCCCCGGCAGCAGTTGTAACGGTGGTAGTTTTCACTTCTTCAGTTGTCGTGACAGCACCAGTCGTGCTTTCAGTTACGCTGGAAACCACTCTGGTTGTCTCGATTTCTGGCAGAATCAAAGTAGACAAGATTATCGTCAATTTGGCTGAACTTAGATCACCAGACAGCAAAAGAATTCACACCGTTAGGATACATGTCTTACCTGCTGTTGACGACAGGGCTGGCAATGTTGTTTTGATTGTTGTTGTTTCTTCTGTTGTTGTCCCGAGGGGAGTTGTCACAACATTTGTCGTGGTTACTTTGACTTTGGTCGGGACAGTTTGCGGTTGGTCTCTTGCAGGAGCTCCAGTAGACAATTCTATCACAAAAATCAAACAAATAAGACACCAAAACAAAAACCCGTCAGTGCTCAAGATCTCACACCACACTATGTTTTTTCTCAAAAGTATCTCATCGGCTCGGGCTTCTAGTCTAGCCAAATCAAATTCAAATCTTAACTCACCCTTCACACAGCCCAGAATGTCTACATCTAGGTTTGTGGAATTGGCCCCGCTGATTCCGACTACCTCCAGACGAATACCAGTCACACCATCCAGAGCGGACAGTTCGGGCAAGAGATAAGTCTCGGCCATTTCGGGCTCCAGAGTCAAAGTCACAAGCTGCAAAATGACAGAAAATACAACTGGGTTACGCCACCCACTCCAACGGCCAAGTTTTAGCCCCACTCACCAATCTACAACAACACCGATATTTCTTGCAAAAGATTCAACCACTTACCGCTTGACCTGTCTTCTCCTCTGGAACTTCAAGGAACTCCTCCTCTCCTGGACTCCTGTAGGACACTGCCAGAGTAATCACAATGGTCTCAGAAGGCACAATGCCAAGACCGTCTACCACGTTGGTCAGTCTAATCCCCCTGACAACCGACACTTTAGAAAACTCGGTCACCAGCTTTGGTGTCTTTGCTCTGTTCTCTGTTATTGGCGCTGGTACCTTCCATGTACCGGTAGTCTTGTCAAGGGTGGACTTGCCATCAGCAGCGTGCTTTACTTCAAGTCCTGCCTCTTCGTCCATTTGTTTTAGACAGTAGCCTGGAGTTGTGGACACAAGCGGCACCGATGTCGTGACTGTGGTAAGCTCTTCCCCGGCAGCAGTTGTAACGGTGGTAGTTTTCACTTCTTCAGTTGTCGTGACAGCACCAGTCGTGCTTTCAGTTACGCTGGAAACCACTCTGGTTGTCTCGATTTCTGGCAGAATCAAAGTAGACAAGATTATCGTCAATTTGGCTGAACTTAGATCACCAGACAGCAAAAGAATTCACACCGTTAGGATACATGTCTTACCTGCTGTTGACGACAGGGCTGGCAATGTTGTTTTGATTGTTGTTGTTTCTTCTGTTGTTGTCCCGAGGGGAGTTGTCACAACATTTGTCGTGGTTACTTTGACTTTGGTCGGGACAGTTTGCGGTTGGTCTCTTGCAGGAGCTCCAGTATACAATTCTATCACAAAAATCAAACAAATAAGACACCAAAACAAAAACCCGTCAGTGCTCAAGATCTCACACCACACTATTTTGTTTTTCTCAAAAGTATCCCATCGGCTCGGGCTTCTAGTCTAGCCGAATCAAATTCAAATCTTACTCACCCTTCACACAGCCCAGAATGTCTACATCTAGGTTTGTGGAATTGGCCCCGCTGATTCCGACTACCTCCAGACGAATACCGGTCACACCATCCAGAGCAGACAGTTCGGGCAAGAGATAAGTCTCGGCCATTTCGGGCTCCAGAGTCAAAGTCACAAGCTGCAAAATGAAAGAAAATACAACTGGGTTACGCCACCCACTCCAACGGCCAAGTTTTAGCCCCAATCACCAATCTACAACAACACCAATATTTCTTGCAAAAGATTCAACCACTTACCGCTTGACCTGTCTTCTCCTCTGGAACTTCAAGGAACTCCTCCTCTCCTGGACTCCTGTAGGACACTGCCAGAGTAATCACAATGGTCTCAGAAGGCACAATGCCAAGACCGTCTACCACGTTGGTCAGTCTAATCCCCCTGACAACCGACACTTTAGAAAACTCGGTCACCAGCTTTGGTGTCTTTGCTCTGTCCTCTGTTATTGGCGCTGGTACCTTCCATGTACCGGTAGTCTTGTCAAGGGTGGACTTGCCATCAGCAGCTTGCTTTACTTCAAGTCCTGCCTCTTCGTCCATTGGTTTTAGACAGTAGCCTGGAGTTGTGGACACAAGCGGCACCGATGTCGTGACTGTGGTCAGCTCTTCCCCGGCAGCAGTTGTAACGGTGGTAGTTTTCACTTCTTCGGTTGTCGTGACAGCACCAGTCGTGCTTTCGGTTACGCTGGAAACCACTCTGGTTGTCTCGATTTCTGGCAGAATCAAAGTAGACAAGATTATCGTCAATTTGGCTGAACTTAGATCACCAGACAGCAAAAGAATTCACCCCGATAGGATACCTGTCTTACCTGCTGTTGACGACAGGGCTGGCAATGTTGTTTTGATTGTTGTTGTTTCTTCTGTTGTTGTCCCAAGGGGAGTTGTCACAACATTTGTCGTGGTTACTTTGACTTTGGTCGGGACAGTTTGCGGTTGGTCTCTTGCAGGAGCTCCAGTAGACAATTCTATCACAAAAATCAAACAAAATAAGACACCAAAACAAAAACCCGTCAGTGCTCAAGATCTCACACCACACTATGTTTTTTCTCAAAAGTATCTCATCGGCTCGGGCTTCTAGTCTAGCCAAATCAAATTCAAATCTTAACTCACCCTTCACACAGCCCAGAATGTCTACATCTAGGTTTGTGGAATTGGCCCCGCTGATTCCGACTACCTCCAGACGAATACCAGTCACACCATCCAGAGCGGACAGTTCGGGCAAGAGATAAGTCTCGGCCATTTCGGGCTCCAGAGTCAAAGTCACAAGCTGCAAAATGACAGAAAATACAACTGGGTTACGCCACCCACTCCAACGGCCAAGTTTTAGCCCCACTCACCAATCTACAACAACACCGATATTTCTTGCAAAAGATTCAACCACTTACCGCTTGACCTGTCTTCTCCTCTGGAACTTCAAGGAACTCCCCCTCTCCTGGACTTCTGTAGGACACTGCCAGAGTAATCACAATGGTCTCAGAAGGCACAATGCCAAGACCGTCTACCACGTTGGTCAGTCTAATCCCCTTGACAACCGACACTTTGGAAAACTCGGTCACCAGCTTTGGTGTCTTTGCTCTGTCCTCTGTTATTGGCGCTGGTACCTTCCATGTACCGGTAGTCTTGTCAAGGGTGGACTTGCCATCAGCAGATTGCTCTACTTCAAGTCCTGCCTCTTCGTCCATTGGTTTTAGACAGTAGCCTGGAGTTGTGGACACAAGCGGCACCGATGTCGTGACTGTGGTAAGCTCTTCCCCGGCAGCAGTTGTAACGGTGGTAGTTTTCACTTCTTCGGTTGTCGTGACAGCACCAGTCGTGCTTTCGGTTACGCTGGAAACCACTCTGGTTGTCTCGATTTCTGGCAGAATCAAAGTAGACAAGATTATCGTCAATTTGGCTGAACTTAGATCACCAGACAGCAAAAGAATTCACACCGTTAGGATACATGTCTTACCTGCTGTTGACGACAGGGCTGGCAATGTTGTTTTGATTGTTGTTGTTTCTTCTGTTGTTGTCCCGAGGGGAGTTGTCACAACATTTGTCGTGGTTACTTTGACTTTGGTCGGGACAGTTTGCGGTTGGTCTCTTGCAGGAGCTCCAGTATACAATTCTATCACAAAAATCAAACAAATAAGACACCAAAACAAAAACCCGTCAGTGCTCAAGATCTCACACCACACTATTTTGTTTTTCTCAAAAGTATCCCATCGGCTCGGGCTTCTAGTCTAGCCGAATCAAATTCAAATCTTACTCACCCTTCACACAGCCCAGAATGTCTACATCTAGGTTTGTGGAATTGGCCCCGCTGATTCCGACTACCTCCAGACGAATACCGGTCACACCATCCAGAGCAGACAGTTCGGGCAAGAGATAAGTCTCGGCCATTTCGGGCTCCAGAGTCAAAGTCACAAGCTGCAAAATGAAAGAAAATACAACTGGGTTACGCCACCCACTCCAACGGCCAAGTTTTAGCCCCAATCACCAATCTACAACAACACCAATATTTCTTGCAAAAGATTCAACCACTTACCGCTTGACCTGTCTTCTCCTCTGGAACTTCAAGGAACTCCTCCTCTCCTGGACTCCTGTAGGACACTGCCAGAGTAATCACAATGGTCTCAGAAGGCACAATGCCAAGACCGTCTACCACGTTGGTCAGTCTAATCCCCCTGACAACCGACACTTTAGAAAACTCGGTCACCAGCTTTGGTGTCTTTGCTCTGTCCTCTGTTATTGGCGCTGGTACCTTCCATGTACCGGTAGTCTTGTCAAGGGTGGACTTGCCATCAGCAGCTTGCTTTACTTCAAGTCCTGCCTCTTCGTCCATTGGTTTTAGACAGTAGCCTGGAGTTGTGGACACAAGCGGCACCGATGTCGTGACTGTGGTCAGCTCTTCCCCGGCAGCAGTTGTAACGGTGGTAGTTTTCACTTCTTCGGTTGTCGTGACAGCACCAGTCGTGCTTTCGGTTACGCTGGAAACCACTCTGGTTGTCTCGATTTCTGGCAGAATCAAAGTAGACAAGATTATCGTCAATTTGGCTGAACTTAGATCACCAGACAGCAAAAGAATTCACCCCGATAGGATACCTGTCTTACCTGCTGTTGACGACAGGGCTGGCAATGTTGTTTTGATTGTTGTTGTTTCTTCTGTTGTTGTCCCAAGGGGAGTTGTCACAACATTTGTCGTGGTTACTTTGACTTTGGTCGGGACAGTTTGCGGTTGGTCTCTTGCAGGAGCTCCAGTAGACAATTCTATCACAAAAATCAAACAAAATAAGACACCAAAACAAAAACCCGTCAGTGCTCAAGATCTCACACCACACTATGTTTTTTCTCAAAAGTATCTCATCGGCTCGGGCTTCTAGTCTAGCCAAATCAAATTCAAATCTTAACTCACCCTTCACACAGCCCAGAATGTCTACATCTAGGTTTGTGGAATTGGCCCCGCTGATTCCGACTACCTCCAGACGAATACCAGTCACACCATCCAGAGCGGACAGTTCGGGCAAGAGATAAGTCTCGGCCATTTCGGGCTCCAGAGTCAAAGTCACAAGCTGCAAAATGACAGAAAATACAACTGGGTTACGCCACCCACTCCAACGGCCAAGTTTTAGCCCCACTCACCAATCTACAACAACACCGATATTTCTTGCAAAAGATTCAACCACTTACCGCTTGACCTGTCTTCTCCTCTGGAACTTCAAGGAACTCCCCCTCTCCTGGACTTCTGTAGGACACTGCCAGAGTAATCACAATGGTCTCAGAAGGCACAATGCCAAGACCGTCTACCACGTTGGTCAGTCTAATCCCCTTGACAACCGACACTTTGGAAAACTCGGTCACCAGCTTTGGTGTCTTTGCTCTGTCCTCTGTTATTGGCGCTGGTACCTTCCATGTACCGGTAGTCTTGTCAAGGGTGGACTTGCCATCAGCAGATTGCTCTACTTCAAGTCCTGCCTCTTCGTCCATTGGTTTTAGACAGTAGCCTGGAGTTGTGGACACAAGCGGCACCGATGTCGTGACTGTGGTAAGCTCTTCCCCGGCAGCAGTTGTAACGGTGGTAGTTTTCACTTCTTCGGTTGTCGTGACAGCACCAGTCGTGCTTTCGGTTACGCTGGAAACCACTCTGGTTGTCTCGATTTCTGGCAGAATCAAAGTAGACAAGATTATCGTCAATTTGGCTGAACTTAGATCACCAGACAGCAAAAGAATTCACCCCGATAGGATACCTATCTTACCTGCTGTTGACGACAGTGCTGGCAATGTTGTTTTGATTGTTGTTGTTTCTTCTGTTGTTGTACCGAGGGGAGTTGTCACAACATTTGTCGTGGTTACTTTGACTTTGGTCGGGACAGTTTGCGGTTGGTCTCTTGCAGGAGCTCCAGTAGACAATTCTATCACAAAAATCAAACAAATAGGACACCAAAACAAAAACCCGTCAGTGCTCAAGATCTCACACCACACTATTTTGTTTTTCTCAAAAGTATCCCATCGGCTCAGGCTTCTAGTCTAGCCGAATCAAATTCAAATCTTACTCACCCTTCACACAGCCCAGAATGTCTACATCTAGGTTTGTGGAATTGGCCCCGCTGATTCCGACTACCTCCAGACGAATACCAGTCACACCATCCAGAGCGGACAGTTCGGGCAAGAGATAAGTCTTGGCCATTTCGGGCTCCAGAGTCAAAGTCACAAGCTGCAAAATGACAGAAAATACAACTGGGTTACGCCACCCACTCCAACGGCCAAGTTTTAGCCCCACTCACCAATCTACAACAACACCGATATTTCTTGCAAAAGATTCAACCACTTACCGCTTGACCTGTCTTCTCCTCTGGAACTTCAAGGAACTCCTCCTCTCCTGGACTCCTGTAGGACACTGCCAGAGTAATCACAATGGTCTCAGAAGGCACAATGCCAAGACCGTCTACCACGTTGGTCAGTCTAATCTCCCTGACAACCGACACTTTGGAAAACTCGGTCACCAGCTTTGGTGTCTTTGCTCTGTCCTCTGTTATTGGCGCTGGTACCTTCCATGTACCAGTAGTCTTGTCAAGGGTGGACTTGCCATCAGCAGCTTGCTTTACTTCAAGTCCTGCCTCTTCGTCCATTGGTTTTAGACAGTAGCCTGGAGTTGTGGACACAAGCGGCACCGATGTCGTGACTGTGGTCAGCTCTTCCCCGGCAGCAGTTGTAACGGTGGTAGTTTTCACTTCTTCGGTTGTCGTGACAGCACCAGTCGTGCTTTCGGTTACGCTGGAAACCACTCTGGTTGTCTCGATTTCTGGCAGAATCAAAGTAGACAAGATTATCGTCAATTTGGCTGAACTTAGATCACCAGACAGCAAAAGAATTCACCCCGATAGGATACCTGTCTTACCTGCTGTTGACGACAGGGCTGGCAATGTTGTTTTGATTGTTGTTGTTTCTTCTGTTGTTGTCCCAAGGGGAGTTGTCACAACATTTGTCGTGGTTACTTTGACTTTGGTCGGGACAGTTTGCGGTTGGTCTCTTGCAGGAGCTCCAGTAGACAATTCTATCACAAAAATCAAACAAAATAAGACACCAAAACAAAAACCCGTCAGTGCTCAAGATCTCACACCACACTATGTTTTTTCTCAAAAGTATCTCATCGGCTCGGGCTTCTAGTCTAGCCAAATCAAATTCAAATCTTAACTCACCCTTCACACAGCCCAGAATGTCTACATCTAGGTTTGTGGAATTGGCCCCGCTGATTCCGACTACCTCCAGACGAATACCAGTCACACCATCCAGAGCGGACAGTTCGGGCAAGAGATAAGTCTCGGCCATTTCGGGCTCCAGAGTCAAAGTCACAAGCTGCAAAATGACAGAAAATACAACTGGGTTACGCCACCCACTCCAACGGCCAAGTTTTAGCCCCACTCACCAATCTACAACAACACCGATATTTCTTGCAAAAGATTCAACCACTTACCGCTTGACCTGTCTTCTCCTCTGGAACTTCAAGGAACTCCTCCTCTC